>JAJGRX010001391.1:0-502654 GCA_025461125.1 Carex kokanica | reverse complement strand
ATGAGAACTTCTCTTTCTTTCCTTGAAGTCAAGCAGAGATGACGGTATGAGATTGTCATGGAGAAGTCTTGTATAATACATAATTGAACCGAGGGCAAGCGAGATTGTGGGGGAAGCTAGGAGAAAATTCGGCAGCTGCTTATTTGGAAATATCTCAAGAACCCAACTCCCCTAACTCGAAAAGAAATAAAATGTTGAATATCTTCATATAAGTAGAGAAAAATGGGTTGAATTTATTCAGCTTTACAACAGCCCCTCTCAGCCTCTATTTTCTTCTTTGTTTGAAATGGTCATTTTAGCACGCATTCAATTTTTTGTGTACATCATCGTGTCATTATTTCTTTTCATCTACTAATAAAATAAATTGAGAACATTACGCTTTTCTTCAATAAAAAAAAGTCACTAAATTTCTCGAGCTTAACTTTTAGCCATAGAATGTACATAGAAACTTGGATGCCTGCTAGAGTTACCATTGGGAGAGAAGAAAGCACTCACAAATCCCAAGCCCATTGTTCGTATTACTTTTTTTTTGTCATCATTATTAAAAAAATTCTTACGCTCTTTCTCTCTCTATGGAGAGGGGCTGGAAAGTCTAAACTCTTCCTCGATCATGTAATTATGAGTGGCGTAAGAATAAAGAAATAAATATTATTTATCAAGATGTCCAAATAAACACTGAGAAAATGTACCAGTAATGGCTTTGAATAAATCCATATAGCAGAGGAACTTTTGCCCGGCACCATGGTCTTTTTTCAGATTTGCCACTTTGGCAGATGTTCAAATATGCATATACTTGAAATGCAAGAAAGGTGCAAATATAAACACCGATCGCAAAAATCCAACAAGCAGAGCACCAACTGCCAACTTTATAAATAGTGCAAAATTGCAAATCACAGATAATTAATTAATATCTCTTGAAATGCAAGGCATTCTTAGAAGAGTGTCTTTCCTTTTCTTTTTTCAAGTTCATTTTTCATTTCTAGTATCTGCGGTAAAACTGGGTCATTGGTCATGGTAGTTGGGTGTTTTGGTCTATTCTACCAGCTAGTCAGCCACGGGTCCATGATTACAATGAATGGTACCCTATATTCAGTACTGAACTACACACTTCAAAATAGAAATAAAAGAAAAATGCTTACAAATGGCCTCTTCTTCTGAATAACAGCACTAATTGCTTGCATCAATGCCATAAAACAGAAATAACCAGCATTAACTGCCCCATTTGATCTAGCAGAACCAGATAAGGCAAGCATTATCATAGCCAAAGTACTAGAACCTGAGAATAGGTGGAAGAGGCCACCAAATGAGAATAGAGCATATAGGCTCTCAGAATATCTGCAATGAAATGGAAAACATATTTTCATCACGCTTGAAAAGGGAGAAGTCATTGATATATTATAAAATGCAAAACTATAATGCAGCCTACGAAAGAAGCTTCTCATATGCCCTCCAAACATTGATATGATTACATATGCCCATCCGCTCCTAATTTCTATTAACATCCAAATTGACATCTGTTCTTTGTTTGTTTAGTTGGAATAACAAGGAGAGAGGAGAGTTAGTTGAATATAATTCCAATAATATTCAGAATGAAAGGGGAGGGGGTTCCAAAATTTTCTTGTTCTCAATGGATAAATATCTTAATGTGAGTTTGGCAAGTGAAGCAGTGGTAATTTTAAGTGTTTGAAGAAGCTTTATTGGAGGTGATTTAAGGCAGAGTAATATAAAGCGTCTCACAAGTGCATTGAACTCAAACACCAACTCTCTAACTTTTTACACCTTTTACCCTTACTACTTTACTTGGTAACATAGTAAATAATGATAATTTGAGCTTTTTATTCAATACCACATCTGCTTACATCACTACTACTAAGCAGCAAAGCTTTAAAGTGATTTAGTATCTACTTCTCTTCAACTTTGCATCCCAAATGTAAGAATAACTTAATGTTTTGCATGGATAGGGATGACACTATTCAATTTGCAGAAGCACATATGTGTATCAATATTTCTTAAAAGTTTCATAGAAGTGCCCTCAAAGAAAAACTACAACAGCACCTTTCTAATTTTCACATTAAATGTAGGGTAACTTGGGCAATTATTTATAGGGCAGGGATCCAAGACATTGCCAAGCTTTCTAGGGTGAAGGTCAGAACTTCTAAAATTCCCCTTCTATATGCATATGGACTACATGTAAACTTGTATTCAAATGGATAAAAAATATACGAGATTTGTACATAGATGAATAGAATATGGAGGCTGGGTTTAAACAAAAGAGGACGGATGCTCGCAAGGCAGCTGCTGAGTCCTTCAATATCAAATTTGAGAGTCTGAAATGGCACAGGAGATGATTTAGAATAAAAATTAAACCCAACAAAAATTATAAAAAGTTTACAAGGAGGTGCACGAAAAGTAACAAAAGGATCGTTGTCACTCTGGTTTCACATGCCACTCAAACCAAGTAAACATATCTTATAATGGTTGGGTTCAACTTCCTGTTGGTATCCTTTTATTAAAGTTAGAACAGATACAACCTGACTCGCCAAAAGATCTAGTACTATTGACATGAACCTGACTGAATTACTGGGTCTGTAGATCTCTTGGCTCAGCATTACTTTATTGCAAACTTCGTTGGTTTGACATTATTTCCCTTTAACTGAAACACTGAGGCGTAAAATTTTTGTTTGCAACAAAAAATGAAAGATCAGATTCTAACCAACAAGCTCACAGTTGATCAAAACATCCCAACCAGAACAGGTACATCATGCAACCCTAATTTACTCCTGAACTTAAAATTTAGGAAGAAGCCAAACTTAATTGAGGCTTAAATATTTCTGGTTAAAACCAAATGTACCTTTTGGATCTGGTACCAGCATACATCCAACATACACAAGTTCACAGTTAATGCTAATCCTTACTAGTGAAGTTACAAAACCGTTGCATTACCTGTACAAGTACAATGTCGCAAGTACGAAAGCAGTATTGCTCAGCATATAACCAGACAATGCCAGCACTGCTCGGTACCCAATTAATGGAACCAGTGGAGCAAAAACTACAAATACCAAACTACAATTAAGCAACTATTAAAAGCACTTCAAGTTTAATAATTCCATATTGGTGGAAATTGTGCACAAGAAAGAATTTTAACATGCTTCACTCACCAGATCGAGAGAGAAGAGAAATAGCAACTGGAAGTAGGGGTAGAAATGCATAGGTCTGTTCATACTCATACCCACACTCAGCAATTCTAACGAAGTACACACCGTCCCATACGACGCTGGATTCGATCGCGGATGCAACACGAGGCCAGAGAATCTGATCTGACGGTTGTGATTGGTTGGAGGAGGAAGAAAGGCAAGGTGGGTTGAGAGAGGCGGAGGTGTCGTACGGACGGAAGAGGAGGCGCCACGTAGCGATTAGTGACAGGAGGAGAATGCGGGAGAGTAATGCGTAGTACAGAGCGCGAGATGGAGGGGCGATGGCGGGAGACATTGGCACTTGTCACTTGTCAGGAGAGAGAGAGAGAGGAGGAGGAGGTGGCCAGGTGGGGAGAGGAAAGAGACGAATCGGGCAAATATGTTAGCCGGATTGGATCGGGTTGGTTGGGTTTGGAACTTTGGATTCTACATACTTATTTTTTAAAGTTATTTTGAGGGCTTACAGGCCGTAATTAGAGGATCATTTGTTAAATAATGGGCTTGGTTTAGCGGGCTGCAAAACCTGAATATCGTTAATTATGCTTCTTTTAAGGCCTATATTGTAGGAGGTCGAATCGTCTGCATTAACTCAAAAGAGCATCT
The DNA here is from genome assembly GCA_025461125.1 of Carex kokanica. Taxonomy (NCBI): domain Eukaryota; kingdom Viridiplantae; phylum Streptophyta; class Magnoliopsida; order Poales; family Cyperaceae; genus Carex; species Carex kokanica. The sequence continues at coordinate 498,857 of JAJGRX010001391.1, read as the reverse complement.
TTTGAGTTAACGTATATCGGCCGTCTGATTTTAAACGGAGTCAATCCGGTCACAACCTATAATTGAGGGGCCCTTTAATATCAGTGTAGATCTAATCCGCACGAATCTTAAAACGAATCGGATGGTCCAGATACATTAACTCAAAAGATTCTTTTTTGAGTTAATGCAGAGGATACGAATTCATATTGTAGGCAGTTATCGTGAGAAAACCGTAAATCACTTGAAAAGATTTGTGCACACCAAACGTACCTGTTTCTCTCATCCGCAAGATAAAGATAACCTTATCCTACAATCCCACGAGGTCACGAACCATTATCCCCAAATCCTCCACGTCAGCCCCCAAGCTGCTGACATGGCACCTCTTCCCACCTCCTCTATCTCACCCTCTTTTTTGACCTGGCTTTCTGCATCTAATCATAAGCAAACACCCTAGACTTCCTCTTTCTCTCATCTCTCCACAAATCAAGCACCTAGCTAGCCATCTCACAGCTACCATGGCATGTGCTTCAGCTTTTGCACCTACATTGGCTGCACCTGCCGTTGCCCAAAGAAGGCTCGTCACCGGTGCTTTCACCCCACTAGCGGGTCCCGTTAGGACCGTGAAGGCACGGGCAGCCCGTGTTGTGGTCAAGGCCTCCCTGAAGGAGAAGGCCTTGACCGGGGTTACAGCAGCAGCTCTAGCAGCAGCTATGATGGTACCAGAGGTAGCGGAGGCAGCGCAATCTGGATTGTCGCCATCGCTGAAAAACTTCTTGCTCAGCATCGTGTCAGGAGGTGTCGTGCTCGGTGTCATCTTCGGTGCTGTCATCGCCGTCGCCAACTTCGACCCCGTCAAGCGGACCTAAGTCGATGTTATTTGTGTTTGTTAAGTTGTATCTGTGTGAGTCTGTACCTTGAAGTACGTATAGTTTATATTTTTTTTGCGTTGCTGTTGAACTTGATTGAAATGCCATCTCGTGGATTATTTGTGTATGACTCATTTGTGTACCGTTTTTCTGGTTAGGTTCCTGAGATAAATTTTGAGGTAATATCGATAAACTAATATTAAACAATGAAGTGCAGGATCACGAGTTAATCACAATTTTAGTTTTAGGTAATACTGGTAAAAAGAATAATTATTTGTCAAGCGTCAGGAGATGCAATTATGTATTAATTATAGCCAGTTGATATTCGGCTTCGATGGCACGGCCTCCTCTCTGATGCAGAAGGCTTTAACTAACTTGTGCTATTATTCCATGTAAGAGGTCATGAATTCGAAATTCACAAAGTGAGAAAATTCTCTGTAATATAATATAAATAGATGTTTGAAGAAATCTGGCAGGCTAGATCTCCACCTTTCATTTCAAAAAAACTTGTGCTATTATTTCAACGTTCATCCAATTTCAGTGAGAAACTCTCAAGTCTTTCTTTCAAAAAGGAAAAAAAAAAAAAAAAAAAAAAGCAATACGCATGTTCAAGTTCCAAATTTAATTATACTTCCAAATTAATTCTTGGTATACCTTTTTTTTCTTCCATACCATAGTATGTATGTACATGTGCAGTAATTTGATTTTTTAGGGTAAGTGTAGTGTCTCTGTACTTAAGTACAGTATTTTGCAGTTATTACAATCTTCTACAAGTTCTGAGCCTGTAAGTCTCGGAAGCCTGGTTTCCCAATTGTCGCTGTTCTGGGTTGCTGCTTGCTAAAAGAAACAAAACTAGAGTTCTTAACAGTTCTTCATTGGCCTTTTTTTTTCTGAAAAAAAAAAAGAGTCAGCCAAGGTTAATGTCATTGTGTCAAATGGGCTGTATTTGTATGGTGTTAATTATATCCGCAAACAACAATGCAGGAAGCAAATTGCAAAATAATGTCCAATGACATGTAGAAGTGTTGCAGTTGCTTCCTCATAATTCTGCAAATCATCCCAAAATGTCCATGGCCAATCAGATGTCGTTGCTGACTTTCTTAACAGCACTAATTCTTGCACTGCTTGGTTTGCAATTCATAGTGCAGCTGCCTTTTGGGATGTATGCTTGGGTTGGGTACTCCGATGGAGTTTTGAGCAATTGAAAAATTATACCGTGTAATCAAGTTCAATTATTAGCTCTGGCCATAAGGCTACATCTAAAAGACATTAGTCAAGCTCATTTTATCTCTCTCAATATGACGACGCTCCTATTAGTACTTAATTAGAACAATCCTAGAATACTTGAACTTGCAAAAAAAAAAAAAAATACAAATAAAAACTTCTCAAAACACAATAATGCCATACTAAGGCTACCAGCCGAGAAACCGGCATCATGGGCTCTTTATGAAGTGTCTCTATGTGCAAGTACATGGAACTGTTAGTGTGAGTGAAAGTGTGCGTGTGTGAGGGGGTGGGGGGGCTTGTTTAGAAATCATTAAACAACCATTACGAATGCTCATCAACGTACCAGAACTCACCATTACATAGATCTGAATACTCAAACAAAAATAAGTACATTCACTGAAACTAGAAAAGGCATATGAAATACAACACTGTATGGAAAGTCAATTAAAAATGAAAGCGCAATTAGACTTCAGGCCGTCTTCACCGGTTCCAGTGCTTCAATCATGACCACACTGTTTCCTCTGATCACCTGGTGAAGAATTAAGTTATATAGATTTATATCAACTCAGTGTAGTAACTTGCAATAATGATTTTTTGGTTATAAAGGCCTAAGCCCAGTTTCATTTCAACAAAACGAAACATAGTTTGCGGTTACAAAAGGAAAGAGCACCACTAGAGTGAGAGTTTTGAGAACTCACTCCCTGCTACCATATCTAAAGACAGCAATCCCACATATCTAACTATCCACAAAATAACCTACTTCACTGGCATAGCATATAATGATTGAAACCATAATATTGTCATGTTAAGTACAAGCAAAACACAACGCACCTATATCACTTCAGTCAAAACAAAATTCCCTAGTTTCACTAAATTGATAATAACAGTGAACCATTATAATCACCATAACTATCAATCTTATGCATTAATTATTACTTGTCACCTTGGACTAACACTGTTACTTTGTTAACAAATACTCCAACAATCATCATTTAACTTTTGCTTAGAAATTAGTCCGAACTTTCAAACTTGTTATTTTCATGAAAACTTTAAGACATCAAACTTTGCCAGAATCAAGAGATAAGTTTTTAAGCTGACCCTTAAGCAGAGATTAAAAAGGTAAATGGCCAATAAACCCCCTTCATATTAGTTCGGATTTGACCTTGTTTTGGTGTACAAGAAGGTGAATATTCCAGAGGGGTAAACATAAAAGTAAATGAGCTCAAGGGAAAAAAAATTAATTAATTAAGACGTACCACCATGCCGATGTCATTCTTTTCATTGCCATTAACCTCAACAGTATTATCAACCACCAAGTTCATAAATTGGTCAAATCCACGTAGAGTTCCAACTACAACCCGATTTGCATTCAGCTTGACTGGAAAATATAAAATGGTAAATGTTAGAACTTCAGAGCAGACAATAAAGAACAAAATGAGCAGTTATGAAGCAATGTAGTGGACATGAAAAGTACAGTTTTATGGACTAATCAATCTCAGCACTGTGCAAGTCAGGTCTGACAGCAGATCTGTGCCAGTCAAAAACTGACTAAAAACCAAATAGGCATTAACCATCTGGTACTGGTATTGGATAACTAACGAGAGGATAGCATATGGGAGCCGGCAATGAAGTGGTAAAGTCTTGTGACTCTTGTCTTAATATTTACCACAAGGTACACAGCATAAATCAACAAGCACTGCTACAGACCAACTGAGATGTCAATCCTAGACACAAACTTCAATTACGGGAAATTTAAGCTGGTAACAAGTTCAATTAAGGTTTCATGTGAGCAATTTCCCTTATACGGAAGAGGAATTACAGTTAATCATGAACTAAAATTAGTGAAGCAAAAGAGAGTTATTTGCTGTATTCATGGGAAATAACTTACTCTGGAGCTTCTTGTCCATGTACCTGAGAACAAACCAAAACAGAAAACAAATCAGTTATTCGGATCATGATTAAAAGTTGCATATGGGAAGTAACAGCGAGCGAGCGCGAGAGAGAGAGAGAGAGGGGGGAGAGATCACATAAAATATACGGAATGGAGAAACTCACTTTTTTAGATCCGGCGGCTGCCCAGACCGACTCATATTCTTTCGTAGAGGAGGAGAAGAGAGTAGGGTTTTTGGCTAAGGGGAAACGACTAACTCAAAAAACCCTAGATTTTGTGCCGTGTAATTGCTTGTTTGGATGGACAGCAGGAAAGGAGAGGACAGGGAGGCAAAGAAGGATTCGGATCCCCAAGGTGTAATTTTTAAATCTGGACCGTTCTTTTAACCTGGCACGAATATCAAAACTGACATTTTTTAATCTGACCGTTTGTTTATATAAATTGCATCTCATGTATCTAGGTCAGATGGAATCTAGGATTGTCTGATTCGCTTTAATATTTGTGCACGTTCGCGTTAATTTTTGTACGCACAGATTTTAAAGTGGATCGGACAGTTTTAGAGTTCATTGGATTCAAAAGTAAGTCCGATGTCCATGGGACCTACTCCGTATGAATTCATAGTACATGCCAATTTGCACTTTGCAAAGTATAGTAGTCTCACTCTTAAAATAATGGCAAAAATTATTATGATTTTTGATAATTAAAAACATTCTTTCGTAATTAGAAAATTGAATCAAGTAATATGAAATTACGCTTAATTTCTATGAGATTCGTATGCAAGTATATATAAACAGATATAATTTATTCAATACGGAGCATTAATGCTTTTAACGTATTCTTATTTGAAAAAATAATTTGGTTGAATTTATTTATTTTTTCCCACAAATTTCTAAAGGAATGAGAATAAAGATGGAAAAAGAAAATCAATCCCCTCCCCGGAAAAAAAAGCATCAGAACAACTTGTTTTCGTACTTTAATAGTAAACAATAAAATAATATTTATGAAAATAAAATATTTATTTTTAATTTTATTTTAATGCGAATCAAAAAGTTGAAAATTTTAAATTCGGATATTATCTACATTAGTGTTTTTTTTGCTATTTTTTTAGCAAGTTGCACTTGATATTAATTAATATTTTACATATACATAAATATTTGAATTTTGAATTTCAAAGTTATTTCAACTTTTGAAAATGAAGACAGTTAAAATACTAAAAAATAAAGGAGACCGGAGTAGGTCTGATGAGCATCGGATTTACTTTTGGGTCCAATTAGTTTCAACACCGTCCGATTAGCATTAACATCTATGTGCACGAAAATTAAAGCATGTACGTACAGATTATAATGCGGAGCGCACACATCTTGATGCATATCGGACGGTAATTAAACCAATCGAACCAAAGTAACCCTGAATTCAAAATAAAAACATTTGAACATCCCGTGATATATTTTCGAGATTTTTTTCTTCTTTGCAGGGAAAGCACCCGTGCAATTCCATGCAATTGATTAGAAAAAAAAAACAATATATTGTAGCATAATTTATTTGGAAATTGCAATGATTCGCGTCACAGTTTATCCGTTCAAAAATTAAAACTATGTATAATTAGTCATTTATGTCTTTTGAAAATATCAATCTAATATCGTACCTTTGCAGTGGATAGAGAGTATTACCCGATTTTTTTATTAATAGGTAAAACAAAAAAAATATTGATAATAAGGTAAGATTTTATGAAATTTTGAAATAGGAAGAACGTTATGGTTTATAGCGTTCAGAGTACTGTAGTTGGATGTTATAAACCATAACGTCCGGTTAATTTATTTACTAATGATTGTAAAAAAAAACACTGTAACTGGGCGTTATGATTTATAACGTCCAGTTACAGTATTTTTTTTCTAAAAAACAAGCTCACAACAACTGCAGTTAGAATTGAAGTTAAAAAAAAAAAAAACACTGTAGTTGGACATTATGGTTTATAACGTCCAGCCACATTGTTTTTTTATATTTTTTTTATGATTATTAGCGATCAAATTAACGGGACGTTAGGGTTTATAACGTCCAGCTACAGTACTTAGACGTTATAAACCATAACGTTTTTCTTATTTTCCGAAATTTCACGAAAACGTAATCCATTATCGATATTTTCTATTAATAAAAAAATCAGGAGTATTACTGACACATCAAAAAGAGTAAAGAAGGGACTAAAAGTTCAGCCCAATTCTTCTTTTTCACTTTTCACTGCTCTAATTTCATTTTTATTCGGCCGATTCTACTCAATTATAAGAATTTTCCAAATTTGGCATTCTAGTTGTTGAAGCATAAGAATCTGCTCCACGATGGATTAATCGGTTTTAAACCGAACCGAAAGAGTTGAGTTTAAACAGTTCGGTTTTTCCAGTTAAATGGATTGGTTTTTAAACCGGTTTAATAGTTCAGTTCGGTTTAGTTTATAATTTTTAAAACTGTTTAAACTGAACCGATTGAAATTTTTAATCCCAACTCCTGTTCAAACCAAATTAAAAATTACAACATAATATATATTGCTTGATTTTATTTAAAACTGGTTAAATCTAACCAAACAAAATGTTTAAATTTATCTTAAAAAATCTAAAAATTAACAAAAACAATATTTTTATGATTAATATCCTATTTCGGTTCAACCAAACAAATCAAAATTTACTTAAGTTTGTTCAGTTCGGTTTAATTTCTGAATACTAAATAAAATTTTAATTGACCTATTTTAATTAAGTTTAGACTGAACTAAGCTGATAAACACCACTAGATGGGAGGTATATTTCTGTTGTATTTACCTATTTTACCTATTTTTCATTCTTTTGTTTATTTAGCAATTTTTGATTTATTGAGTTCTCTCTATTATTGAATCATAACAAGCATCTAGATTAATAAATCAGAATTGAAGTATAAATTAGCCAAATCTGAATCCTCAAAGAGAAACAAAAGAAAATGAGTGAGGCTATGGTGCTATGCATAGCACCAATAGCTAGTGTACTACGGCTCAATATGGTACTTTTTAAAATCCTAACGGTCGATCCAACCGTTCAATGTAATATCCATATGAATATGTACTTGCAAACTAAATTTTATATTTTTTCGAATTTTTTTACTATTTTTTTAGATAGGTAGAAAAATCAGTGTTTTTTGAACATTCTGGACCATCAAAATTCTATCTATCTAAAAAAATAGTAAAAAAATTTGAAAAAAATATAAAATTTAGTTTGCAAGTACATATTCATATGGGTATCACATTGAACGGTTGGATCGACCGTTAGGATTTTAAAAAGTACCATATTGAGCCGTAGTACACTAGTCATCCGTGCTATGCATAGCACCATAGCCTCACTCAAAGAAAATTGAATAAAAGTAGAACTCACAACAGGCTGAAACAAATATCAATCAAAGCTTATTATGGTGTGGACTAATTAATTTGCTTATTTTTCAATATCAATTGACATTCTCTATTAATTGTAAGGACTTAATTAGAAAGTATTTATTAAAAAGGGAAATTTTTCTACGCTCTGAAAGTGAATGCTATGGGGCTATTCGGCAACAAGAGATTAAGAGTGAAGGATTAAGAGCTTAAGGAGCGCTAAGAAACCGATGTTCGGTTATTTTAATCCGTGGAGTGAAAACTAATGAAGCTAAATGAAGGGTTAGAGGTGCTTTAAGGTCCAGACATGAATTAAGATTCGGATAAAAGGAAGCTAAAGAAGGTGAGTGCTAAGAAACCAGTGTTTAACAGAATTAAGTGGCTAAAAAGGTTAAAAAAAAAACTGATTAAACAAGGTTAATCCCGTGTTGCCGAACAAGATCATGACCTGAAAATAACATCAAGGACCTGAGTCTTCATTTGTTGAATTAGTATCCTCTGCATTAATTCAAAAGGGAATCTTTTGAATTAATGCATCTTGATCATCCGATCTGTTTTATTCGTGCAAACTAAATCTGCACTAATATTAAAGAACTCCTATATTATAAGCAGGAGCCGAATTAGCTCCGTTTAAAATCAGACGGTTGAAATTCATTAATTCAAAAATTCTCTTTTGAGTTAATGCAGAGGATACGGATTCTCATTTGTTAGACAGAAAATCTGAACCCACGACACGCGAGTGCGGCGCTTTGCTCCTCGCTGCGCGCCGACTTCTTTGCACCTCTCTAAGTGTCGCTTGAGTCGTGCCCCATTCAAAAACCCTAAACCTCAACCTAGATTGATTGCAACCATGGCGGGGGGTGCTCGCTCGCAGGTGAACAAGTCTCACAAGACGCGTTATGCTTCCAAGTCGTCACGCCACGCACATCGCACCGCCTCTCTCTCAGGTGATCGGAAATTTCATTTGTTTTTCTGGTTCTTTTAAGAATATTTTTTTGTACGAATTACAGAGGTGTTTTGTTTCTTCAGCCAAGGCGAAGATTGGCAAGTCAGATGGCGGGCACCGTGCAGCAGTGAAGGGCGCCCGAGCTGCACGTGTACAAAAGAGCAAAGCGGTATGAATATTTCTTCACCAACTTTTGTTGTTGTTGTTTGAGACATTACTCTAATTTCTATTGTGCGCATAATTCTGCTTAATCGAATTCAATTGAGTTTGACATTGCTGATGGTAGGCTGATTCTTAAATAGGCTAAATTTGGTTTAACTCATTAATTACTAATTTTCGCCACGATGGTAATTCCATTGTGGATATTTTGATTTAGATACGGGACCAGAAACGTGCTGCATTGTTGAAGGAGAAGAGATCTTCTGTCAGCGCTCCTCCTCGTGTAGTTGTAAGTATTCATTAAGTCACTCTGTTTCTATTATATAGTTGGTCTCCTTGTTGCTATTGTATTTTGACATTTCCAGCTGTTAGTGTGTAAGGCTAGCAATTTGTGACCTGACCTGATGGGACCAGTTAATGTCAACCAATTGGGTTTAATAATTTATAATCTTCCAGGATTCTCAGCCTAGTGGGTCAATGTGTTCGGTTTGGTTTATATATATGGTAATGATTGGTTGTAGATCGGGTTGATTTCGTTTGAGTTATTGTCAATTATATGGGTCGGTACTAGGTTTATGCTTGAGTAAGGATCAGGTTTGGTTCGATTCAAGATCGGGCGAAGGCTGAATTGATTTGCGTTTGGTCATTTTCAGGTTCTCTGAGGTTTGGGTTATCTCGGGTTCAGGCTGTTTTTGGGTTTTGGGGCAGGATTGGGTCACTTAAGGTTACAAGTCGTCTTGGTGTTGGGTAATTCAGATTTTTGGTCATTGGTGTCCAGGTTGTCTTGGGTTCGGATGGGATTAAGTTCAAGTCAATTTTGTTTTTTCAAATTACTAGACCAGCTTGGTTTAGGATACAGGTCGGTTCAGGCAGGTTGTTCAGGTGAAGTCAGCATTTGTCGTCACTAGTTTTAGTTAACAATTGTGAGATTATAACCTCTAAATCCAATCCAGAAAAACTCTAGTGAACATTTGCGCCGCATACATTAGATCTCTCTCTCTCTCTGTTTTTTTTCAGGTACTCTTTGGTCTTTCTTCATATGCAAATGCAACCTCAGTCAAAAAGGATCTGTTACAGCTCTTGTCAGGTGATGATGGGCAACCCACATCTGACACCATTGCCTCTTCAGCATACAGACTTCGAACAACTGTTAGTTTCATGTGCCCATTAGTTGGTTACAGAGAATTCTTTTCACTATGGTCAAAATGTTTTTAACGAGTTTGCAATATTTGATTGTGTTCAAGTATTTTGGTTGTACTATGGGTGCTTGTTCTGGATCCTACTTGTCAGATAAGTTATAGGTTTTTTTCTTTTATTGTTCTTTAGTTTTAGAGTGTCCTAATGGTTTCACTGTTGGTAATGAGGCTTCACCAATATGCTTGCTGAATATACATAACATTCTAACATGACCAAATTATACTCTACAGGTGCTTGAAGCTCCATATGGTGATCTTGTGGCATGTATGGAAATGGCAAAGGTACAGACTTGTCTTTTGTTAGCTAAGATTTTCTCTTCTTGCATATTAACTCTTCATTATGAGATTGTAATTTTTTCTTTACATAGGTTGCCGATCTTATAGCCTTTGTAGTATCAGCTAATTCTTTATACGATAATGGATCTGACGGTCTTATCGACCCAATTGGAGCTCAGTGTCTTTCTCTTTTGCGAGCCATCGGCATATCAAGCACTTCTGTGTTGATTAGGGTGAGCATCACATTTTTCCAGCTCGAGTTAAATTGGAGACAGTTGTTGTTATTTTGTGCCAGTTGTGTTACGCACATTAAATTTATGTCCAATTGATTCTTAATGTCACAACTGGAGACTAATTTAGTTAAATAACAATCAGTAGCACAAAAGTTCAGGGAATGATATTATACTGGTCGGGCAAATGCTGAATCAGGTCTGTACTACTGGCTTGATCCAGTAAAAGCAGTTGAGTTTAAACTTGAGAAATTCTCATAATAAATATTTTATTTTTGATTGATATTTATTGGTTCTGAGTTGCAGAATAGAGGGTTTTTTTATGCTGGTTATGCATTATTGAGGAGTTTATTGGGTTAAACTAAGTGCTCAATCACAATTTTTGGGAACCAAATAAAGTCATAAGCATCATATGAACACCCATTTCATGGAGTTAACCTAGGACTTACTGATTTTCATAGGATCTACCTCAAGATCTAAAAAGTAAGAGTGAGGCCAAGAAGATAAGTATCTCCTCTCTATCTTCTGAGATGTCAGAGGATTGCAAATATTATGCTGCAGATACCAAGGAGGAACTGCACAAGGTACGATAATCTTCATTTAGTTTTGCCCTTATGCCCTGAAGAGAGATTGAAATTGCATGTACGTTAACAAGATATCATTAGCTTTGTTATACATCATTGATGAATAAAGAACACATTCTCTTACTTTTTCATTTGGCAATTTGAATAGTTAAGCTATTCCTCTTTTGTTTTATTAGAAAACGTAGTCGATCTGATTTTCTTGTTTTATAGTTCATGTGGCTCTTCAAGGAGCAACACCTGTCATTTCCACATTGGAGAAGCCAGAGACCATATATTCTGTCTAATGAGGTTTGTCTTAGTTACATCTAAATCATTATTTGTCTTGTTCTTTCTTCAAGTTATATTTGTATTGCAGGTTAACAATTGTACTCTCGAGTGTGACAGAATTTGAAAACCTTTTGTTAGGTACATATAGAACCCGAGAACAGTATTTTAGGAACTTGCACTCTAATTCTGTCAGGCTATTTGCGAGCGCACAATCTATCTCCAAATCAGCTTGTGAGTTTCATTTTTTGTGCTTACTACTTGAGAATGGATAGAAAAAAAAAACTGAACTATAGATATCATCTTTATTACAGTTATCATCTTTGTTATTATATAAATCCCTTGAGGATGGATTAAAATTTGCACTTGCCAAAATTAAAGTTATCATCTTTATTATATTGAATTCAATGTTATGTTCTTTGCATTATTGTTACAATAATATTTAGGTGTTTAATATGTTTTGATTTGGTGGTTGTTGTCCAACAATAATAGGAATGTGGGTGATATTGAAAATTTAATCTGCAATTCTTTTATTAGCATATTTTTTATTTCAACCCATTTTGCAGGTCCACGTGACAGGTGCAGGGGATTTTCAGTTAAGCAAGGTTGATATACTTAAAGATCCATTTCCTCTAAATGAAAGGAGAGGACATAATTTGATGGAATCTGAGGATAATATGACCCAGGTAATGCTACTTGCATCCTTTCTCTTAGGGAGAATATTCACATGCTCAAAATTTTGTATAAGCTCTTGAAAATGTAAAAGATCCCACATTTGCTATGAAAGTGCCCAATTAAATTCCTATTTTCCGTTGTTTTTTTATATGATTGTTGGAAAATGCATTTTAATATGAATACATGCGTTGAACAAAGTAAATTTTTGTACATGCATTTATATTGTTAGTTTGTTGAGGTCTTATTGTTGGTTTGTAAATTGTTTATACTTTTTTGGTTCTGACTGCTTGCTATTGTTAAGTGCAGATATGTCAGACATTAATTCCAGATACCTCAGCTCAGGAGCCTTTGCTAGTAGAGAATACCCTGGATCCACTTGCAGGGGAACAGGTAAAACATTTTCTCTCTATCTTTTGATATTTTAATTTTTTCTTTAAATATTTTATAGATTATGTACTTTGTTTTTTATTTTTGCACTCTCTCAGTGTTAATGATATACTCGTAAGACTAGATGTTTTTTCTTAAAATAGGTATCTTTATACATTTTGTTGGATATTTCAGATGGCACTGCAATTTTTGGAAAAAAATTCCTTGTACCAAATATTTTTCCCCCAAAATGTTGGCACCTTTTTTTTTTTTTTTTATGGTAAAATGTTGGCATTAGAGTGAATTTTTAATTTTTAATGTTAGAGAAGGGGCAGTAGTTTCTTATGTTTGAGATTTATTCAGCTTCATCAATGACATGCAAAATTGAAATGCCTGTGAATATTTTTGTTTCCTGGGAAATTCTGAAGTTTAATATATTTAATATAGACTTGGCCTACCGAGGCTGAAATGGCGGAAGCAGATATGAACAACAAAGAACGAAAAATTAGAAAGAGAAAACTTCCTCGTGGCACCTCAGACTATCAGGTATTGATTTGTGTACCACTTGGATGAGGCCTTTTTTCTTGCCTCTTGGCCAGTTTTGTTTATTGCCTCTCTTGGTTTCTTTTATTCTACTCAATTAGGCGTTAATGGCATTATTCTTAGTGGCTTTGTCATGAAATGTGTTATATTGTGGCTTGCAGGAATTGTTGGTTAATTGAGTCAGGTTATGATTTTAGTATGTTCTCTTTTGTCTGATAGAGCTTGTAAGGTTTAATAAAAGCCAGAATTGGATCATATTGTGGACAAATTGCAAAACTGAAGCGCTCAGTGGGGCTTAAGTTTTGATTTTAGCATGATATAAGTGTAGGACCTCAGGATATGTTAGCAATGTATGAAAAGGTGCTAATTATGCTAAGTTTGGTGGAACCATATTCACACGTCTCACTTCTTTACATTCAGGCTGCCTGGATTGTTGAGGGCACAGATTCCGAGAATGACAATTCAGACATTGAATCAGAGGAGGAAGGTAACGGTATGGTTCTTGATGAAGAATTGGAAAATAATAATGATCCAGAAAAGGATGAAGATACCACCTCTCGTTTCACGGAAAAGTTCGATGAAGAAGAAACAGGCGCTGATACTGAGATGGAAGTGAGTCCCTCTTCTTTTTTGAATTGTAAAGTAGTTTATTGGGATCATCTAGTAGAACTAATAAGCTAAATTTCATCTTTCATTTCACAAGGAATGTGTTATTACTATTTTTTTTTTAAATAGCGACCTTGTGATTTGATAAGTTACTATTGAAATTAGAGAGCAGAAACTTTTAATCAGCAAGACCTAGCAAACAAAAATTAATCATATCTGACACTAAGTGCTAATTATTTACATAAAATTGAAAATGTTAATGTATATGATACTGGTTGATTAAATAATTAATAATTAGGGTTGGTTTTTGTCAGATAGGATTTGATGCTTCAGATCCAGTCAATCCCTATTGGTTTTCTTGTTTAATTGTAAATTGCGTAAAGTAGATACATAAAATGGAAAAGTTGCATATGCACATAGCAAAATTTTTTAGTTCCCGGTGATATTGTCATTTTTTAATTGGTTTATATTTACAGGATGACGAGCACATGACTAGAGAGCAAATTGAAGCTGATATAAAGAGGATTAAAGATGCAAATGCTGAAGATGAAGGTTTGTGTAAAGCGCTATCTTGGATATTACATACTGCTGAACCTGGCCTTCACTAGTGCCAGATTGATAGTATACCTGGCTCCTCTGATACCTTGTATATATTTGTGCGCCAGCTACCCTTATTAATGCCCAATTATGCAAATAAGAGTTGACCCATTGAGTCTCAGTTGTGAATACAACCCAAATTGGTCTCTGTTTTCATGTGATGAAGATTTTTAACGGAGCATATCTAATTTTTTTCAGAATTCCCTGATGAAGTGGAAACGCCATTAGATGTGCCTGCAAAGAAAAGATTCGCCAAATACCGCAGTGTAAAGTCGTTTCGCACTTCTCCTTGGGATCCCAAGGTTGGTGTTCTACTTTTTTTTGTTTTTTGATGCATTTTCACTGTTAGTTTTTATTTTTGCATCTTACATAACCTCGCATAATTTTGAAATAGCTTGCACCACCAAGTTATGATTTGGAAGTTATTCACTCATACAAAGCTAAACATTTAAGCAAAATATTTGTATGCATATACATATAGAAGTTTTATGTAATAGATTATTTCTCTTCTTTTGGCAAATTATAGGAATCTTTACCGGCAGACTATGCTCGAATTTTTGCATTTGACAATTTCTCACGAACCCAAAAACATGTTCTCAAAACAATGCGCGAGGTGGATGAAGGAAGCTCAACGACTTGTGCCCAAGTCGGCTCTTTTGTGAGGATTCATGTAAAGAATGTACCTATTGATGTTGCATCCAGGGTTTCTCAGGCATCCAAAGCTATTCCTGTGGTGACATCTGGGCTTCTCCAGCATGAATCCAAGATGTCTGTTCTCCACTTCAGGTATGCTGTTTCTTTATTTCATAGTTTATAGCAACCTTCTGTTTGTCACTGGTAAAATTGAGGCTGGTTTGAACTATTTTATACCTAATTGGTATAGTGGTAAGGTCCTGATGTCAGCGCCTTATCATCCTATTGTAAGTATACTTGTTTACATATGTGTGATATCACCCAAAAATATGCATGCTAAATTTGTTACAGTGAAGCTGTTGATCTCTGGGTCATCTTCTTATTGGAAAGAATGGTGTTTGTAACACCTGTTTTGATTAATCAAGTGGAAGCGTTTTGCAATTTTTTAGACTACATAAGCACCAAGAAATGGAAAATTTTATAATTTCAACAGTTATGTGTTGCTCGTGGTTTTGAACTTAATCAACAGTTTGAGTTTGTCCTTCAGCACTGCAGTCCAAAGTAGAGATTTGTAGTTTGGTACTGATTTGTATTCATTTTGGCTTGCAGTGTAAAGAAGAATGACTCGTATGTTGCTCCTATTAAATCTAAAGAGACCTTTATATTTAATGTTGGATTCCGGCAGTTTGTGGCAAGGTACCGTCCCTTGCATATTATTTGGTTTATTTGTTTATTTTTCCTTTTTATCTCTGCCCCAGTAGTTGTATGCTTTTTTTGGGCCGTACCAGACTCTATATATAGAAAATCCTCTATAATTAATTTTTTTTTTTCCAAAGAAACTCTATTATGAAGAATGCTCATTTATGTAAGATGTCACCTAATCCCTTCCTAATGTAGCAATTTGTTGGGTTTTACTAATAATAAAGAAAAGAGATACATTGACAACTATATTTACATGACAACCACAACAACTAATGAATGATTAATTAATTTGGAAAAGCTAAATTCTGAAATGTTCTCTATAGTTTAGATAGACCGTGTATCAAATTTGTTATAAATTGGAAATTGTTGGTTACTGATCAAGTGCTGGTATAACTGAATGTTAGTTTTTCAATTTTTTCAATGGATGATCAGTTGATATTTAAATTGCACCAAATTTGATACACAATCTTTTTAAAGCTATATAGAACATATTTTTAATTTATATTTATTTTCTTCTTAATTTTGATAATCATTTGATCAGTTGCGTGGTTGTCAAATAAGTTTGCTGTCACTATAATCTATCCCATTAATAAATGCTTAATGGGTTCTAGTTTGCTTTTCTTTAGCACCTTAGTTGGTTTTTTATGTATGATTTAGGGATTTAGGTTGTGTGATTATGAAATAGGACTGAATCCTTGATAATTTATACCATTTTCCTTTTTCCGGGTACAGGCCATTGTTTTCCGGTGACAACATAAACTCCGACAAGCACAAGTTGGAGAGGTTTTTGCACCCGGGTCGATTTTCCGTGGCATCAGTATATGCACCTATATGTTTCCCGCCCCTGCCCCTAATTGTTTTGAAGAAAAGAGACGGGGAGCTTCCGGTAATTGCAGCAACTGGGTCTCTAAAGAGTGTTGATCCTGATCGAATAATTCTCAAGAAAATAATTCTGACAGGGTATTGTTGCACTGCTTTGTTTTCCTTAGTCCAGTTCATATCCTTCTGCACTTGTTCTTTTCGTATCAATTTTATAATCTTTTAGGTATAATCATCTGATCCAATTCCTTGTTTTATTTGCAGATACCCTCAGAGAGTATCTAAGCTTAAAGCCACAGTAAGATATATGTTTCACAGCCCAGATGACGTTAGATGGTTCAAGGCAAGTTAATTATTGTTCTTTTTGGTTCAGAAATCCTTTGTTCCTTTAGATGTTTTAAATCATTTTTTATTGACAAAAAAATTAAAATATTAAGATTGACTTAAAAAAAACCTGTGGCCTCTTGAAATTAAAGATGGCATGGTAAAGCTACTACTGGGTTGGTAACAGTCAATGATCCATTTTGATGTGCAAACATAACAATCTTTTATCATCATTTTATATAGCCGGTGGATGTATGGACCAAGCATGGTCGCCATGGCCGTATCAAGGAACCTGTCGGTACTCATGGTATAACTTTTAAATTCTGAAATACACAATTCTACTCTTTCAGAGTTGCATTTGAAAATTTTGAAAATGGTGTGGTAAGCTCTTGCGTCCAATATATACGTGATTTGATTGAACCAAATAAAGAAGAGTACAGGTTAACTTTTGCGCTTATTGCCAGAGTGCTGAGAAATAATAAACAACAGAACCAGTGCTCAGAGTAGATGACCTGAATTAAATGGAATAAGACAGTTCATTTTGCATTAGGCATACTGAATTTATAGTGACTGTATTGATGTGAACATGTGCAACTTCACATTGTAGGTTTACCAAATGGCTAACTTTGCTAAACAAAATTAATGGTGTTTTTGTTTTGCATTAGGTTTACCTTCAATTTAGTTTTAATTGTGAATTTAAATTTCTTTTTCTTTTGTAGGGGCCATGAAATGTGTATTTAACAGTGTAGTACAACAGCATGACACAGTGTGCATGAGTCTATACAAAAGAATCTATCCGAAGTGGCCCGAACAACTTTATGATGTGGCATTATAGGGTTTCTGATAAAAGAAGTCACACTGGCAGAATTGTTTTAGTTCTGTATTATGATTTTTTTTTCACAATATTTTAATAGCAAGCACCTTGTACAATTTTTAGGTTTTGATGTTGTGAAAATGGTCCTGGATTGACTATTTGGGCCGACTTGCTTATCAGATGTTGATTTTCAGGCTATATTTTATTTTTTAATTTTATGTTGGGGGGTAGTGGGATGCAGGAGGTAGGTTCAATTTGTATAATTTTGATTATGAAAATGCTTGTTTGATGGATTTTACACTGTATGATGCTTCATGTTGTGCAATTTGGCAGGGTTTATTTATTTTATTTTGTATGCTTTGCTATATTTCATTTTGGTTATTCTACGATTGATGTTGGTCCAGCATGTTACTTTACTTTATTCATATGTCTTGCTTCTATTAAATCGGCAACAATTTAAACAGTTAAATTAAAACTACCAACTAATTCAAAAATTCAAACAATTTAAACATAAAAAAAATGATTTATCAAAAACAGAAAAAAGGAAACTCAATTTCCGCTGGATTATCGAGCGGAGTTGAGCCTATGTCTGCTAGATTATTCAACGAAAATAGGATTTCCATTTCTGCTGGATAATCCAACGGAATTGGCCATGCATTCCGCTGAATTATCCAGCGGAATGTTGTTTTTGGAATTTCACAAAACCTTCTGTAATTTTTATTAATAAAATTTCGTGATAGAAATTGTAAATTACAATAACAGGAAGCGGGATAATAAATCCCTTGTCCACCAAAAAAAATAGATGTATAAGATCAAATTCAAGCACCAAATAACAAATATTAAGCTAATTCATAGTAATTTGTATCATTTATTGTCTTCTCAACGCAAGAGATGAGGGATTAGTGGTCCTCAGTGGAGTTTAGCAAACAGTAAATGCATGGAGCCGAAAAAAAGAACTTGTGAATAACTCTTGTAAATATAAATATTTTTATTTATTAATGTAGCGAACGGGATGATAAAAATCACGATGAAGATGCAAGGAGACAGTTGTAATTTTCAAAAAGAAAAAAAAAACTCTCAGGAGTAGAATTAGGGTGTTCCCAAGTGCACCAAGCTTATTTGTGAATTCAACTCTAAAATCTATTGAATTGGCTTCAAACGATAAATACAAACTGTTGAAATTCTTCTACCTTATAAGCGATGCGTCTACATGCAAAAAAATTAAAAATTAAAATTAATTTTGTATAGAGTCGAGTGGTCAAAAGACGTCCAAAAAATAAATGCATTAAAATTAATTTATAAACCTTCTAATTTTAACCACTTGACTTTATACTAAATTAATTTGAAAGTTCAAAATTTTCACACGTAGATGCATCACTCGTAAAGTAGAAGGATTTCAACGGTTTAGATTCGTCGTTTGAAGCTAATCTGATAAGTTTTAGAGTTGACTTCACAAAGGGGCTTGGTGAACTTAGGAACCTGAAATTTTTTTAGTTACCACTGTAAAAAAACAAAATTAAATGATTACCACTCTCTCCAGCGTAATTTCAGTCCTACCACCCACACGGATCAGGTTCGTGCACCAAGATAGCGCAGTGCGCAGACTGGGTTGGTGCACCAAACCCTTGGTGCACGGACTGGGTTGGTGGATTGTAGTTCTGTTTTGAATCAATCACGCAAAATTTTGGTGCGCCAACTAAAAAAAAAAAAAAATTGGTGCACTAACCCAGTTTGCGCACAAAAAAAAATAAAAATAATTAATTTGGTGCTCCAGTTTAGAACCAACTTGGTGCGCGACCCCAGTCCGCGCACCAACCCTTTTTGTGTGTGAACTGGATCCGCGTGGGTGGTAGGATTGAAAAAAAAAGGAAAGAGGGTGGTATTAATTTAATTTGATTTTTTGGCGGTGGTAACTAAAAAAATTTCGGCTTAGGAACAACCAGTTCTACTCCTCTCTCAGCATCCCCCATGAACAAATTCCCGCCTTATCATTTTCTCTCTTTATCAACCACACAATACTCACCTCAACCTTCCGACGAAATTGAACTTGGAAAAAAAAAAAAGCAGAATTAAGAAGAAAATTCCAAACCAGTATAAACATCTGCTATCTAACTTTCCATGGCCGTGGTGGGGATTCCTTCACCATCGATCAAGCTCGCTGCTGCTTCTCACCACCGCTCTGTCTTCTTCATCTCTCCCTTCAAATGCAGACTCCTCTTTCGCATCAAATGCTCTGCCGAGGCGGTTCCTGTCACGGATGAGATCCCCACCTCCTCTTCGTCTGGTGATGGCAGTCGCAGCCTCGGCCGACCGTCGATTATTTCCACGGCAAATGTACAGAAAGCTATCCGTGGACTTCGTTAGTATTCTCATCCTTTTGTTATTTTATCTTACTTTTTTTTCCCCTTGGTTAGACATTTAGTTGAAGAAATGCGCATTACAAAATTTGAAAATTTGAACGAGAATGAAAATTTGGCAAATATTTAAGGCGAAATTTCATTTACGTTTCCCGTCTGATTAAAATTGAATTTGTAATGGGATGGCATGGCAGCGATAACTGATGTTGATCACTATGGGAATCTCGGTGTCCCAAGGACAGCATCTTCTGATCAAGTACGCTTTCTTGCCCACTTATTATTATTAGTAGAGGAGGGATCGGATTACATCCTTTTTTTTGACACATTTTGATACCGATCATTTTCAAAGTTCAAATAGTCGATCCGAACCGTTCAACATGATCCCCATATTAAAATATGCCTGGAAATCAAATTTTACATTTTTTTGAATTTTTTTACTATTTATTAAGATAGTTACAAAATCGTTGTTTTCAGACCATTGAAAAACAACGATTTTGTAATCATCTTAATAAATAGTAAAAAAATTCAAAAAAAATGTAAAATTTGATCTCCAAGCACATTTTAATATGGGGATCATGTTGAACGGTTCGAATCGACTGTTTGGATTTGAAATCGCAAAATTGACCTATAAAAAGCAGTGTCAAGATGTGTCAAAAAAAGAATGTAATTGGATCCCTCCTCTTATTATTGTTGCCATTCAAGTTTTAAATATTATGAGTTATTGTACTGTACAACCATCTTTTATTAGAGAAAATTCAGAAATTAGTTTTACTATTCACAAAATATTGCTTTGCTTTGCTTTCAAAAACTAATTCCTAATTGTTAGTAAGAAAATATTCACTGATAAATATGCATTATAACAAAAAAAAAATGTCCTTGTCGAAATATGTATTATGATAAAATTAATTTTATATTTTTGTTATTTGATTTTAAAAAACTTAAATAATCGTAGTATAACCAATTAAAATGAATATGAACCATCTAACAAAAATTTAGTTTACTGGAGTAATTTTTAGTCATATTACAACCTCAAATGGGATCTAATTGAGGCCCTAAATCTAAATTTAACCAAATAAGTGAGGCCCTAATGATAAGTTTTGATTAGCACTTTGGTCAAAACAAGATCAGACTAAATGGCATAGTGTCAAATCAATAACCATCTTGTTACATGGCGGAGCCACATTGAACCGGGTGCAGACAACTGTCTATTCCTGAATTTTGAAAACTGGATATAGATCTATATATAATCGGGTTGTTGCCTACCCTGGAGAAAATTTTGCCTACCCTGGACATTTCACAGACTGAATTGGTTAATTCACGACAGTCCGCAATCCGTTAGTCGTACCAGTAAAATGGGTAATGGTCACTTTTTTTTGTGGGAAGAAGGGTTATTATGAGTTCCAACACTCTTTTAATCATAAACTAGAAAATGAAATTGAGAAAGATGTGAAAATTGACTTTGTTATCAGATACAACTTGCCTACCAAAGCAAATGTGAAGAAGTAAAGAACAAAGAAGGCTTGGAGGAAGACGATGTCAAAAAGGAGCTAGACCTACTTAAGGTTTGTTCTACTCAACCTTAGAAGGGGTTTATTTCGCAATATTCCTCAAATTACTTGGATAAATAAAGTATTTTTGAGTTTATTTGATAACAAACATGAAAATGGCGCATTTTTAATTGTCAAATTAAGAACAGAACTGTTATAATTGCTTCTTTTGTTGCAATTCGTATAGGCCACAAGTACTGATACTTTGTCACCTGTTTGTCATATGATATGAAAGGAATCTTACACTATACTCTCGACCAAAGAAGAGAGGAGATTATACGACTGGAGCTTGGCAAGAAGTGCACAGCCAGATAGATATGTGTGGCCATTCGAAGTCGATGATGATTCGGCACTGAGCCCAGAGGAACCACCACCTCAGGTATGCTTCATTTTTCTTTCTCATGTTGAATTGTCTGAAATTGAATTTGTTATATAGACTAGCAAGTCACACGAGCGCTTGATGTAATGTGCAGGAACCTGAGGATGTAGGTCCCACCAGGCTTGTTGGTTACTTCTTCCTGGCATGGATAATCTTATCTTTTGTATTATCTGTAACACTTAATAGATGATTGATGAATCAAGGACTATATTTTCTCGCAAATGTAAAGATACCTAACGAGATGCAATTCTGCATTGTAATTGGGAAGTACAACATGGCAAATTTTTTTTACTTCGTTTAGCTAAAACAATTAATAATACTCCCACATAAATGGAAATAAAAAGATTGATAATAAGACAAAAGGAACAATGTCAACAGGATTTCAATTTAACTCTTCATTATTACAGAGCTACAAAGGTTCAGTAGTACATCACTTAGTTGCACACAAGACCCCTACATTCTAAGAAACAGAACATCAGTACCAAAACATCAGAATATCCCTAAAACAAAAAAAGGCATAATTTATTAGGCATTGAATATATACATTCATTGACTGGTCCACAGAAACCTCTCAATGCTCCCGCCGCCTTCTCTGGCGATGCGGGTGCCTCTCTCTGTCTCTCCTATAATCATTGTCAGACCCATCACCCATTTCCCACCTATCAGCCTCTGACCCGTGATCCCTCGAACTAGAACCCGCTTTCCTCTCACTAACCCCCTTGCCCTTGCTACCTCCACCACCTTGCCTCTCCCTTACCGACCTAGATTCCAATGTAGACTCTTCATGGTGCCTACTATTACTGGTACGTTGCTGATGCCCCTTGTGTTGTCTGCCACTGAACCGGTCTGAAGATACCTCAGATATGGATTTCTCCGAGTGATGTGACCTCCTGTCTTTCTCTCTTTCTGGGTACGAACCCTTCTCGGGTTGCTTCCTGTTGAAGCGGGGCTCTTCATCTGAAGAGTAATATTTGTCGCGACTTTGCCTTTTGTGTCCTGACCGGGGTGGTTCTTCAAGGCTATCTGAATCTGATTCGTGAGCCTGTCTCTGTGGCGGTTTCCGTTGGTTTTCAGTATTATAACGATAGTCATCTGTTCTTTCCTCGTAATCGTCTCTGAAAGAAAAATACCATGCTAATAAACATTAAAACCAACAGAGAAGATAAAAAACAATAGGGAAAATTGGTTATTTGCCACTCCAAAACTTTCAAATTGTAAAAATGCCATCCCGAAATTTGAAATTGTAAAAATGCCACTCTAAACTTCATTAATTCCTAATTTTGCCATTTATACTGTATTCTTATACTATTTTTTATTAAAAATTAACTGAAAAATACTATTTTGGTGTACGTATTTCTATGCATTAATGAAGTGGACAAACATATAAACCGTGGATGTATACCAAAACAGTATTTTTCAGTTAATTTTTAATAAAAATAGTATAAGAATACAGTATAAATGGCAAAATTAGGAATTAATGAAGTTTAGAATGGCCTTTTTACAATTTCAAATTTCGGGATGGCATTTTTACAATTTGAAGGTTTTAGAGTGGCAAATAACCAATTTTCCCAAAACAATATCAGCAAATAAACCATATGAACTGGACTCGTAAAGTTCATTACTATTCCTTGTATTTCTGAAAAGTTGAAATTATACACAAACATATTGTCCAGGATACTATTGATATCAGAAAAAAAAATATTGAAACAAAGGATACATATATATGACACAGTACATTATAAGTGGGCAGGCAGTTATTCAATATTTTGTTAGCTTTTATCAAAAATCATTTCTTACTATCAAGTTAAAATTGCACAAAGATCCAGTATAATTCCTCTTAATATACAGCTGCAAATGCATCATTTGTTATGTTTATTCAAAACGTGATGACATTACCTCTCAGGATGATCACTAAATTTTTTGTTTCTGTACCAACCACCACGAGGATCCATGTAGTCAGGACGAACAAATGGCCTCTCTACACCAACAGGCATGGTAGGGCCCATACCTCCCATCCTCATATATCCACTATATTAATTACAAAATTGCATAGTGGTAGAATGTCAGTAAGAGAAAGAGAAGCATGTGACAGTATGGTAGTTAGTTATCTAGCAAGAGTAAATACTGAAAAGCTTTGATGCACCAATGTGAGAGCCAAATTAAATCCCCCACCAACCAGGACTATTATTGGTACACTGAAACAAATCATGATTTCCCCCTATTTCTTGTAGCTTTTAGGATTCTATTTTGAGTATTTGAAGAGTTCATTTCTCTTCAGTTTTCTGCTACCACAGTTTCACAAATGAACCAAACAGCTCTTTTATTATATTTTTAGTATCATTCATATATCTTTCAGAAGCAAATGCTTATAAAATCTACAAAACAAAATTAGTGCTAAGCAAGTTATTTGATTGCGATGAAATATAAAACTATGTTAAAAGACTATAATTTATTGGGACAAAATGAGATATGCCTTATCATAAGGGTAAAAGAGAGATGATCTCAAAATCTGAAACTTTAGAAATTACTTACTAGGGATCAGACATCCCAGGGTAGAACGGTGGAACGTAAGAAGGCATTTGAAAGGGCATAACAGGATAAGCGCTGGTATCAAAAGGAACAGCCCCAGGGTTTCCATACATGTTGAATGCAGGT
Source organism: Carex kokanica (assembly GCA_025461125.1). Classification (NCBI taxonomy): domain Eukaryota; kingdom Viridiplantae; phylum Streptophyta; class Magnoliopsida; order Poales; family Cyperaceae; genus Carex; species Carex kokanica. The sequence goes on along the minus strand of JAJGRX010001391.1, from coordinate 474,837 downwards.
CGGTATTGGTTGAATGCAGGTCCTGCCCAATCAACTTGTGGGCCATATCCAGATGGCCCACCTTGAAATCCAGCCTCTCCTTCATTAACAAAAGAAGAAATATACGTCAGTAAGAATGGAAGTACAAAACAATAAACATACCGTTGTCCTGTACCGCTGTATCTACAGGCAAGGCAATAATAGCCATGATCATTAAGTTATCCTAATTACAAAGGATGGCTGGTTAAAATCTAACTAAAAAGAAAGAAATGCATCCGAAAGATATACCTAAATTAGTAGAAACTATAATATAATAAAAACATAATAAGCACTGAATTAGATAAAAACAACTTGTAGTGAAAATATGCATACAGCTTACCAGAGAATTTGTTTGGGCAATCTCTAATAAAATGACTTGGAGAACCGCAGAAGTAACAAGTACGATCTCCCTGCAATATAATTTTATCATTACTTGTAGCTTCTAACACAAAGTTCAACTACATTCAATTGTTAGATATACTTGTGATAAATATTCACAAACCCTTCTGTTAAACTTGTGTTGCTGCTGTGGATAAAACCCGGGTCCATCTAAAAGCATAAACAAAATATATTAAATAAGTAAAATATCAGCTCAAAATAAATAATAAAAACTGGATAATTTGCATTTTAAATATATAAACGCACAAATTAGAGAGCAAAGCTTGGGTGTGATGTGCTCACCAAGAGGGGTTGGTGAGCACAAACTCCAAAAGTCTATCGGATTGGCTTCAAACGACGAATCCAAACCGCTGAAATCCATCTACTTCATGAGTGATACATGTACCTGCAGAATGTACTACATGAATTCGAAACTTCCAAAAACTTTCCATGTACATGCATCACTCATGAAGTAGATGGATTTCAACGGTTTGGATTCATCGTTTGAAGCCAATCCGATAGACTTTTGGAGTTGTGCTCACCAACCCCTCTTGGTGAGCACATCACACCCTAGCTTTGCTCCAAATTAGATATACCTTGATTATTGAAAGAGAGGTCATTTCTTCTCTGGATTGGCATGTTACCTGATTAATGTGAAAAAATAAAATAAAAGTGAAATATTTGAATGAAATGTCAAGGGAAGACAAAAGAAATTGGAGTATCAGGTTTCAACAACTTTTGAGTGGTAGAAGCCACGCCAGGAGTTACCCATACCAGTTGATACAGCCAGCAGTTACGCATACAACACCTATTTTAATATCTATCAATTTATCATTTAAATTTGATTGACTTGAGAAATCAATGATCTGAATCTGAACCTGACCTGACGGGAATATAAATCAACTGGCAATCAGCAGCAAGGACAGATTTAACTATCAGCTCAACTGATGTTAGATATGAAGATTATACACAAGTTATTTCGTTGCTATTATATAAGAAAGGATGTCCGACATTGAACACCTAGATTTTTATATAGTGTGCTGAACCCTATAATCCTATAGCTAATCAAGAAGAAGAATGTCTTACTAGTGTAGTTATCATCTTAAATCTGACTTTATTTTACATATTATTAAATTATTTATTGTTTGCTGTGATGTCAATTTAACACACGAGGGAGAAGAACAAAGTGCATTTGATATTATCAAATTCAAATGCATGGTAGTAGTGATTTCCGCCTTATATTAGAATGGAAACACAATTAGTAGAAGCTCTAGTTTGAGATGCAATGTGGTAAACTTGAGTTCGATGAATATTTTTGTTAAATAAGAAAATGAGTAGAGTTCCAAATTGGGTGACACATGGTACTTCATTTGTAATTTGGTGAAAAAGTTATGGTACAAGTGAAGCTAAAGACAAGAAATTAAGAAACCCACTGTAGAATTGTTTTCCCTGTTTAATGTAAAAAAAATTAAAAAGCCTTTTATTTGCATGGTTTTACTTATTACTAACCAAGGATTACCACACTCAATTACTAATGGTCGGAGAATTGTAGGAGTACCTGTCGCAACACTAACAAAATTAGCTATAGGATTATAGGAGCACTTTTCAGCCAGACATTTTCAATTGAACACTAACAAAAATTTCTAGCTCCAACCCAAAACCCAACTCATATGCAACAACATCTAACCTGGCCAAAACCAGCAAGAAAACCACTGAATGGATCCAAAAAAAAAAGTAATCAATTCAAATGCCAGCCAACTTTAAGCCTGCAACTGGCACAACCCCAATCTAAGATGGCCAGAGCAGTCTTCCTCTAAAACTGAAGTCAGCTCCAAATTAGTTATGCCATACCAAGAAAAGATTAAAAAAAAAAACAATTCAAACCCTTACCACCCCCACCCCCCCACACACACACAAGAAAAGAAAAGAAAAAACACATCCTCCCAGTTTGATTAGTTGTTACCAAGTACAAGCAGGCATTTTTTGACAGTACCTTCAATGTTCTCTTGCAGGTTACGAGGCAAGTTTGGCTCACTAGCACCAACATGCAACTCACCCTTGTGTTTTGATGCCTCAGACAGGGCTGCTTTATCATGACTGGCCGAGTCAACATTTGTAGGACCAGTGCTGGCCGGAGTAGAAGCAGCCACCTTCAGGGGCTTATCATCCAGCCTTATCTTTATTCCAGTATTCCTCTTATTCTCTCTGGCAGACTCTGAAGCAGCCATGTTAGATCCCTTCCCGGTTCCTGATGGAGAATTGAAATTCTGCTGACGGATTGAGACAGCACATGATTGTTCGATTGCTTGAATTCCTGATTCCCCATCTAAGATTAACCAAATTGAGCACAATTAAGAAACTATTATTAAGACTAAATGTTGAGCATCAAAATTCGATTTACATGGCGTAATCATATTGGTGAGTAACAAAAGCAATAGGGTGCAAAATCAAATTGCAAAATCTACTGCAAGTTAATAACTAGTGCATACATTTAAGTGTTCTGCAATGCAAGCATGGGATGAGAAATCAATACATTATGGTGTGCTCAAGTACAGTTAGTGCATCATATTACCAGCCTGACTAGCTAATACCAGTACCAGTACACATATGCTTGACCACTAATCTTGCATAGCACATCTACTCCATACATGAAAAAAATAGTCATATATGAATAAAACAAAAAAGGAAAGATCTGTTGGTTCCTATGCAAATTCTTCATAACACCAGAAATTTCTTTTTTTTAAGGAATTTCTATTGACTATTTTTAAAGAATGGTCCTAACCTGGTGCATCTTTAGGTAACAAGTTATCCATGCCACCAATGGATGCTTGTGCCTCAATAAATCGCTCAATCGCTTGCCTCAGTGAGAGATTTGGTAGTAAGTCATCAACTGCGCATTTAACAGACGAGCATTTGGGGCATCTTCTCGTCTCAGTAAGAGTGGAACGAATACCTACAAAAATAGTATTACACATTTGCCTTTCACATTAATATACTCAGCACATGCACTCAACTAGCATATGTTTTTTTCTTATTATATGAATGTAAGCTTGTGTTTGCATAAAATCCAAAAAGCAACCGGGGCTGCAACTTCTTCTGACACCAAGACTCAGTAGTCAAAATTACTGGTATGGATCAATAAAGATTCTGTCAATAACCTTCTTCCCAAAACTGTAGTCCCCACAAGATATGAAAACTAGTTCAATTAAGAAATTCCCAATCTACAGAGAATAATACAAAAAACAGTGATACTCTTGCAATGAATTTTTGCTAAATGTGAGAGACCTGAGAATCTAAAGCTTTTCATCGGTGAAACTGAAAGCTGGATATTTGGAAAAAGATCACAAGACACAAAATTCTCATATTTCTCCTTTCAAATGTACAAATCAAAATAGGATAAATATTCTCGAGGGCCTTCTGCTAAACATGGAAGTCTGCTCAGATCTTAATTATCGACCGAGTTAGACTGTTATGAGCAAAGAGATTTTGTGAAATAAGAGCAAAGAGACTTTCAACGCCATTTGCTGTAAACTTTCTTTAACTGAGGCATTATGAACAAGACTGAGATTAGGTATTGTGTAAACACAAACACCAGTTCGATCTTGATCTGGTGCAACTATACCACAGTCTAATATTAGAAATATTACGTACAATAGAATTAAATTTTACCCAATAAATTATCTGCCAAAGTAGGCAACAAACAAGAACAGTAAACAAACCCTAAAAGAAAAAAGGGGCTTCGCTTGTTAACTTGTTGCTGCTTCTCCGTGCGTGCGTGTGTGTGTGTGTGTGCGAGAGAGAGAGATGGCAACCTCTGCCAAGAGAGAGAGAGAGAGAGAGAGAGAGAGATGGCGGACCTGTTGCTTAAACAGAAATCAAGAATAGATAGCCTGTGATTCTTATACTTTCAATCAGAATGACGAAATAAAGAATGGAAAGGAAATAAATGAATTGAACTGAGACACTGGGATAAACAAAATGGAGCCAATAGGCCTGGAGTTACAATTAGGCCCAGTAAGCCCGCCATACATTTCAGTTTATTGGGAAATCCCGAATCTGACGCTGATTCCAATTGACCATAAGATAATATATGTTTGACATAAATAAAACAAAATAATAAGGGAACAGGAAAGAAAGAAGGGGAACTTACATCTATCACAAAAACTGTGCTGGCAACAAGGTATCATCACTGCATCCTTAAAAATTTCCTTACACAAAAGACACCTCAACTCAGTTGGTATATCCGTGTTGAACATGGCTGAAGGACACTTAGTGACTCCGCTACACAATCACAATTATGCAAATTCAAAAGGAAAATATGTTCAGGAACATTTTCTAAAAAGGACAGGTATAATTTCTCATGGTGTACAAATAGTAAATGAAGAAAAAATAATAAATACAACATGCTTTGCCCTAGCAAAGGTAAATAGGTACATAGGATGAAACTACTCTCCATATTCCTTGCTTCTCAGGTTCTTCAAAACCAAACTACTATAAAGTTTCCATACATGATGAGTGAAGGCTGACAGTTTGGGGATTTTCAATGATATTGAGAAAGGTGGATCAAGGGGACCATTTTGCATGTATTATGGGGGTTATATGTGGCATGTATTGATTTTTGCAGAACTATATATGAGATTCCGATGTTTTTTGGCTAACAAACAGGTGGGCCATTTAAGAGCAGTACTTAAATAGGTTAGTTGGTACAAGTACACTAGCCGGTATAGGTAATCCTTTGGTCTACTAGTCTTGTTTTCCAAACAGAAATCATTTAACAAAGTATAGCATGCTGGTGAGTACAGAGCAGTACAGAAATCCTTCATTTGCATGTACTGAATATTTGTCTCCCTGACAGAATACCAGAAAACTACACAACAAAAATCTTAATGAAGAGCGTACTCGCTAGACTTCTTATATTCTTCGCTCTTGGTCTTTGTTTTCCCCTCCTTTCTATTTTCTTCTTCTGGATCACTTGCATCTTTACAGTTCTCCCCCACAATTTCTACCCAAAATTAATGGAACATGATAGAATTAAATAGAGGCAATTATACTCTGGAAAATAAAAATAAAAAACAATATGGACCAAAAAAAATACAAATAGCCAACATAAATAAAAGATGCAACCAGAGTATAGCAAAAAGATGGTCAAAGGTCCTCTTTGATTAATTAAGGGATTTTAAATGAAATTAGGAGAGTGATGTACAACACTTTCCATGTTTCAGACTGGTTATGAGATATTTCTTATTCTGAAGGTAAGCACGTGAATTTACTTTGTAGGGGCACAAAAGATTGAAATAAAAGAAATACTGATGCCTCAAAGCACATATAAAGAGAAAGATAAAAATCGCGACCTTTGGATATAGCATCGCTAAGGTCACTTCCATCGTTAGTATGTTGATACCTAGTCATAGATATATTTGAGCTTACAAGTCATGGCCACAGATTTGGCATTGATAAACTAAATGAATATAGAACTTAGTTTCAACAAGATAATTAACGTGTCATTTAATTAATAATAAACAAAAGCCAATATAAGACAGAGCTACGCCTGGAGGAGTCCAGCTCCCAATTTCAGTATTGCCCCATTATATCTTGGATAGCCCGGTGCTTAGATGGAAGTTGTCATACTTGCACATTTGAGGGTTAATCAGTGCCTATGGGGACCAGAATGATGGTAATAATGATAACGGTAATAAAATAAACAAACAATTATCCCAACTATAACAGATATCCCCTATTACAACAGAGAATAAATAATAACCACTGTTTTTGAATGCTCGACTCTGGCTTCTCTCACCTAAGCAAACTTTGACTGTGTCCAACTAAGTTCCTCATTTGTCTCCCATCCAAAGAACATGCGGAAATCTGAGGTCAACTAGATTTTCTGTCTGTGATCAAATAAGACAACAGAAGACCTATGTAGGGAATCATTTTCTCATTCTAAAGTCAATTGCTACATTTCTCACTTGGGGACTTCTCTTTAATTGTTCCCGAAATTGAACAACAAAGCAAAAAAAATAGTAGGACCCACTCCTCCCCTTTCCTTTCCAATAACCTCTCTCTGCTAAATCATCTCTCTAAACAAATCAGAATCAATACATTTCAGAAATTCAAAAAAACTTGCTGTCAAAATACCTAAAATAATATATACAGGTACAAGGATTATAACATTATCTGAAGACACAATTACACATCAATACTGTAAAGAGAAACTACAGCAAACTGCAAAACCAACAGTTATTACTGCTCATCCCTACTAATCTGTTAATGCATGATGTGTACTTTAAAATTATTCGCATTTAGTTTTCCCCAACAGAATCAACACCAAATTCACTATCCAAAGAAGTTTAAAAGAAACAGTCTCTAGGAACAGATTATAGGGTTTTGAAGCATGGGGAGGCAAGTGTATGGAACAGAGTTCTGAAGCATCTAAAGAAAATTAACTCCCCATAAATATCATCATGTGTATACAATTTCAATACATAAATAATCTGTAATTCCCATACGATTTCCATCAATTCTTTGGATGGGTTACTGATAGAGGGACATTTTTGAACCAGCAAAACATAATGTGTATCATAAGACTGTGAGACAACTTAGCTTGGTAAATAATTTACAACAGAGCCATCTCTAGTGATATTTACCACCCCCCCCCCCCCCACCAAAAAAAAAAAAACAGAGAGAGAGAGTATAATGTATCAATTAAAATAAAATATAGACCTTGCATCATGATCACGTTTGTTATCTAACTTCTGAACATTTTGATCGGATTCACTTAAAGGCGAGTCAAAAGTGGGGTACACCTCATCACCGAAATCTTCAAAGTTGTCTATATTAACATTCTGTAGTTAAAGAAATACAGAGTATACTTCTGTTAAGCCTTAAAATTTTATTATTATTATGATGATGATGATAGCCATGAATGAAAAAAAAAAAAACACCTCAGATGAACGCCCCATTGCAATGACAGCAGCCCCTCTTTTTCAAGCAGCCCTATCCCAAAAGAAAAGTAAATTAACATCAAACTGACAATGAGGAAGTAAAATCACAAAACTACATTTAATACTTGCAACATGAGAATTGAGAAATAAACATCAGATTCAGAACATTGCTCTCTTAAGAATATTTGTAGATTTCAACTTTTTACGGTGAGATGGGAGAGTACTCTACACATTATGGGGCTATTTTGCAATAAAAAGCATAGGAACATTGTACAAAATGCCTGAAATAGCAGAAATTTGCTAGAACATGGATAGGCCATATATCCCCATCCTTGTATCTATCTCTTTTTATTTTCTACCCTTATATCTTATTCTCTCTCAAGTTACAAACAAAAAAGAATTACCCTCACTTGTTTGAGATTTATACTTCTAAGGAGGTCCTGATATCAGATGTTATATTCACACAAGGGAAGGTTATTAAAATTAGAAGAAACCTTTTTGGGACACTTAGTTCAGATTGGGCTGAAGAACTAAATATTATCAGTAAGGTCTCCTTCACTCACCAACAAGATAGGATAGCTTGGAGATGGGTACAGTCTGGTTCTTTTTACTGTTAAATCCCTATATAAATTGCTTAATTTTAGAGGAATTACAAAGAATAAACCATTGATGTGGTGCAAACTTCCTATCACACCCAAAGTTAGAATATTCATGTGGTTGGTACTAAAAAACAGAATTCTCACAAAAGATAACCTTCAGAAAAGAGGGTGGGTAGGAAACCTAGATGTAAATCTGTCAACAAACAGAAACCATCGATCATTTGTTTTGAAATTGCACACTTGCTCAACAGGTCTGGTTCTGGATGGGAATGAGTCAAATAGTATTTTCAGAGATGGCACACTATGGATGATATATTGCAATTTGCTATACAACCATCTAAAGATAATAGAGCAGCATTCCTATTAGTGTTTAGTGTCATTTGTTGGACAATATGGAAGCACAGAAATGATATTTGCTTGCAATCTACTCAACCTAAAACTGCAAGATCAATTTTACTACTAACTACCTCCCTTGTTACATATTGGACAGGTAATACCAAGGCAGAGATCAAGGAGGCTACTCAGAACTGGATGCCAGAAGCTCTAGAAGCCATCCCACTGAGAGTATGGGACCCAAGAGACACGCAGATAGTGCTTTATCAAGGGGGAGAAGGAGGGACAAGTGGCTAACCAGGGGCAACATTAGTTATATCTCTATAGTAGTGTATATAGTAGCTTAGGTGAAGGCTGAAGTAAGTATGTCTTTTGCCTAGTTTAGTAGTAGTAAATGTCAACAGCTTGTTGTTTTTTCGGAAAATCAAACTGAGTGATGTGGTACTTGACAATTATATGATGGGAAAGAATGAATTAATTGTATCCTTCTTAAAAAAAAAAAAAAGAACAAATTCAGAAACTCACTTATCCAGATTAAGTTATAGATGCTAACTGCAGATTAATGTTATACAATGTCAAAACAAGCTACAAAGCAGATACCAGTAAAAAAGGATGAGCTATAAATGTAATAACTGAAATCATTAACAAAGAACCATGGAAACTACCATAGGAGTAGAAAAGTAACCGAACTTCAAACATATTTAAATTAAATAACCCTAACTATTAATCTGACACTCAAACCTAACCTATTATTCACTTTATTTGGACTCGCAAAACAAATCCACGACACTTGTATCAACAGGTTAAATTTTTTCACCTTTTTCTCGGAAAGAAGAGGAGAGAAGCGGGGTGAGAAGACGACTGAAATGGCACTTCAACTCGCGACGTCGGATCTCGTCGTGAGATCAGCTGATGGAGATACCGCTGCGTTGGGGCGGATCTGAGTGGAGATTGAGGCTTCTGCCTCAGTAAACCGAATTGGGAATGAAGAGATAGAGACTGACGTGGAGAAATTTTATCGGGATTGTACCGCGTCCATGTCCGGTTGTCTCCGGATTCGTTTCCGTTCACTGTTTCTACTTTCTCGTGGAAAAAACGGATCGGACGGACAGTGTCATTCGTATCACCGAAGTTAGTTCAGATCTGAACCGTCCGATTTATAAAACACAGAATTTTAGAGACACTGTGCATTCTACTTCCAACGGGATTCGTTTGAATTCTGATCGGACGGTCCAAATAAAATTAAAATTTGAGTTACTTCGTAAATCCGGATATTTACTTCAATATTTCGAAATTTTTAAGTTACCATTTCAAAAATTCTGACATTATCATTAATTTTTAAGTACCGTAGCCCAACTATATTTTTTATTTTTGTGGTAGGACTTTACTTAGAAAACTTGATCAAAATATCTTGATTTATATAAAGATTGAGGATTCTGCCATTAATTTACATTTATTGCGGGTTAGGTACACGAAGAGCCAAAAAAAAAAAAAAAATCGAGCGAAAAACCAAGAAAATGCACAGCCTCAGCCTAGGCCGAACCGAATTCATATCCTCTGCCTCTGCGTTAACTCAAAAGATTATCTTTTGAATTAATGAATCTCGACTGTCTAATCTGTTTCAAAATTAGTGTAAATTAGATCTGCACTAATATTAAAATGCCTTCTATGTTATAGACACAAGCTGAATTGACTCCGTTTAAAATCAGACAGTTGAAATTCATTAACTCAAAAGATTCCCTTTTGAGTTAATGCAGAGGATACGGATCCGGCCGAACCTCCATACTTTGTCTTTTAACTTCAGTCAAGAGAAAAGAATGAAAAACTACACTTTGGATTATTGGCAAAAATCCGAGAAAGAAGGTGTAATTTTGCATCATTTGTAATCGTACAAGGTTGTTGCTTATTAATAAGCAATTGTGTATGAATGTTGGAGTTCATTTATACACGGTTTTATTTTAATTGCACGTGTGTATATATGAGAACTTATTTTCACATGCATGCCTTCTTGCCCGACATTTTTAAAAATGCCCTAAGTTAATTACAGATTAATAAATATACCCAAACCGGCCATTTAATGGCCGGTCCCGCCATTTATTCGGTTTTATAAGTTGGCCGCCACCCCCTCTCCTATTTTCTCACAATTCATTCTCTCAAATTTTACACTATCTCTCCTCGATTGAGCCATTTCTCTCAGATTTCTCCTTCTCTTCTCAGATTTGCAAGTAAGTCCCTCTACTTTATTAGAAATTATTTTTTAGAGCAAAATAGTTGTAAAATGTTAAGATTTGTTAGTAATTACCAAAATTTGAATAATTAGTTGTAATTAGAGAGTAATTAGAGTAATTAGCCAAATTTAGGGTATACGGTTTATGATTTAGGTCAATTTATTATAATTAAGTATAATTAGCATTGGTGACCATATTTCTGCGTAATTTAGGATGTTTTACCATAATTAAGACAATTAAGCCTAATATATGATAATTTAGCATAATTAGGATAATTAAGTCTATTTTGGCACATTTAGTATATTTTAGCGTAATTAAGTATAGTTTTGCGTAATTAAGTCTATTTTACCATAATCAAGCACGTTTTTGCCGTCATTAGGCCTATTATATCCGTTTTTAGCGTAATTAAACATATTTTAGCTGTTTTTCCCGTTATTAAACCTATTTTAGCCGTTTTAGCGTAATTAAGCTTATTTTAGCTGTTTTTACCGTTATTGAGCCTATTTTAGCCGTTTTTAGCATAGTTAAGCCTATTTTAGCCGTTTTAGCGTAATTAAGCCTACTTTAACCGTTTTTATCGTAATAAGTCTAATTTATCCGTTTTTAGCATAATTAAGCCTATTTTAGCCGATTTTTTTGCATTACTTACTGCAATTAGGAATTACAGTTTACTTAGCGCCTGTTAACAGAATTTTATTACTGAAATTAAGAATAGCAATTACGGTGACCACTTACGCGACAGGATCGAAGACGACGACGGTTACACGTCGAACGGTAGGAAATGGGCTCGCCAGGTAATGCACATAGAACTATATGTTTTTTTCCTTATCTGATTACTTCATCAATGTTTGATCTAACAACTTACTCTTTTCAGCTATTGGCATCTCTCAAAGGCGTCGGGCATGGGATCAAAATGTTAGGAAAGAACTGGAGGATTTAATAGTTTATCAATAATACGATATTTTGAAATTTTTAGAAGGAGATGCGTAATTTAGAAGGGTTTTATTTTGAAATTTTTAGAACTGGAGGATTTTATTTTTAGAAGGGTAAATATGATATTCTGAAATTTAGAGAAGGAGATGCGTAATTTCGAAGTTTTTGAGGGGTATATGCGAAATCCCCCCTAACAAATTATTTTTGAGCTGAAACCCGTAGGTGAATTATATTAAAATAGTCTAAAACAGTTACAATACTATAAAGTTGAAACTAAAGAAATAAAGTGCCAGCTTCTACCTTAAAAGGGTAAAATCCCAGAATTAAATTTGAAAAGTAAGAAAAACCGCTAACTACCCGCCCATTTTTGTTTGTAAAAAGTACAAAGATGAAGGGCCTCCTAGTAACTTTCCCTCTTATACTCTTCTGACAGCTCCTCCCCTTTACCAGTAAGTCTGATTTCGTCTCCTGAGTCCGATTTTACCAGTAAACCGCCACCTGCCCCTGGTTTCGTTTACCAGTACCCGTTTCACAGTCTCACTGTGCCCTTTTGAGTTTTGAAGCGTTGGTATAGTGAATGTGAATGGCAGCTATCTCCAGAAAAATGGTCCCCATCTCCCGTCAACTAACCCGGCGCTCTTTCTCGGCTTCTTCCTCGTCACCCCCAGCCATTCTCGCTTTCCTCTCCTCCGCCAACCCCTCCTTCCAGCAAATCAAACAATGCATCGTCACGCGCCAGATCGACCCCGCCTCCCCCTCCCTCTTCGCCTCTCTCAAATCCCACCCTTCCCCTCCCTTCGACCTCCTCCTCCGCGCCTGCGCTGACCTCCGCCTCCCTGAGAAGGGCCTCGAGCTCTTCTACCTCATGAAAGCGTCCAACCTCACACCAGCGGTCCATTCTTGCAACTCCCTGCTGAGTGCTTTTCTCAAATCCGGCCGCACTGACCGTGCCTGGGCTCTCTATGCTGAGATGTTTCGCATGAGAGTTCAATCGACTGTCGTCACCTACAATATCATGGTTAATGTGTTGTGTGCGGAGGGGAAGATCAAGAAGGCCATAGAGTTCGTTGATACCATGCAGGAGTCGGGGATCAGGCCAAACGTTGTTACTTATAATACATTGATTAAGGCGTATTGTGCAATCGGGAACGTTGAACTGGCAATTAAGATGATGAGACTTATGTGGGAGAAGGGGATTGAGCCAAATGAGTACACATACGGCACAATTATCTCTGGCCTGTCTAAACAGGGAAGGATTGATGATGCAGCCAAGATGTTCGATGAAATGTCCAAAAGAGGACTCGTGTCTTCTGCACCAACATACAATGCTATTATTGACGGATATTGTAAAAGGGGCGAGTTGGATAGAGCATTTAGGTACCGTGATGAGATGGTGAGGAAAGGCATCTTACTGGATGTAGCCACCTATAACGTGCTGATGCATGCTTTGTTCATGGAGGGAAGGATCAGAGAAGCTAATGAATTGTTAACAGAGATGGGCGAGAAGGGAATGACACCGGATCAGTTCACATATAACATTCTGATCAATGGGTATTGCAAGGAAGGGGATGCTAAGAAAGCCTTTGAGCTGTTTGATGAAATGACCGACAAAGGGATTGAACCCACGAATGTTACTTATACCTCCCTGATATATGCCCTTTGCAAGAAATGCCAGGTTGGCAAGGCTGATATCATGTTCAAAGAAGCTGCAAAAAAGGGCCTAATACCCGACTTATTTATGTATAATGCATTAATAGATGGTTTCTGTAGTGCGAAGAACATGAATCGTGCACTGGAGCTTCTAAAGGACATGGAAGCTAAGAATATTGCCCCTGATGATGTGACATTTAGTATTCTTATTAGGGGTTTTTGTTGTCTCGGGGAGGTAGAGCATGCACGTGACATGATTGCTGAAATGACCAAGAGAGGAATCAAACCTGACCTTGTTAGTTACAACACCCTTATTGGTGGTTACAGCCGGAGAGGTGACATCAAGGATGCTATGAAGTTGAAAGATGAGATGCAAGGCAAGGGTTTCAACCCAACTCTAATCACATACAATGCATTGATACGGGGTATGTGTAAAAATGGGGAAGGACTTGGAGCTGAGGAGCTGCTTAAAGAGATGGTAGAAAGTGGTATAAACCCTAGTGATAGTACTTACATTTCTCTAGTGGAGGGACTTAGCAATACAGAAGTGAAACTAGAGACAGTTTAGGACAACAAAGAGTTACAAAATGCAATGACATACGAGAGAATGATCGAGAAAGAGAGGAAGCGGGAAAAAAAGAGCAAATGTCTGAAAAGCTTTTAGATTTTTTTAATTTTAGATAAAGATGAAGATCAAGCCTTCAGGCTTTAAACATTTACAAATAATCTCTTGGCCAGATTTCGACCATTCGAAATCTTAGATACAATAAAGAGTTCCATAAAAACAAAATTGTTTAATCTGCATCTATTTGGGTTGATTCATAATTTTTTATGGCATCATCATCATATGATGCCTAGTTGTTAGCTGCAGTTAGGTCTCTCCCAATATTGTTATTTTCCGACATTTTTAAAAATACCCTAAGTTAATTACAAATTATTAAATGCCCACGATTGGCTGGAAATTTTAAATATGTCCAAACCAGCCAATAATTGGCCGGTCCCGTGATTTTTTTTTTAGAGAAAAATAGCTAAAATGCTGAAATCTAACACTAAAAAATTGAATTGTTATTTTTCATATTTGTTAGAAAATACGCTATGAATTGAGCCGATTTTGTGCTAAAATACGGTAAATTACAATAATTATGCTAAAATACGGTAAATTTACTAAAATGCTGAAATTACAATAATTATGTAGAATTATGCTAAAATACGGTAAATTACGCTAAATTACGTATGAATAGGGCCGATTTTGTACCATATTTCATAAATCATAAAAAATAGTAAAAAAATTCCAAAAATAATAAAAATTGGTATTCTACAAGTTCATTATATAACTAATTTACTGAGCTACGTAGATTGGAGAATAGAAATGAAAATCTTAATCGGAAACTTCAACTGAAGTTTTGAGGCTCTTCCCTTTGTTTTTTGGCGATTCTGAATTTAAAAATTTGGCAAAGCAAGTTCGGACGCATGCGCATTTTCACAAGCTTTCCGAAAAGTGGTCATTTGCTGAAATCGAACACTCGAGCGCCGTTTTATGACCGTTTGAAGTTTCGTCGTCATTTTTCGCTTTCTCAGTGAAGATATCATCCCTATTCATACGTAATTTAGTGTATTCTAGCATAATTCTACATAATTATTGTAATTTCAAGTAATTTAGTGTAATTCAGCATAAATCAAGTAATTTAGCGTGTTTTAGTATAAATATGCTAATTATATATAAAAAAAATGTAATCTAGCAAATATTTAAAAATAAATTCGATTTTTTAGTGTTATATTTCAGCATTTTAGCTATTTGTCTCTTAAAAAAAAGTTAACATAATTTAAAGTAATCTAGTGTCAACTAGCATAAATTAACATAATTTCAAGTAATTTAGCGTATTTTAGTATAAATATGCTATCAAAAAAAGTAATCTAACAAATATTTAAAAAAACAATTCGATTTTTTAGTGTTAGATTTCAGTATTTTAGCTATTTTTCTCTAAAAAAAAAAAAAATCACGGGACCGGCCAATAATTGGCCGGTTTGGACATATTTAAAATTTTCAACCAATCGTGAGCAGATTTAATAATTTGTAATTAACTTAGGGTATTTTAAAAATGTCGGGTTATTTTCTTGTGCGTTCACTGTGCACTTCAATTATGTAACATATATGAGGAGGGATCCAATTACACCTTTTTTGGTGACACATCATGACACCGTTTTTTATATAGGTCAATTTTGCGATTTCAAAATCCAAACAGCCGATTCGAACCGTTCAACATGATCACCGTATTAAAATGTGCTTGGAGATCAAATTTTACATTTTTTTGGATTTTTTTACTATTTATTAAGATGGTTACAAAATCGCTGTTTTTCAATGGTCTGAAAACAACGATTTTTGTAACCATCTTAATAAATAGCAAAAAAATTCAAAAAAATGTAAAATTTGATCTCCAAGCACATTTTAATATATCCATCATGTTGAACGGTTTAAATCGACTATGGACTTTAAAAATGGTAGGTGTCAAAGTGTGTCACCAAAAAAGATGTAATTGGATCCCTCCTCAACATATATTATTGTACGATAAGCGACCTGAAGTTTATTATGTAAAAGCCCCTTCAGCCCAGTAACGCATGGGCCCAAAACTATACTCTTTGCATCACCTACTAATACGGACCAGTATCCTCTGCGGAGTTATTGTCTGCGGAGTCGTGCAGAGCTTTTTATCTGATCCGTTCATTTTGATCGGACGGATCAGATCAGATCTTACTGGGGAAGGAGAATTTTGTTTTTTTTTTCAATTCGGGTAAGATCTAATCTGGTCCGTCCGATCAAAACGAACGGATCAGATTAAAAGCTCCACACGACTCCGCAGAAAATACGAATTCCTACCAATACAGGGATCAAAATCTGCTGTGCTTCTCATTTCTCTGGACGTAGAGAGAACACAGAGATAAGATAGCTTGGATATAAGAAGGATACCATCTGAAAAAATATAGAAAGAAGGAAAAAAGAAAAATTAGGAAGAAAGGCGAAGGAGGCTAAGCACACGCTACCGACTGTAGCGTACTCCGGTCATGGCACAAGCTCTTCTGGCACCTGCTTCTCTTCTAAGTCTCTCTCCTCTCTCCCTCTAAACAAACACACACAAACACATACATACTAGAGAGTTTGAATAGTTTCTTAAATTTAATATAATTTTGTGACTATTATTTCAGATAGCTCTGTTGGATGTACAAAAGTGAGGAAATTTGGGGTTCTCAGGCGCCCATTGTCTCTTGCTTCTTCCTTTACCCAAGGTTCTTGCCATGGTAATCCGCTAACTGAACTAAATAATTCCCTTGCATGTTAGCTATTCTCAACGTTGTTCTAACTTCTAACTTCTAAATGTAATCTGAGAGATTACAAGAGGGAAATGTCCGTGTTTATTTCTAGTTTTGGCAACTTTTGGGTCAGGTTGTGCAATGTGAGGTCAGGGTAAATTCGGATTTCAGGTCTTTTAGTTTGGGCTTGGTCGGGTGTTTGGTCGATTTAGGAGGTTTTTCAGCTTTGGGATGATTTCATCCCAGTGAATTTCACTGGGAGTTGCAATAGATTGTTATTTTTTCACCAAAACTGGATTGTTTTGCTGCCAGGGTGGGTTCAGGAGGCAGGTCAGACTGTGTCCAAGTGTCAAACAGGGTCAATTTTTTTTTTCTTTTCTCCTCTTATGTTCCAATTGTTAACTTTTCAAAAAGAGCCAAGTTGGCAGCTGTGCGAGTTGGAGGGCCCGACACGTTTTCAGGTCTGGTCGAATTTTGTCCTTCAAGCCCCCTACAATGGTCTAACATCTATGCATGTACACTAATTAAGTCTGAAATCAGTCCATTTTCACCTACAATCAATTTTTATCGTTGTAGCACTGAGCTGGGGTATTCAGAACCTGACACTAAGTTCTGGCAAATCTTCAATTCAACCCTGTTGTGGTGCCATACTGGTCGAATAATACTATTGGAACTATTCAAAATTGTACCAATGAAAGGAGCACACTAGCTCCAGTTACCTCTATGGAAGGGGATATGAAATTGTGTTTCATTTCTTTTTTGGTGCTTTCGGTGTTCATTTGGAGCCTGTGAATAAATCTACTTACTCTGACCCTAATTATAATACTGCAGTGTACTAATAAACAAATGAACTAATATTTACAGCATACAATATTAATGCACATAAAAGGAAGGTTGGACCCCGCACAATGTCCTTGACCATAAGGTGCGAGCAAAGTGCGAATGAGAGCCAAGGAGCCATTGTATGGCTTGGCCGCCTTGCCATGGTCAGTTTTGCAACTGCCATTACCATTGAAATCTCTACTGGGAAAGGTCTCCTAGAGGTACTCTTGTCTTCTCTCTTCTTTTTTTTTTCTTTTCTTTTATTTATTTTGCTCAAATAGGATTAATGATATCATGACTGTTCAGCAAAGATCTTATCTTTCTTTTGCTGGGTTCAAAACTTAATACTTAAGCCCCGAGTTAAGCATAATTTGTATAACTAGCCTCCGATAAACTCTGATAAATAAAGGAAGAGATGGCAAAAGAGCCCTGACTTGATGGAAGTACTTTGTTTTATAAGTTAACTGATAACTGATCAGAATGCTTTGCTCAGAATATCGGGCTTGCAACACCACAATATACGCTGGCGTTCTTTGTGACAGCACTTGTCATTGGTCTGGTTGCATTGTTCATCTTTCAATCATCATCCCGAAACTAAATGCTCTTTTAAATTTATTGGCTATAAGATGTATATTTGTGTATGCAAGGACAGAATTCTCTCGAGTTTGTTTTGTTTTGTTTTCCTTTCTCCCCATTTTATTTTGTACTGACAAGAGAGAACGATGTTAAATCTCGAGTCAGACTTGCGGAGAATGAGATTTATTTTAGAGTACCGTGACATTTTACTCTAAATTATATAGAAAATAATACAAAATTTTAAAAAGAAATCTTCAAGCTAAATCGGCCTATGCTTGTAGATCAAATTTTACATTTTTTAGATTTATTTTTAAATTTTTTTCTTGATTGGTTAATCACTTGATTTAATAATTATGGAGTATTCAAAAGTAGTGGTTTTTTTTTTTGTATGCAAACTTTCATGCTCTAAGGCTTTTATTTCATCAAAGTTAAGTTACAGTTTACATTTAATTTCATAGCTAGACCCTATCTAAAAGAATTGTAAAAATATTTAAAAAATATATAAAATTTAGTTTGCAAGTACATTTTTATACGGAAATCATGTTAAACGGTTCAAATTAACTGTGAAAATTTTAAAATTGAAGATATTGATCTATACTATAGTATAGTATGAAGTACTAGCCTCCCTCTTCATTTAAAACTATTTTTTTCTGGCCACGACTTTTTTCACATGCATTAAATTTTATACATTAATTGTATGTTAATGGAGAATTTTGGGGATCGTTAGCATTCCTATGGATTTGAAATTATTTTTTCTATCTCCGTTTTTTTTTAACACATGCAGTTACAAAAAACATCTCAATGCATTTATTCACAATTTCACATCTTGCTGCCTATTAACTATTCAAATTATTTTACTTTAATGTTTTTTTAAACAAAGATTTTTTGGTCTTTGTTTTTCAAATCCAATACTCATATTATTACAACAAATTATTATTTTTTCGATCTAAATTTTGAATATTGTCTTTTGTCATTTTGTCACTAGATCAATGTGTGAATCTTCGTTGTCAAAATTTGAAGATCGATATTATTATAGGCAATCGTACTACCTTTCCAGTGTTTGCAATCGTACTACTGGTATTGTAGGCAATGGTACTACCTTTCCAGTGTCTGGATTCTTTGTGTATAGAGATATGTACCGCATCAAGGACCATAGTAACATATGAATAATTCGGGTTCGGTTCGGCAAGGTCAAAAATTCGTGATTCGGGAATAATTCGGAAATGATTCGGAATTACAATACGAGACCTCAGTGCATATTTAATTATTTACTGATGATTTACTATACGAGATACTGCTTGTGGCATTGCCACAGAAGATCAATAATATTCAAAAAGTTGAGTAAAATGGGAAATTGGGCCTCTTCACGTGGATGGCTGGACCTGGGAGCAATTGGGAGCAAGTCACGTGGGTGGGACCCTGGCTGGAGCAGTTTTCAGAACAAAAATTAACACTGTACGAGAAATTCAATTTTTTTTCCGAAAAAAAAAGTGAAAAAAACGCGTATTATTCGTTAAATTCGCGTTTTATTCTGTCAAAGGTTCGGTCAACGAATAATACGCCATTCGGTTCGGAAACACCCCAAAAACATTTTATTCGCGAATAAAACGCGAATATTGTTACTATGTTAAGGACAAGTATCCTCTCCAATACTAATCTTAATACTAACTGTTGCAATATTTTTACAATTTTTTTACAATATTGGAGAGGATACTTGTGTACATATCTCTATACACAAAGAATCCAAATACTGGAAAGGTAGTACGATTGCCTACAATACCAGTAGTACGATTAGTATAGTATGAAGTACGAGCCTCCCTCTTCATTTAAAACTATTTTTTTTCTAAGCAATCGTACTAACTTCAATTTGTTATGTACAGTAGTATAGCCTTTACTCCCTTTTCATCAATATCTTCAATTTCAAATTTCCAGAGTCAATTTGAACCGTTTAACATGATCTCCGTATAAAAATGTACTTGCAAACTAAATTTTATATATTTTTTAAATATTTTTACAATTCTTTTAGATCCAAAGTCAATTTGTTTTTGGTGTTGCTCTGGTTGGAACTGTTGTACACTTTTTGTACTGCAAGGAAGTACACACTCATCGTCAATCACCCCATTTTTTTATTAATTGAAATAAAATAAAAAAATATTGTGAAAGATGATCGATTTGTTGAAAAATTGAAATATAGAAAAAACGAAAAAAAAATGAAACATAGAAAAAACGAGATTGATTATCTCGCCGACATTTTTATTTATATCCAAAGTTAATTACAAAATAATAAAAATGCCCAGAGCCCGTGATTTTTATTAAAAATGTCCAAACCGGACATTTAATGACCGGTCCTTGAATTTTTTTTTAGAGACAAATAGCTAAAATGCTGAAATATAACACTAAAAAAACTTTTACTTGATTGGCTGAGATTTAAGGCTTCTTAAACAAGTCAAGGCATCAAGTATATTCAATTATTTATTATAAAATTTTAATCTATATTTTTTTGTTATATTACATTCTATTTGCTAACAATTTGTCTAAATTCTAAAATTAAATTATTTTCGCAATATGTAAATTTATTTCTGGAGCGAAGTCCGAAAAATAATTTTAGTTTTACTATAAAAATAGAGAAGGATTCCAATAGCTCATATTGTATATGTTCGTTTTTAAAGTCCAAAATATTGATCCGAACCGCTCAATATGATATGCATACTAAAATATGCTTGGAGATGAAATTTTATAATTTTTGTAATTTTTTTACTATTTTTTAAGATAGGTACAAAATCACTGTTTCTGGGCCGTTCAAAAACAATGATTTTCTACCTATCTATAAAAATAGTAAAAAAATTTCAAAAATTATAAAATTGCATCACAAGAATATTTTAGTATGGATATCATATTGAGCGGTACAGATCAACAGATTTGACTTTGAAAATGAAAATATCTGCCATATAAAATATGAGGTATGATGAGGTTTTGGAACTCTCCTCGTAAAAATATTAAATATATATGTTTAGTTTTAAGTTGTTTATACTGTAACACAGTAGTAATAATAATAATAATAATATATACTGTTTTGAGTAAGTCTTAGCTAGCTAAAAAATTATATGAGAACGCTAAAATATCAATTCATCCGAGTTGAAACAGAAATGACAGAAACTACGCAGCAATTAGGGAGCAGGGGCGGACCCAGGTGTATCCGGCGGTGCCCCTCTGTATTTTTTTTTGTAATTCGGGTTAAATTTAAAGTTAAAATTGAAATAAATTTGTTAAATTTTGATTGGTAATTAGAATTATAAGTCAAATTTATCAGAAATTACAAGTCAAAACATTGAAAAGTATAAGTTAAAACATTATTTTTTTATCGAGTACCCAATTAGTTAATGAATTTAAACCCGATTCAATATTTTTTTGTTCCCTCACAAAAATTCTGAATCAGCAGGGAGGTGCTAATTTGTTGGATAAACTGGCAAAGTCTCTGGCTATATGCCTATATAACCTCTAAGAATTCTTAAATGCCCTTCTCTCCGGTTTTAATCGTGGCTTTGATTATTTATTATGGATAAAAACTGGAAACACTCAAACACAACACTGACTGATCGCCAAGTGGATCCAATCACTTCGCATTGACTTTTCAACGGATTCGCGCGCGACGCGGGACGGACTTATCCTTCTTCTCTTCTCGTCTATAAAAGCCACCTGTTTTGCGATTTCTCAATTCCTTGCACTCTTTCGCTTTCAGGTAATTTCTCTCTTCGGCTCTTCCTAAATTTAGGTTTTAGATCTAAATTGAAGTTTTATACTCATAAACTAAATATTGGAAAACTTCCCTGCTTTACTTCATCATCAGTTCTGACTACTGAGAATTAATTTTTCAGGATCCACGTTTAGTTCGATTTTTTAAAAACTGAGGCATCGTTTGAATTTAACAATCTATATTTGGAGTCGATGTTCAAGATATAATATAGGCGATTGAAGAAGTAATCGAGTCAAACAAGGTTCCGTATACTCCGTCTAATCATAGGATACCTTCTTTTTTCTATTTTTGGTTTGTCTTAGCCCTTGTTGAAATAGGAAGAAGATAAAATGAACGAGAAACAGGAAGCGCAATGGCTGGAGGCACAAAGGATCTCAATAGGAGAAGATCTGGTTTTAGCCGCACAGAGGCAACTGGAGTTTCTGGCCGCAGTGGATCGCCAGAGGTGGCTGTACGATTCGCCGGGACTGGAGCGTGCCATTTACAGGTATTTAGTTACTGCGTTCATTATCTGATCAACTAATTCGCAAAATCGCAAAAGCACTCCATCAATTATGCTTGTCAGCGATCAAATAGCGATTTTTTAGAATCGTTGCAAATGGACCCTTTAGTACCTGATAAATTTGGAAAGGTCCTTTCTTCTTTTGTGCTTTTCACAAATACTACATACATAATTTTACATGTTCCCCTTAACAGAACTGAAAAGTGGAACCCGCAAAGATTAAATTGAAGTATGAATCATGCATCCTAACAGCAGAAGATGTATCTTGCTTATTTTATCTTTTATGATAATGCAAAACAAGTGTGTCTAATTCAGCAATATAGTATCTTTCTTGGCCTTTATGTTAAGATCAAGTCTAATTCATCAGTAAGATAATAACTGTACGTTCGCGAGATATCTATTTAAATTATCCAAAAGTTCCTTACTGTATCGTTTTTAATATTACCAAACAAGTGTGTCTAATAATACATTAATTCAGCTGTTAAATAGTACCTCTGAATTAGTAAAAAAGATTCCCCTTTTACTGAAAACCCCGATAAAAAGCTGAATGTTTCTCTTTTTAGAAAGTGAAGGGGCTGATATTGCCTGCCCACCTAAAAGAGAATTTCAAACAAATCAATTTCAAATAAAAGCATTTGTAAATGTCATTTAAGATCTGATAACTGTTGAATGTTGAATGGCAACACGGGGATCTTTCGTTTTAGTCAAACTGTATTGACTTATAAATGTCAATGGATGCATTTTGGATAGGTATAAAGCATGCTGGCTTCCACTTCTGGCCAAATACACTGGAGATTTACAAGAGCCTTTGGTTGTCCCTATTGATTGTGAGTGGATATGGCACTGCCACCGTCTCAATCCGGTACTAACTTCAGTACTAAATTAATTTGTATTGTAAAAAAGAATTTATTAGTTTACACTAGAGTGAACCAGTTCTGCTTGTCCGGCATCCTTTTACCTCACAGCCTAAATATAATGGATTGAAACCCGGACTTAGCAAGTATGATGACAATACCTTTTTTCTTTCAAAAACTTTGAGGTTTGCACTTGACTATCTCATTTGTATCATTGGACTGCAGGTGCAATACAAAAATGACTGTGAAAGAGTGTATGGAAAAATCTTGGATTCCAAAAATGTGGAGTCATCAATTCGAGCCAAGTCCAAAAGAAAATCAGAGGAAATGTGGGCTCAGTTTTATCCAGATGAGCCCTTTGAACTTGATAGTAGCACAATCTCATCTCAGAAAATTGTAGACATCAATGCTGGAGCTGCTGGAAATATCACATATGATTTGGTTTCTGCTGCTAATAGACAGTGTTCCTTTTACTACCAGGTAAGTTGAGTAATACAATGCCGAGCTGAGATCAATTAAATTCTAGATATAAATAAAATAAATAAAGAGTTACTTAATATGAAGTAACAGGTAATGACTTGAATTGTATTGCTTTGTACCTGGTACTCAATTTATCTATTTTAGTTTCTTTAATGTTATTAGGAATTACAAACATAAGCTTGAGTAATGACCACTTGACCCATTCCCCCACACTATGCCCCACTGAAGAAGAATACAATAGAATAAAACAAGACAAATAAACAGGCTAAGGATCTATTTCTGAAATCGAATAAAATGAGGCTAAACAGAAAATCTCTTGAGCAATTATGTGCTAGGATACTGCATGGGCTGACCTCTGTCCTTTCTCTAAACAGGTATCAAGGCCCTTCACGCGGGACCCTCTCTTCCTTACTGAGGCCCTGGCACGGTACAAGGGATTTCTCCACCTGATAAAAACCAACCAAGATAAATCACTGAACCGATTTAGCGTACCGACTTATGATGTAGACATAATGTGGCATTCACACCAGCTCTCTCCCGTTTCATATTGCAATGATCTAATGCCACTTCTTGGGAAGGTACTAGAACATGATGACACTGACTCTGACAGATCTAAAGGGAAGAAACTTGATACGGGTTTTACGGAGACAACTAAACAATTTGAGGACACATTTGGGTTGAGGTATTGGAGAGCTGGAGTCATGTATCGTGGAAAGATACCAACTCCATTGACAGATGTACCAGTTTCATTTTCTGGGAGTGAAAAAAGAGGGATTTCTGCGAAACATCGTCAGGATTTTCTGTCCCTTCCTTCTACAAAAGTTGTAGAGGTACTTAAATATGTAACATTTTATTGTTTGCATATGGCCTTATTTGCATATGCCCTTGTACAATTCCTTGCAGTTGAATCTAAAGCAAGGGCATTTATGCAAATAAGTTCGTTGTTAATGGTGCATTTGCATACAGATAGCCTTACTAATGTGCTCTGATTTTCAGGTCTTCTTGGAAATTGTTGATGTAAAAGATGCAGTGGTCAATGAATCAGAAACTTTATTTGTATCTTTTACCAAGAAACAACCTGATATGTTTTTTAGTGAATGTGGCACATTGAGTATTTTATCTCTAACTGGAGATAAAAATGCTGCCGGATTTGAATGCGAACCCAGTGGGGACCTTATTCTAACCCTAACGGCCAAGTCAAATGCAAATTCAAATTCGGAGAGGGTTCTAGGCACGACCTCAATTTCACTTGATGAATTGACAGATCCCAACTCAAAGTTGTCAATCGAGAGGTGGTTTCAATTGAAATCAAAACGTTGGATTGTTAACTCAACTCCTGTTTACTTGCGTGTTGCTGCCTCATGTTCTGTGCCATTGGAGGCTCCACGAGTGTTTAATATGGTTAGGTCGGAAGAGTCGTTTGTCCATTCATTTTTTCTCTCCCTTTATGGGAAGGAAGCAAATGTGAATTACTGGACAAACTTTATCGATGGTTATGGCAATGAAGCAGTGCGGGTTCAAATGAGGTAAAGTATCTGACATGACTGCTGTTGTACGATGCAGTTTAGTACCTCCGTGATTTAAACCTCATTTAGACCTCAAAGTAAGCAGTATTTTCCAATTAGTAAAGAGTCCAAATGACAATTTGGAAGCCAGTTGCGAGAAAGACAAAAGATCTGTAAGAATTGTTAATTATATAGAGTGCCCATCCAATTTCACTGACAGGAAAGTTACCATACATGGCTTAATCCAAATATAAGAAGCTATAAACACAAATAGAAACAAAAAAAACCCAAAAAATTAGATTGTCTACTCTTTTATTTGAATTTCTTTTTCTTTCATTTTGCAGGGATAATATCCAAAAGGACAATCTGCACTCAAAGAGGGAGGTCGTTAGTGTAACAGAACTATTTAGACGGACCACTGTGCTTGCAGAAGGCATCGATAACAAATGGTCATTTAGTGGAAGTTGTAATTTCTCGGGTACAGCTGAAATTAAGACAACCCAAGATGGCACTTACATATGTGAGCTAAAAACTGACCAAATGGTAAGCACATAATACATATCTATACTTCAAATCAAGCTTGTTTTAAGAAACTAACATCTGACCAACCAAAAAAAAATCAAAAGATAACAGATTAAAAGTGGTAGATACGGGGACTTGGTCAATAGGTACTGGCACCAGTAACGTTATTTTCTCTTTTCTCTGGAAGGTTGCTACGGGGTTACAATCCATAGTTTTCTCTAATATTTCACTTGTATTTGTGTCTAACTCCAGATTTTCTAGTTGGGTTTGCACTATGTATAATTGCATTTCCTTTATATACTTACATGTATTTTGTAAATGGAGCAGATAAAAATTTATTGGGGAAAAAGACTGGATTTTGAACAGAAATGTTGCAAAGATCACAATGAGAATGGTGTCTTCATTACGGCTGTTGAATTCTCCAATGAGTACCCTTATGGAAAAGCAATTGCACTACTCGATATGAAATCTAAACTTATTAAGGTACTTAACAACTCTTTCGACAAGATCAAAATCTTTTTTCTGTGCAAATGTAGTGATAGGAATCATAGGATTGTGACAAATTATCACTTTTTATATATTATGTCTATTAGTAATACGTATGAACTGGCATATACCTATGAGACCTACAGACACAGTACCTTGTCCAGCTTGATACAGATAAAGGTAGTCTGTTTTGGTTGCAAGTAACTCTATAAGCTCCCTGCCTAAAGACTCAAAACTAAAAGGCTACGAGAAGGATAAAAAAGTAGTTAATTAAAAGGGTAAAAAGAACAAGAAAATCTGAGATCTGGTATATAGCCAATTACAGTAATCTCGCATTGAATAGATTTAGCTATTAACCTTATCAATTAACAAATCAATGAGTGGTTTTATTAGATTTTGTATCGAAAATCACATCAAAATCATACTAAACTGACTATTTGTCAGGCTATTGTTCTCCCTTATTTTAGTAAACCAGACCAGTACATCATCTAGATCCTGTACTAATACTGCATTGCAATAATTGAGGTATCAGCCATTTCTATCCAAAAAGTGCCATCCTTTGCCGGTTACACCTAAAGCAGTCTAAACAAAATTTCTTTGTAGTGTTTTTCTGATATCTTTATTTGTATCAGGTTAATGAAGAATGGTTTCTTTTACCATGGATAACCTTATCGTTCATTTTCATGGACATATTTGAAAAAGATATCAAGTCCACTCAGTCACTCGAGAAAGGTATCATGAAGGAATCAATTACAGAACACAAAGTAACAAATCCCCTTATTGCATCAGAAACTGTGCCAGTGAAAACCTCAAGCGGCGGCTGTGGGGGTGGTTGTGGCGGGGGCTGTGGTGGTGGGTGCGGTAATGTACTTGTGCCGAGTGAGTCTGTAGCTCTTAAAACTGCGGAGGGTGTCTGCGGTGGATGTGGTGGTGGCTGTGGTGGAGGGTGTGGCATGGCACTTACAGCAAGTGAGTCTGTACCTGTAAAAACCTCAGGTGGTGGTTGTGGCAGTGGTTGCGGGGGCGGCTGTGGGGGAGGGTGCGGTAATGTTCTCATGGCAAGTGGTTCTGTACCGGTGAAATCCTCAAGTCGTGTAGATGGTAGTGGTTGCGGTGGCTGTGGGGGAGGGTGCGGTAATGTTCTCACGGTGAGTGGTTCTGAACCGGTGAAAACCTCAAGTCGTGGAGATGGCGGTGGCTGCGGAGGAGGGTGTGGTGGCGGCTGTGGTAATCATGTTGGCACAAGGGAGGAGGATACTGCTTGAAGGAAGGACTGGAAGGAAGCAAAGGTATTTACTCTTTTCTAGTGTGTGGGGTTTTTAAATAAAACTAAGCTCTTGCTTTGGTCTTTCTCTTCAGTTATGAGCTCAGGGCTATAACCTATGTAAAGTATAATACCTGTAATAAAGTGAGTGGTACCGGTTACTGTCTTATGGAATAAATTTGGTTGCTGATTTCAAAGGTATTGTGCGAGAATTTCAGAACCTAGTTTGGCGTGTAATTGTATGATTTGAATGGTTGAAATTTGTGCATGAAAAATTTTCTTTATCGAGATGTGCAAATGGAAAATTTTGAATGATTGGAATTGGAAAAGCAGCAGAGTCGGATCCGGACTCTGTACACTTGTTTACTACATCAAATTTAGTCAGGAATTAAACGGCTTGATAGCATTTTTAATGCAAAAGCAGCTAATATGAAATCCATTTTTTCTAATCAGTGTAATTGTAGTACAGATAATATTACATATTGATATATCATCTTATCTCCATAAGATAGAAAGTATGAGAATCAATTTTCTTCCTTTTTCTGCGGTTCTAGAATCTTATTCTGAACCCACTTATATTTTATCAAGGAGACAGTAACTACTTTACATGAACCTATTTTTTTTTTTCTGGAGCTATATGGAAATTATATATTCCTCTAAAAGCGAATATATTTGTTTGGTCGGCACTTAGAAATAGAACCAATATCAAGCTAGGAAAGGATTGAGAAGTTCAGTTGAATAAATTGTTAACTGTATGTATTGTGATACTGAAGAATCTATTGATCATCTATTGTTTTCTGTCCAAAATATTTTTTCTTTTGAACAAATTTTAATAAATACAACACTAAGGATATCACTCTTATATTATCTCGACATTTTTATTAATATCCAAAGTTAATTACAAATTAATAAATATACCAAAAGTTGTTGGGAATTTATAAAAATATCCATACCGGCCATTTTCTGGCCGGTTTTAATTTTTTTCGGTACCAGCCAGAAAATGGCCGGTACTAAATTTTTTTCTTTTTAGAGATTATTGAAATCTAACACTAAAAATTTGAATTTTTTTTAAATATTTGTCAGATTGTTTTTTTTTATATATAATTAGCATATTTATACTAAAATACACTAAATTGCTTGAAATTATGTTACTTTACATTGAATTACACAAAATTACGCTAAATTACGCTAAATTATATTAAATTATGCTAAAATATGGTAAATTACGCTAAATTACATATGAATAGGGATGATATCTTCACTGAGAAGGCGAAAAACGACGACGAAAGTTCAAACGGCCATAAAACGGCGCTCGAGTGTCCGATTTCAGCAAATGACCACTTTTCGGAAAGTTTGCGAAAATACGCATGCGTCAGTGCTTGCTTTGCTAGATTTTGAAATTCAGAATTACCAAAAAACAAAGGGAAGAGCCTCAAAACTTGAGTTAAAGTTTCCGATTAAATTTTCATTTCTATTATTCAATCTACGAGCTCAGTAAATTAGTTATATAATGAACTTGTAGAATACCAATTTTATTATTTTTGGAATGTTTACTATTTTTTATGATTTATGAAAGATGGTACAAAATCGGCCTAATTTAGAGTAATTTATTGTATTTTAGCATAATTTAACATAATTATTGCAATTTAGCGTAATTCAGCGTAATTTAACATAATTTCAAGTAATTTAGCGTATTTTAGTATAAATATGCTAAATATATATAAAAAAAAGTAATCTAACAAATATTTAAAAAAAAATCGAATTTTTAGTGTTAGATTTCAGCATCTTGCTATTGATTCATAGTGTCTCTAAAAAAAAATAGTACCGGCCATTTTCTGGCCGGTATCAGAAAAAATTAAAACCGGCCAGAAAATAGCCGGTATGAATATTTTTATAAATTCCCAACAACTTTAGTATATTTATTAATTTGTAATTAACTTTGGATATTAATAAAAATGTCGGTCATTTGACGATATGTGAAATAGCACTTTATCACTTGCTTTTGTGGATCGTTTATTTCAAATATTGATATATGTTGTTTGTTGGGTTGCCTGAGAGGCTGAAACTGTTAAAATAAAAGAAATTCAGACTGTTGGTGGTCCATCTGATAGTAATGTATGTTAGCATTCTATCTGTTTTCTATGCGTGGACATGTACTAAAAGTGATTTTGAGCATATTCTATCGCCAGGACTAGTGAATTGAAAAAGGGAAAGTCCCGTCCGGTCCGGTTCAAACCTTCACGGTCCACGGGTTGGCACGGACCGGGTTAGGCAGGCTGGTTTTGGAGGAGACGGCGCAGATCCGTGACTTGGCCCATGCTCCAGACTCTCACGGGTTGGTTCGGTCCAATTTTTTTTTTTTAAATCAATTGTTTAGAAAAAAAACAAATTATTTTGATCTTTAAAACCGAATTATTTTGAAACAATAGATTTAAAAAAATGAATTATATCATTCTAATTCGTTTTTTTAAATTTATTGTTTCAAAATAAGTTGGTTTTAAAGATCAAAATATATTTTTTTAGAGTAATTCGGTTATTTTTTTAAAGTAATTCGTTTTTTTAAAGTAATTTGATTTTAAGGTTTCAAATAGTATGAAATAATACAAATTTGTAACGAAATAAATATCAAAATGAAATAATACAAATGTTTTTAGCATATATATATTTTTATTATTTCAAAGTTACCCTCCTCCTTTATTCCGAGTTTGGAACCGGCTATGTAAAATAACATAGGCGGAGTTCTAACTTTTTTTTTGTTAGTAATGTTCCTTAAAAAATAAATAATTTAAAAAAGTAATTGAAAAGTTAAAAAATAGCTGAAAAAATTAAAAGAATTTAGAAATATATACCGACACTATCTATCTAGAAGACGTTGTTCATATATCATAGGTCATTCTCTTGGGAATCGCATGCACCGTCTGAATCTTCCTCCGCTTCTGTACCGCTGGCTTGAGTTTCGACACCCAATGTTGTTTCTTCAATGGGTTCGTGTTGTATGCGATCTTCAGCATCAATCCAATCTTTCAAGCACACAAGATGCTCGAAAACCTTTGCACCCAACTTACTGTGTTTATCGGTGAGGATTTTGTTCGTCGAACTAAAATACGATTCGAAAGGAACAGTTGACACGGACACAACAAATATGTCGCGGGCCATCATCTCCAGCACCGGATAGGCACTTGCATTTTTCTTCTAGTACTCCACGACATTAATGTCATCATCTTCCCTTTTCGCCAAACAATAAATTGTTAATTCGTTTGTGTTACTTGTGACTTGCGGGTCTTCATCATCCACCAAATCTTGTAACAATCCACTTCTCTTGTTGCCCCTGTTAGTATTAAGAAAACAAAAAAATTTAAATGGACAAATAATGTAGATATTATAAATAATAAAGATTAAAAACACATGTATATTTATATACATACCCAACGCTGCGATGGGTCGAAGAAGGTTGATCAGCATTTCGTCTAGAGTTGTATAAGTCGAACATCTCCTCCAATGTTGAGTTCACGCGTGCCTTCTCTATAGTGGAGTCTAAAGATAGATTTGTCTTGTACCTTTGAAACATTTTTACTGTGAGGTTCTTCTTGAATAACAGATGGAGGTAGTTTGCGATGATGGTCACGAGGGGTACCTCATCCCAATATTTCAGGAATTTTTCTTTTATAGCTACTACGATCGGTTGAAGAGGGGAATCGTAGTTTTCTATATCTTCCATCTCACGATACACCTTGGAAATCATGTAGAGATGGTGAAGCAACTCATGTGTCGCTGGTGTGTACGAGCAAGATAGTTTGACGGTTGCATTGAAAAATGATTCAAGGAATTTTTTTAGGTTCACAATTTGGTTCCATTCTCTCTCGGAGAGTAACAAGTTGAGTCCCTCGGAAGAGCTCCTCAAGATCTCGGCTACAGTATGCTTGTAAGGAAGGCATCGGTGGAACATCCTATAGATAGAATTCCAATAGATATCTATATCCCAAGGTACTTTCAATTTATTCAACCTCAACTAGCCACACAAGGCAGCAAAATCTTGCTTTCTTACATTGCTTGAGAAAATGTGGGCAAGACCATGCTTAAATCTCATAATCAAGTTATCAACAACAAGTGTTTTAAGGCCCGCCTTTACGGTAATGTGAAGTATATGACAATAAAATTTTTGGTGAAACATTGTCTCATTCATGATCCGATTTGGTCCAGGTTTGGTCGGATTAGGTCCGGGTTGTTGGACTATGCAATCATCTACTTAGTCTGTTTGATTAGATTTGCAAAACATATGTTTGTTGAATTTTACAATTTCTTGTCTTGAGATATTATGCAAGTTCATGATGATATAAAGTTTTGATAAACATCAATGATGCATCATCAAATGCTACACATATCAATGATGTGCTATAATGAACCAAGGAATGGACTGAGAAGACTAAACTGAAGATTAGTGTGTTACTTAGAAATCTATGAAACTGGTAAAATATGCTTGAGATTGAGGTAATTGGCCTAAACCGTTACAACGGTTAATCAGGCGTTACAATAGAACAATTCATATTAAAAAATTCACAGAGTAACCGATTTATTCCGTTACAACAGTTAATCATGCATTGTCACGAAACAATTTATTTTAGACCCCAAAATCTCTAGAGAGTTTCGTTGTGACAACCGTTGCAACGCTTGATAAGCGTTAGGGTTTCCAGTGCAGCAAAAACCTACTAATTGGGACCAACCGTTACAATGATTAATCAACCATTATAACGGTTTATGCCAGTTACCTTATTTTGCTTCTCTCTATAAATAGAAGCAAAATCTAGGTTTGATAATCGAATCTAGCCGCCTCAAATTTCTATACTACGTTTTCTTAACAGATATAAAATTCTCCATTGTTGCTTTTGCATCAAACTTCAATATCTTTACAACAATCTCAAGCATACTCCACCATACTCAATCTTGTGTAAGAATTAGAGTGATTTGTGTGAGATCTCTTGTTTGTTTAAACACTAGAGCCTTTAGTGCTCAAGAGCCAATTCTGTGCTCGGGCCGTGTGACTTTCCAAGATTTGTAAGGGCTCACCAGTTCCACCTCATACTCCTTTCTCATTGGGTAAAGAAAGGCGCGCCATCAAGAAGGCCGCGAAGCCCCGGAGACGTAAGCGTTAGTGCCGAACTCCATAAACATATCTCGTGTTAAGTGTCTCTTTACTCTTCTATTTACTTTACATACACTTGCTTAGTTTAAGTGTACTTGTTTCTGCCAAGAACAACGTACGTACACGTTAGATATATATATTTATAGTGAATATCAAACTATCTAGGGTTAAAATTTTAAAAGGCCCCATATTCATCCCCTCTTTAGGTGCCGTTGGGGACAACACGGGTTAGTCCGGATAAGTCCAGGTTTGGTACGGGTTATTCGAGTTAGTCCGGGTTTGATCCGGCCCGGTTCGGTCCAGTCCGGGCTAAAATGGTCCACTGGTTTTGAACCTTTCGAGTTAGACTGGGTCTAGTGGAGAAAACCAACCCAAACTCGGCTAGACTTGTCGTGTGACCTGTCTGGACTGGACTGTACTGTACCTACCTTCCCGGTCCAGTCCCGCGGGTTTCACAGTCCGAGTCTGAACCGACTAGGTAATTTTAATACTCTAGCCAGGACTTGAAGTTTAACAACCGGTGCATGGGAGGTCTAACAAAGTCGCGCTGTATATTTATTATGCAGTACACAATGCTTGGTTAAGTATTTTTTTGGGTATATTTATGGTATGAGCTTTGATTTTTGGTATATCAAGTTACGTTTGTTACGATAGGTTGGTTTGAGTTTATTTTAAGCTAGTATAATTGGATGATTGTTTTATTATTTTTTAAGCAAATTTTGTTGAATGTCACTAAACTTTGTTTTTTGTTACGTATTGGTCACTCAAGTTTGATTTGTCTTTTCATAGTATTTGAACTTTTAATTTGTTCCAATTAAGTTATCATATAACTTTTTATCCAAAATATTAATAAATATAACTTTTTCGTTAATAGTTTGAACGGAATGAGTATATTTCGTTAAAATTTTGGATGTAAGTGGCATATTTCGTTATATTTTGGATTAAAATGAGAATATTCGTTAATATTTTGGATGAAAAAGTTATAGGGTGACTTAATTGGAACAAATTAAAAGTTCAGTAGCTATGAAAGGACAAATCAAATTTGAGTAACCAATCCGTGACAAAAATAAAGTTTAGTGACCCACAGCGAAATTTATTGTTATGTATCATAATATTTAATACTATATTTCTGGATTTTCGAAAATAAACGGAATCGACAGGATTCTTGCCTGCTTCTTAAATAAAAAAAATATAATATCAATTTCTTTCCAGCATAATTTTAGTAGGAAAAAAATCGACGCCTGAGAGATTCGAACTCTCGCGGGGAAACCCCATGTACTTAGCAGGCACACGCCTTAACCACTCGGCCAAAGCGTCGAATGTGTTAAGCTCCTTCACATAAATTTATTTATTAGTAATATTCTTACGGGGATATTTTCAACATGAGCTTGAAGAGCGAAACTTCAAGTGGCCTCTGAAATATGAACTCTGGCAACAGAAGCTCGGCTTAGTATTTGGTTGATTTAATCTTTCTCTCGTAAAACTGTTAAGACATGAAAATTTGGTTTCTATATTGACAAGTGACAACTTTTATTAAAAGAACTGACTTTTGGTCTAGTGATAATTTTTATTAAAAAAAAAACAAAGAAGCAGGAGAGAGAGAGATTATGTGATTAACGAGATGCATATTCAGCAACATTTATTATTTCACACAAGATCAGACATTTAATTCGATCTAATCCACCCTCCCCTGGTATTATTGGACCGTACAACAAGGTCCATCAGAATCCGTATCCTCTGCATTAACTCAAAAGAGAATCTTTCGAGTTAATGAATCTTGACTGTCCAATATGTTTCAAGATTCGTGCGAACTAGATCTGCACTAATATTAAAGGGCCCCTTATGTTATAGACTTGAGCCGGATTTGCTCCGTTTAAAATCAGACGGTTGAAATTCATTAACTCGAAAGATTCTCTTTTGAGTTAATGCAGAGGATACGGATCCGGTCCAGCAGACGCCCAAGCTTTGGCTCTTACCATGAACTCACGGTTCACCACACCATGTCCATCGAATGAATTCTTTTGTTGACCTCTTCTCCAGTTCCTCCTCTATCAACTTCGTTATTTTTTTAGCAACAAGCTTTTTTCTTAAATAATCTTTAATCTCTTATCTCTATCTATAAAGACAACTTTTCTTCGGTCACAGTTTTTTAAAATCACATTTGTTCTAAAAATAGATCATCTAAAAATTAATAAGCTAATATTTTGTTTCTTCAGAATAGCAGTACCATTTTGCATTTCAATCTGCTGTTTTTTTTAATTATTTATATAATAGTATGGACTTGAAAATTTCTTCAGAATTGAAACATATTTAGCTAATCAGTTAATATAAAATAATAATAAAACTGAAAAAACGGCGGGATGTTTGCATATTTCTACTGTTTCACATAGAACCGGTTTACTTAATTTCAGGAATACGTGCTTGGTGTTTGCAGGACTGGAGTGGTGTATCAGTATACGAACAGTGCACCTTGTCTAGCCAAATTGACATACAAGGTAACCCTCTCTCAATTAATGTAACAAATATCCGCGTCTCCAGACCCTTCGTTCGCCCTTTTCGCCCTCTTCTCTCCCTCTTCCCTGTCACCATTTTTCCCTCGATTTCGAGGGTTTTTATTTCTTTTTTTCCTTTTCTTTTTTAGCCCTTTTTTTTTGAACTTCCTTCTCTCTGAATCTCTGTCTATCTTTTTTTCCATCCGATCTGATCGGAGGAAAGCCTAACCCTAACCCTAGCTTGCGCGACGATGCAACAGCAACAAAGACTGAAGCAACAACAAAACGCTGCCCTGATGCAACAAGCTATGCTCCTTCAGCAACAGCAACAGTCGCTGTACCCTCACCACCCTGGCCTCCTGGCCGCTCCTCAGGTTCTCAATCTGCTCAGAACTAGGGTTTCGTCTTTAGATTTCTCGCATTATTGGTTAGAGTTTGTTTGGGAGGGTTTGATGCTAAGAACTTAAAAGCTCGGTTTAGGCGATAGTTTCTCCTGATGAAATTAAGGGGTTTTGCTTGGAGCAACGTCTTCGTTTTGGTAGTTCATCTGTGGGTCATTTCTCCTTGCTGAAGTGTTGTTAGTATTGTGTGGTGATTCAGAATAATTGGGTGAGATCATGTCTCAGTTTGCTACCTTATGCTCAGCTCACTATAATCTTTCCGTTACCATCTGTCTTTTATTCCTTGAATGCAGTTTATACCTGTGATTCAAAAGGTAACATAGTCATATGGGTGAAGATTCTTGGTCTAGATGGTGACAAATTCTTTGCATGCCGTTTTGTTTTGCTGTTTGATTAGGTTTCAGATAGGTTATGGGAGGTGGTATCATGTTATTTGCAGTTTGGTTCTGATATGTTGAAATCGTTTGTATTTCTTGTAAATTTCCTGTTTCTTCCTGATGTTGCATTGTAATAAGTCTGGAGTCTGGACTAGTTGTAGATCGAGCATGATTTTTTTCGTACCCATTTTTGTTAGGGCTTTTTTAGGGTTTATTTTTTGTTATTTTTTTTGTTTCTTTACACTTTTATTTTGCAGATAGAGCCAATACTAAGTGGAAATCTGCCTCCGGGTTTTGATCCAAGTACTTGCCGCAGTGTGTGAGTGTTGCTAGGAATATTTTTTTATTTTTTATTTTTATTTTTGGTTCTGGGAGAGGTGCAAAGATCTTTGTTAAAAATTAAAATATCTGGTTAAAACCTGAGGTGTCTATATTTTTATTCATTAAGACAAAGGAATACCTGTGAAAAATCATTTTAATCAAAAGCTTGTGGTCTATAAGAAAGCAGGAATCCAATTTGAGGTTTATGTTTTCATAGGTATGTTGGGAATGTTCATCTTCAAGTAACTGAAGCTCTGTTGCAAGAGGTCTTTCAGAGTGTTGGCCCTGTCGAAGGATGTAAACTTATCAGGAAGGAAAAGGTGATCTTAATCACAGTTCTAAATTTGTAATTCCTTTAGGTGATATTAGTTTCATCTCATACAGTTGCAAGTTCTTTTGCATGCTGAAACTGTCTTTGTACAACAATTCCTGATATTATTACTAATGTTTGAGTTCGTTATTTCAGTCATCATTTGGATTTGTTGACTATTATGATCGTAGATCAGCTGCACTTGCAATTGTGACTCTCAATGGCCGACAGCTGTAAGTTCACATTTTTACTTGGATACATCTACTTTTTTTTCATCTGTTGTATATGTTACCAAAATCTGTATCATGGAAATCTGTATGGTGGATGGCAGGTTTGGACAACCTATCAAGGTTAACTGGGCTTACGCTAGTGGTCAGAGGGAAGACACCTCAGGTTAACTCTTCTGTTCTTTTTCTTTTGCTTTTATGTTGTAGTGTCTCTCATCTGTATTTCTTGTTTAGTTATGCAGCTTTAGTTAGAAGCTGATGTGATTATTTTTGCCTTAGCAGGACACTTCAATATTTTTGTCGGCGATCTCAGCCCAGAGGTCACTGATGCCACCCTTTTTGCATGCTTCTCGGTTTACACCAGCTGCTCGTAAGTATTGAATTTTATTCTTTTTTCTTTCTTATCCTTGTTTTTATGAGTCTGCATAAAAGCGACTGCCTAATGTGTAGTATACATTGTAAAACCTAACAAGAATATAAACATTGCTGTCTAAACAGAAGGGAACAAAAGCTCATATCGGTGAGTTGTCATTTGAATCTGTTTCTCTATATAGGGATGCTAGAGTTATGTGGGACCAGAAGACTGGGCGTTCACGAGGATTTGGTTTTGTTTCCTTCAGGACTCAACAGGTCTGTTCACTTCTGCATTACCGGCAGATCTGATTTTATGGCATTTCACTATCAAAATTTTACCAGATTTGTTTTTATTATAATACAATCTGATTAAATGCTTCTTTTGCAGGATGCTCAAAGCGCCATTAATGACTTAAATGGTAATTTATTTTTTTCTTATTTTTATTCTTATTAGACATTGAACTGCTAAGAATGTATCTGTTCTGGTACCCGATGAGTACAAGGATACAGTAAAACATGAGATAAACAGACACATTGTCTCAAAAAAAAAAGGCAGTACTACTGAGTTTTGTAAGCCTTGATCTCTTCTTCATCATAGAGGATTTCTATTACTAAATATTTGGGACTTAATAATAGGTAAGTGGCTTG
Source organism: Carex kokanica (assembly GCA_025461125.1). Classification (NCBI taxonomy): domain Eukaryota; kingdom Viridiplantae; phylum Streptophyta; class Magnoliopsida; order Poales; family Cyperaceae; genus Carex; species Carex kokanica. Next base: position 437,416 of record JAJGRX010001391.1, on the reverse strand, counting down.
GTAGCCGCCAGATCCGTTGCAACTGGGCAACAAAGGGTGCAAATAATGGTGACGAGAAACAAAGCTCGGATTCAAAGAGCGTTGTTGAACTGACAGCTGGGACATCAGGTGTGCATGATTCTGGATTTGGTGTGTAAATTGTCATTCTCATGCTTTTAGTTATATTTCCTGTGATGTAACCAAGTATGATTATTTTGACTTGAACATTTAAAACTTGACCTCAACAGAAGGCACTCAGGAGGCCACCAATGAGGAAGCTCCAGAGAACAATCCCCAGTACACAACTGTTTATGTGGGGAACCTTGCCCATGAGGTACCCTTCATCTCTCTCTATCTCTCTCATATAGCGGCGCATAGCTTGTGTGTTGTTTCTAATAAGCTCCTGTTGAATGTGCTTAATGCAGGTCACACAAGTAGATCTCCACCGCCTATTTCACACTCTGAATGCTGGAGTGATAGAAGATGTGCGTACCCAGCGTGATAAGGGATTTGGATTTGTTAGGTACAGTAGCCATGCTGAGGCTGCCCTTGCCATCCAAATGGGCAATGGCCAGATTCTTTGTGGAAAGCCGATTAAGGTGAACTCATCTTCTGTCACTCCAGCATTATCACGCTGTATCATTACATTAGTTTTGTAGTTCTAATATAGCAATTTGTTTTATCACTCCTTTTACCAAGCAGTATCATTACATTAGTTTTGTAGTTCCTAATATTGATTCTTTTTTCACAACAAAACAAATTGCTATATCTCAACTTGCACACGGATAGTGTGGCTATGATGTTGGAACTGCTTTAAACTAAACTTTTGACAAGTATACATTCGTAATTAGAAGTATGCATTGATCCCAAGTCAAGTGTGATACTAGCCTGTGCACAGGAATTACTTGTGTATTTACATATTGTTCATCCCAACAGTGTTCCTGGGGAAGCAAGCCGACACCTCCTGGCACGGCCTCAACCCCACTCCCACCTCCAGTCCCAGCAGCCCAATTCCCAGCTGGCGGCCTCTCTGCAACTGACCTCCTAGCCTACGAGCGGTCCCTGGCAATATCAAAGATGCAAGCCTCAAACCAGGCCCTGATGGGACAGCATGCGCTGAAGCAAGCTGCTATGGGCATGGGTGCTGGTGCCAGCCAGGCCATTTATGACGGTGGTTTCCAGAATGTCACGGCGGCTCAGCAGCTTATGTATTACTAAGTTTGATAAGTTTTCAAGGTTCCATTGTGATATTGCTCTCCCTGTACCTCCTATTATAGAATTACTTTAGGAGACTGGGAGTTGTGAGATGACTGTTTTCTGTCTTTATCTTCTTTTTTTTGTTATTTTTTCTTGCTTTTCAGATTTTTTTTCTCCTGTTGAGAGTACCATTGTTACATATTTAACTTGGGATGTACGGCACCTTTCTATGTTTTGAGTAAGATTTGTAGTGATCTGATGAAACTAATGATGACCCAAGGATTGCTGTGTCACACCTTTATTCGTTTTCTCGTTTTACTGTGTTATGTGCTTTGATCTTTTGTTCATTAATATGTCGAGCAATCATTAATTTGATGCCAAAGTATACCTACGTTTACTGAATTGTAACTGGATAAAATTTAACGAAGATGGCAAACCTCTCACACAGCGGTGCTTTTGATTCGCGTAGGCAAGGGTCAGAAAAAACGAATCCTAAATGCAACAGTCATAGCTAAGGCGCGCATGAGTGCTCAATCTAGCGTAAATAGAACATGAGAGCAATAACTACTGTTTAGACAAAAGAGACCTTTATCTTACATAGGAGAGCTAACTCTGACATCCACCACCCTACCTATTTAGACAGCAAATTATATTACAAAAAGCAACAGCCAACTCTAGTTGGACCACACATGCACCAGACCATACTTGTTTCCGGTGTATATCTCATTCCTATCTTCATCATAGAACAATGCGGTGACATCCTCAAGCGCTTCCCTAACTGTGCTCCTGATAGAGGAGTGGCCAGTCTCACCTCTCCGGCTGGGGCAAATTTGGAGCTCAGGATCATTGGCTGATATCTTAGCAATGCACTTACCAGTGAGTATGTTGCTCATGTTGATGGAGCCAACAGTAGCATCACCAGTGAGTATGTTGCCCGTATTGATGGAGCCAACAGTAGCATCGAGTATGTTGCCCGTGTTGATGGAGCCATCAGTAGCATCACCAGTGAGTATGTTGCTCGTGTTGATGGAGCCAACAGTAGCATCACCAGGGGGCTCATCAGAAGGAGAGGGGGAGGGCTCATCAGCTTTGCAGTAGGAGATAATGAGGTCCTGCTCACTGGTGATGTAGATGTTGTTGGTGCTGCAGTCGGGGTGCCACAGCAGGTGGTCCTCGAACGATGTCACCAACTCCCCTTTGAAGTTCCACACTGCCACTGTCCTGTTCCTAAACGTCAGGAACAGGTTGTTCTCATACAGAAATATAAATGCTGATGGTGTCAAAAAGTCCGTGCTGCTCACCTCTGTCAGCTCGGAGCTCCTTACCTGTGTTAAGTTAACAAAACTAAATTAGCAAATGGGCGTTTTGGTGAACACATGAATGATTCTCAATTGTATCAGTCATTTCCCTTGTTGGTCTTTACAAGCTTCATTCGGTAACATAAAGGTCCAACTATTGATACCATTTGAAAATTCAAAATTGGCATCAATATGTTCACATGTAAGATATTAAAGGGTGCTTTTAGTGAATGCATGTCAATGTAGTAGGTGGTATTGTCATCATCCCTGTCAACGCCCACATAAGCATTGCAGATGGCACAGTGCTTACATCATCTAACATCATATTATGTACCGATGTGTCTCATCACATATCAAATAAAATCAACTTCTTCATTCCCCTCAACATGCTTATCAAAATGACATGGGCAGCAATGTAGACTTCAATCCATCATTTTAGCGAATGCTAAAGACAGGACCCAAAATTTCAAAAGTGCAGAGATGTAAACTTTTTCCAAGGACTAAAATAAACAGTGTGGTTATTTGTCTGCTTCCACCAAATAAAACTATTTCAATAAACACCACATATCACTGGAAGCTTTCTTAATAGGATTTTAATGGTCAACACTATAGTCAAAAGTACCAACCCATTGAACCTCTCTTACTCACAACACTAAAAGAAATAACTAGGTTTCTATACTGCCCCCCAATCCCCCCCAACCTTGCCTCATTGGTGGCAGTGAATCCTTTGGGTTCTCACACAAACTCTTGCCTCTGAAAGGTAAATAACATAAATTTTTGGTATGGTACACAATACGCTAAATGCCCTGCAGATCCTTTCAAATTTCAAAAATTTCAGAGGCTCCAACAGTAAGAAACTTTGTATCAGTGAAGGTGTTTTCTATAACACAAGAGAAACCGTGTAATTCACACTAGAACTCCGATAAATACTGAGCCTGTTGTTAATTAAGCACCAAGTGTTCAAACACTTCAAACTATGGACTCCAACGTAATCATCTCTTAAGACATTTAAAAAGGATCATAAACATAATAAAAAAAGTACATAAAAAATAGCCAGAGAGCATGCTTACATCAAGTATCTGAAGGTTTTCATTCTCTTGCTTGACCAATAACTTCTCATTGAACTGCTCGATGAAGTCGACTTTCTTGTTTTTGTGCAGGAGGTGGTTGAATGTTTTCAGTATAGTGCCATCCTCTATCGACAATATCTGTAATGGTACATAGCTGGGCGTTCGCTCAAAAATCAGCAACATTATTCCCGGGCTGCATGTAATAGAACATAAATTTAGGATGGCACTATTGTATAGGCACTGTCCTTTTGCCAATAAAAAATTAGATGCTAATAAGATGTAGAATGAAGCTTGGAATTTAAGTAATACAACACAAATGATAAGATAATGTACAGGATGGCACCGCCCCTGGAGAACCAGGAAAAAAACTACTTTCTGATAGCACTCACAATTAATGGGCGATGCATTTGCAAAAAAAAAAAAAAACACATTACTGACACAAGCAACAACTGGAAGTTAGAGAATAAATTTTCAAATGACAACCCTACCCTTAATTTGACCCCAAAATACATCGCAAAAATTAAAGCTAATCCCACATAGAGAGCATCATTGCCTTTTGCCAATAGCCCAGAGGTTGGTTCTCTAGCCAATTCCAAATTTTGCTAAACACTGATTTTCAACTAGTCAAATGCATTACAGTATAAAAGAAATGGAAGTAAACCTGATCTTTATCTCTTGGACATTCTTGTCAGAGATATGATACAAAAAGTTGTAATTCTTCAAATCAAACACCTTGTATATACTGCCAACATCCAAAATGAGAAGAAATTTTTAGCTTGTTGATCAAATTGAGTGATCAGCACAAATCTCAAGTAAGGAATAGCAATTGCAGCTGAAATACAAAATTAAAGCCTAATCCTACATGAAACATCAAGTCAGGCATATAGAAGATAGAAAATAACAAAAAATTATACCAGAACCATAATAAGTCTGGTACATCCCACATTGAAGCATCAAGACTGTTAGAAATGAGTTTTCTGTTTTGACATGTCGTCATTGACACAAAGGTTGGCAAACAAACTAAAATAGCACTGTTGTAGGTTACAAACCACTGTGTCTTTGCACATAACACCCAACACTCCCCATGTTTTAAACAGTCAAAACCCATTGATATATTCCTTTACATAAAATCTATGCGCAAAAAAACAAATATATTTGTCAACATTGTGGATTTCATTTACGAATGGAGAGTTTCGATCGAATCGAATCTTTTATTGATTCGGGTACTTGGGATTCTATGGATGAGAATATGGTTTCTACTGATCCCTGTGAGATTCTTAGAAAAAACCTTGCGTCTGCTTCAGAAGATTCTTCAGAATTTATCGAATCACAAGAAGCAGATGAATTTGATAAAGGAGGGCCATATGAAAAATAAAGTCAAAAAGGAATTTATTTTGAGGATCGTCAAGAATTCTCAAAATATGATAAAATCAATCCAATCTCAAGATATGAGATTGATTTTAAGAATATCGGTGTATATTTGTATAGGAATAATATTATTAATTATCTTAATAAAGATAATTAATAATATTATTCCTAGATTGAAACCGGTATTTTCGATAATTCAATTGATACTTTCAGTGAGATGGAAAAGCCAAAGAAAAGTTGGGCAATTTCTACATTCGTTCAACAAAATCCAACATGTTTTAAACAGTCAAAACCGCTTATATAGCTTTTGACTAACTGATATACAAGCCAAAGAAAAGTTGAGCAATTTCTACGAACTTAATGTTGGCTTCAAGGGTACTTAAGTAAACAAGCTTGAAAGATTTTAGCAGTTAATTGCAACTACGATGCATCACTCACTTCGAAATAACAGTAAAATCTTAGCTGTAAAGTGCAAAATCTTAAAAAGTGATAAGAAATTAAAAGGGCTTTACCCATCCTGAGCAGAGTAGGTGAGCACTTTTCCATTGACATCATCAAATTCAACAAATCCAGGCCATTTTAGTGACTCTGTTTCAAAAAGAGGGATTCCCGCATCCAACTTGTTCCTTCTGATATATCTGAAAGAGGTATATGAATAAGAGCTTGGATAGACATGCAATCAGAAGTTAAGCTACAGCACAGGAATAACACTGTTCCGTACATACTGTAACAATCTAGCAGAACAATATTAAAAATCATCAGATTTTATTTTATTTTTATAAAGCTTCTAATTAAAAACTGGAAATATAATAATAATTTTTACTCTATGGAGGTAGTGCGGCACTTCAAAGAGCTAAAGTGGTCCGATGCATAAACAGAGACGGTGATGAGCGAATCATTGTTTTTGTTGTAAAAAAGGCTTCTAATCACTTCATCAGGACTCAAATTCAAGAAACATAGGCGCTGGTTCGTCGCTGGAAAACAAAGATACATGATTTGTCAATGCAACCAGCATCAGAGACAATAAAAGGGATTCCAATTATGGAATATTTGCTAAAGGACATGCAAATATGGTACAGAGCTTGGTAAACTATTGGCACTCAACACATACGGTTTAAGCTAACCAGAAGAAAATAAGGAGAACTTGGTTCATACCGTGGGTGTGGTCTGTCAGATGCTAATAGCATCGTGTACTAAGTTAAAGAAACATATCTAGTCTCTTTTAGGGAATAAAAAAAATGAAAAACTAAGAAGAAATCAAATGCTTACTCCGGCTAAAAGCAGCACATAGGCCTGACTGAGCAAGCGCAAATATTATATCCTTAGCTGCAACAATCTCTATAATTTTTGACCTTTTCCTCAGAAATTGTAATTGCAAAAAGAGATGAACGTTTTGATCATATGTATCAAACTCCTCCTGTGTATAAAGAGTTTAATATTAGCGCCTACTTAAATTGTGAAAAAACATTACAACAAGGCCTTAAATTTAGAACCACTAAAACTAAAAATAAAGGAGGGGGGGGGGGGTTTGGGGGGATGGGGAATGCTATACACAATAAACATAATAATAATATGATGCCATATCTACACGCTTAATACCGAATAATACCGAAATCCAATAAAAGTTGCATTTGGCTATTTTGCGAGGATACCTGCAGCTGTATATTGCGAAAGCGCTCCGGCCCACAAGAAGGAGACCAACGGGCGCCACGTGTGCGCACACCAAGTTCGCGGCAATAAAGCTTTCGCACGGAGTTAAGGAGCCACTCCCGGTTCCGCCGCTTCCTGAGAGCATTGTGGGCCCCACCACCGTTCAAACCGACCAGTCCCCTCTGCTTCGCTGTGACGCGTTGGCGTGGCCTGAGCAACGACCTTTTTAAGGGTGATTTCTCCATTAGGGTTAGGGTTAGATTAGGAACACCGTTAGAATTGGAGGTTGGTCGCTTGTTTATTGCCTCGAGGGAGACTAAAAAGGGGTTTTAGGGTTACGATTTGGTTTAGCGGAGCACCATTGGTGAGAGAGATGGTGAGAAATAAAATAGGTCTGCGATGAGGAAGGCTTTATTTCCCCTTCGTTTAAAATTGGGATCCCTTTTTTTAGGGGGAATTTCACGTATATACCCCTCAAAAACTTCAAAATTACATATTTCCCCCTCTAAATTTTAAAAGAGGGATGCTTCGGTGCACACAAGGACCTATTTGTAAAATGATTCCTATTTTTATTTTCAAAGTTCAAACAGTCGATCCGACCGTTCAACATTATCTCCATATTAAAATGTACTTGGAGGTCAAATTTTACATTTTTTTGAATTTTTTTACTATTTATTAAGTATTTTACAAAAACTAGTCAAATTCAGACCATTGAATTTGTAAAATACTTAATAAATAGTAAAAAAATTCAAAAAAATGTAAAATTTGACCTCCAAGTACATTTTAATATGGAGATAATGTTGAACGGTCGGATCGACTGTTTGAACTTTGAAAATGAAAATAGGAATCATTTTACAAATAGGTCCTTGTGTGCACCGAAGCATTTGCCATTTTAAAATTACATATTTTAAAAACTTCAAATATGGACCTTATAACTGGAAATTTTTTATCTATAGAAATTATTAAATACAGATGTACGGAAACAGAAAGAGTACCTCATTTGCAACAAATACAGAAAGATCTGACTCAATGAGTCCGATCCAAAATTTATGGATCGGTCTCAATGGTCCAGATCCATAAATATATATATATAGAGAGAGAGATAAGCTATTGTGCTTTGCAAAGTAAAGCGAACGTTTTATTTCGGGCTCTTTTTCGGATTTTCAAAGTCCAAACAGTCGATCCGAACCGTTCAAGTTGATCTACATGTTGAAATGTGCTTGGATACCAAATTTTATATTTTTTGGAATTTTTTTACTATTTATTAAGCCACTTTGAAAATTGCTGATCACATGGTCCAGAATTTTGTTGCACTGTTTTTACTGTTCATCAGGATCAGTAATTTTCAAAGTGGCTTAATAAATAGTAAAAAAATTCCAAAAAATATAAAATTTGGTATCCAAGCACATTTCAATATGTAGATCAACTTGAACGGTTCGGATCGACTGTTTGGACTTTGAAAATTCGAAAAAGAGCTCGAAATAAAACGTTCGCTTTACTTTGCAAAGCACAATAGCTCATCTCTCTCTATATATATATATATTGATGGATCTGAACCATTGAGACCGATCCATAAATTTGAATTTGGATCGGACTCATTGATTCAGATCTTTCTATATTTATTGCAAATGAGGTACTCTTTCTGTTTCCGTACATCTGTATTTAATAATTTCTATAGATAAAAAATTTCCCTTATAACTTGAGACGTGAGGTGGGCTCCATTTCAGTAATGCACAACAGGAACCTATTTAAGAACTTGGCCCAAACTTGAAGGAATGGACTCTGCTGCTTTTCCGACAGAAAAGCAGGGTTCTGCTTTTCGAGTTCGGATCCAGTGAAGTAACCCAATCTTTGGGTTTTGGATCGGGACCGTCCGATTCGAATCCGTGAAAATCCATCGGCTAAGTGACGCACACATCCCGATGACGAACTCGAATTCCGAGACAATCTCGAGCGACGAATTCGAATCGGACGGTCTCAATCCAAAACCCAAAGATTGGGTTACTTTAGGGGATCCGGACCCCTGCTTTTCTGCATTCCACTATTCAAAAATTTTCATTTTGCGTATCTTAATACATAAACTTTTTCATGTACAAATCTCGACAAATTTGAATTGTTGGATCTGAAAAAGCTGATTGCTGTTTTCTATCAGAAAAGCAGCAAAGTCGGACCCAAACTTGAAAGTCCTGATACACGAGAAAAGGTGGGTCCACGTTTCAGTCACAGTTCAACTTCATAGCTTTTGAATTATCGCTCGTTGGTATACTTGGGGTGTAGATATATACGAGAGCGTTTCCTCTGAGGTATCTCAACTTTTGCGTGACCGACGTGTACGGTGCCTATTCGAGGATAGCGCGGGATCCAGTATTATTTATGCTTTGAGATTCGTGTAGAACGTATTTGAACAGTTGAGATTTTCTAGAAAAACACTCAAATTTTGAGATATCTCAGAGGATGCGAATTCGATATATACTTGGGGTGTAGATATACCTTGTTATCTCTTTGGCCTCCTCATGCCTTCTTGGGAATTGGGATAAGAACAAGATTTTTTTTCTGAACTTTTAAAAGATTCTGACCAGCTTCCGTGCATCTCTTCTCCCGTTCTCCATTGGATAACTTGTCGGATTTAATGGTGGGTGCTGGATTCAAAGCGAAACCCGTTTTCCTCCTCTCACCCAAACCTGAATCCGATTTTTCTGCTTGCTTCACCCACCTCACCTCTCTTCTTCTCTCCCCTGTCTCTCCTTCAAAAAACCCGAACCCCACCTCTCTCTCCCCTCTCGACCGCGCTACCATCGGAGCGGCTGCTGGCGCCACCGCTGGAGCCTTCACATATGCTGTTCTCCTCCCCTTAGACGCTGTGAAAACCAACATCCAAGCTAAGCTGTACTCCAATTCCCTCGAAGCAACCATCTCAATTTTCAAGACCAAGGGGATCCAGGGTTTCTACAGGGGTCTATCGGCCGTGGCCATCGGATCTGCCACGTCATCAGCTGTGTACTTCGGCACTTGTGAGCTGGCGAAGCATGTCATGTATGCTTTGGGGACTGGGTGCTTCACGGTACCACGTTTGGTTGTACCGCCTCTGGCCGGGGCCATGGGGAATGTGGTATCATCGGCTATTATGGTACCAAAGGAATTGATTACACAAAGGATGCAAGCTGGTGCTTCTGGCCGGTCATGGCAGGTGTTGCTCAGAATATTAAAATCTGATGGCATACTTGGCCTCTATGCTGGTTACACTGCCACCCTTTTACGAAACCTCCCTGCTGGCATCTTGAGCTACTCCTCTTTCGAGTACCTAAAGGCCTTTGTCATCTTTCAGACTAAGCAAACCCAACTCAAGCCGGCACAAAGCATTCTCTGTGGGGCCCTTGCTGGGGCTATCTCGGCCTCCTTGACCACGCCTCTAGATGTGGTCAAGACACGCTTGATGACCCAAACCCATAAAAATGCACAGATGAAGGTGTCAGAGATGCTGAGACAGATTGTGAATGAGGAGGGGTGGGGTGGTCTAGGGAGAGGAATCGGGCCTAGGGTATTGCACAGCGCATGCTTCGCAGCTCTTGGGTATTTTGCATTTGAGACTGTTAGGCTAGCCATCTCGAAACAGTATATCGAGCAGAGGGAGAAAACAGTTGCTGATTTGACATTGTAGAGTTTCATTTTTGAGGTATTTTGCATTGTGGCCTGCCTTCCCATATTATAGAGATGTTGAAGACTTGAAGTGAAGGAGGGCTGAGTTTTGATTTGGTATTGTAAACTTGTATTTTTCTTGGGCCAAACAGGTCTTTTTTATATAAATGTGAGGCAACAATTGCATAATTTAATAAGTTGCCTTTGAGATTTGAACACATTATTTTGTCTAGCGAATAAATAGAACCAAGTGCTCTAAAGCCATTGCTTTCTATTAAAAAATTGCTGTTGGGATTTGGCTAAACATATTTGGGACTTTTACAAAATGATTTAATTGTTCTAATTCTGCTTAGCAAGAGGATAATCTGGGAGACCGCTATCCAAGGACGATGCATTTCCTATTCCATCCTAGTTTAAAGGAAGGGCATTTCTCAGCATATTGGATAAAATTACAGGTATTGTTTGTGATGGTGTAGTTAAACCCAACAATTGATGGTGAATAACTAAAACTCCCTTGTTAAACAGACAAATGCCTCTACATGTTTTTTGGCCATAATAGTGGCAGCAGTATACTATGACCCGTGTATATTGAGACAACAAAGACGTCTAACACCACGTACCAAAATCAAGAACCAATTTCGGTTTTTAAAAGTTAAACCTTGTGGGTGGACTGATCGTGTTACCTGGAACTGAAGGTTCTCGGCATTTAGGTTAGATTCGTGCCTTGTTAAATCATACCAGTGTGTCTTAAGGATTGGCACGGTGCTAATTTATGGCAGTGCCGACTATCTGGGCTTTGGATAGGTACATAGCCACCTTCCTGTTTTTATGACTGGAACTAGAAAATATCAGTAAAGGGGTCTTTGAGCCAAAACTTATTATGGGTGTTCTATTTTTCTCATATTTGTGAGTTTATTTTGGTGCTGTGGCTGTATCTCGGGGCCTGACCAGTTTCTTGAACCATCTCTTCTCTATTTTTGCTCCTTTTGTTTTGAGCTAGTGACTGATACTGCTTTTATTTTCACTTATTTATTTTTCCAGCCTTGATTTCTAATAAGTTTTGTCTGATTGTATTTGTAATTGTTTTAGTTATAGCTGCTTTCATTGTGTGCATTTCTATTATTAAGGTGCGTTTTTTTAAATTAGAAAAATCGGAGAACGAGGGAAAATAAATAATAATATATACAGCATGTGGAAACTTGGCAATGATAGATTGAAAAGTATGACTTAGTTGCAAGAGTTTATATGACAGGCTGCCTTCTGCATGTACAATTCAAGTCTGTGGTTAGTAACTCTTTTTTTAACGCAGATGCCGCAAGAGCATGCAAGTATCACAGGCTTCACAGCTGACAAACTGAGACTAAGTCTTTGGAATGGACTCTGCCGGGTCCTGCTTTTCCGATCCTAACCATTCAAATTCGTTGAGATTTGTGCATGAAAAAGTTTCTTTATCAAGATACGCGAATGGAAAATTTTGAATAGTTAGAATCGGAAAAGCAAGACCCTGCTTTTCTTAAAGAAAAACAGCAGAGTCGGATTCTAAGTCTTTAGAGCCCAGCATGAATAAGAGGTGCAGAGACTTCCTTGACACAAGTAAGCGCTATTTTCAAATATGGAATATCACACGGTGTAAAACAGTAAAAGCTATTCTCTAGTCAATTTATGGTGATCAACAGATTAACAGGAATAGAGATAGAGGTTTTAAACTTTTTAACAGATGAAAGGCTATTCGCTGTCAGATGCTTCCTCAGTGAATGGGAATTAGGAACTCGATATGCGTTTGGCAAGCAAAGTTATGGATAATTTAAATTATGCTTTGAAGCATCAAACAAAAAGTACTTTCAAGTGAAGTTATACAACTCCAGAGATGCATTTAATTTTAGAAAGCGACTAATTGTACTCAACGAGTTGTATTCAGTTTTTACCCAAACTAACTGTCATTTGACTTGTACGAATACTGTAAAACTCTATACTCAATATTGTATCTTCAATGACAAATCATATATAATACGTAATTTAAAATTCTAATAACCAGCGACTCTTACAAGTGGTCTCAAGTTTGTTTCTAACCGTTTGCAACAAACTCGGGAGTTGAGGCAGGGTTTCTCTGGACTGTGACCCTTGACAATTCTGAGTTTGACAGACAAATTGCCTTGTCAGGAGTAGACCCAGGACCCTCTCTAGTATGATCTTACTTCATAATAATAATTCGATTTGAAAGCTATTAGTATGTCATGTCAGCTCTACTGTCAACCATTTGATTTGTATTTTTTTTTATTAATTTGATCAAAAGGCTCATGTTTATCACTTTTTTTCATCTAAAGGGGAGTTTGATGTGACTAACGTATAATGATAATTTTAAAGCGATACAATACTTTATTTTTTAGAAGTCCTTGCGTAGTTAACTGTGTAGTTCTTCATTATACAATATTTTAATAATTTGAAAAAAAATATGTATTTATTTATAAATTCATTACATTTTAAATTTATGGATAGAATTATATCATTTTATAATTTCATGTTTTCCGTCAATAAACATATTTTTTTTCACCTACAGTGTATAAATATTCAAATGCAATGCAAGTGAATAATATTCCCAACCATAATTGATTAAAGAGGAGGGATTCAATTACACCATTTTTTTTGACACATCTTGACACTGTTTTTTTATAGGTCAATTTTACGATTTCAAAATCCAAACAATCGATCCGAACCGTTCAACATGATCACCATATTAAAATGTGATTGGAAATCAAATTTTACATTTTTTTTAAATTTTTTTACTATTTATTAAGATGGTTACAAAATCGCTGTTTTTTCAATGGTCTGAAAAAACAACGATTTTGTAACCATCTTAATAAATAGTAAAAAAATTCAAAAAAAAATGTAAAATTTGATCTCCATGCACATTTTAATATATCCATCTTGTTGAATTGTTGGATCGACTATTTGGACTTTAAAAATAATAGGTGTCAAAATGTGCAAAAAAAAACAGTGTAATCCGATCCCTCATCTTGATTAAATAATATGATTAACAATGACTCACTCTTTCGATATCAAGATTTTCAAAGCCTGATTTTTTTCTTTCAAACCTTTTCAACGTAAGTATTGTAATTTTTTTTACATATTTTCCCAGCTCTCTATCCGACATTTTTAATAATACCCCAAGTTAATTAAAGATTAATAAAAATACCCACGGTTCCCGAAAATTTTTAAAAATGCCCAAACCGGCCATTAAATGGCCGGTACTGAATTTAATTTTTTTTTTTTTTTTTTTTTTTTTTTTTTTTTTTTTTTTTTTAGAGAAAAATAGCTAAAATACTGAAATCTAACACTAAAAAATCGAATTGTTTTGTTAAATTTGTTAGATTACTTTTTTCATAGCATATTTATACTAAAATACACTATGAATAGGGCCGATTTTGTGCTAAAATATGCAAAATCTGAGATTTTTATTTTTACCCAAAACAGAAAATATATATAAAATAGAAAACATATATAAAAGATACAGAAAATATATATAAAAGATACATCAAAGACCCTAAAAACTTTAAAATTATAAAAAAAGGTCCAAAAGTCCATGAAGGAAGACTCGGATCGCGAATCTGAGCCCGCAAAATGGGCGAAACGGATCGTAGATCGGTTTCGAAACCGGTTTTGGGCTGTGGAGTTCCTGTCAAAATTTCAGCCCGATCCGACGGACGGATCAAAAGTTACGCTCCTTTTCATGAAGCATGCACAGGCCCATATTGCATCATTTCCGATTAAGATTTTCATTTCTTTTTTTCAATCTACGTAGCTCAGTAAATTACCGTATTTTAGCATAATTCTACATAATTATTGTAATTTTAGCATTTTAGTAAATTTACTGTATTTTAGCATAATTATTGTAATTTACCGTATTTTAGCACAAAATCGGCTCTATTCGTAACGTATTTTCTAACAAATATTTAACAAAACAATTCGATTTTTTAGATTTCAGTATTTTAGCTATTTTTCTCTTAAAAAAATTTAACATAATTTAAAGTAATTTAGTGTCAATCAGCATAAATTAACATAATTTCAAGTAATTTAGCGTATTTTAGTATAAATATGCTATGAAAAAAGTAATCTAACAAATTTAACAAAACAATTCGATTTTTTAGTGTTAGATTTCAGTATTTTAGCTATTTTTCTCTAAAAAAAAAAAAAAAAAAAAAAAAAATTAAATTCAGTACCGGCCATTAAATGGCCGGTTGGGCAATTAATTCGGTACCGGCCATTTAATGGCCGGTTTGGGCATTTTTAAAAATTTTCGGGAACCGTGGGTATTTTTATTAATCTTTAATTAACTTGGGGTATTATTAAAAATGTCGGCTCTCTATCGAATGACACATCCAATAATTATTCTTCCGAGTCACTCTCACTTCTTTGTTTGCCTATAATTTGCTTATAATTAAGTCAATAACTCTTAACGAAGTCAGAAAAACAAAAACATCCTTTTTGAATTTCTGATTTCTGAGTGCAAAAACCATCAAAGAAAAATCCCAAAAAGCAACGCCATGTGGTGGAGATCAGCTTCTTTCATCCGCGACAGACAGAATCAGAATCCGAACCCGAACCCGAAACCCTCCTCTCTCCTCCATTCCGCACTGGACGACCCCCCATCCCCTCACAACTCCGCTTCCATGGCAACTATAAACCCTAACCCGAATCCCATCTCCGCTTACTACCAGACCCGGGCCGAGCACCATGCGGTCGTCACGCCTGATTGGCTCGCGCAATCCCAGACTGCCGCCGAGGCGGCCTCCGGAGATGCGTCTGTCTCGAGCGAAGGCACCGCCGGAGGAAGCAAGGGGGAGGTACGTGGAGTGGGGGTTATAGAGGAGTTTAATTACTGGAGGAAGAAGCCCGACCTAGCAGAGGCTGTGGCAGCAATAATGGCACTGGGTGCAGCGATTAGGTCGAGTGAGGCGAATACCATGATTGAGCTTGATATAGAACTCAAGAAGGCATCTAATACCCTAAAGGTACGTTACTTTACTTCAGTACCGTTTCCTTTATATGTAATTTGGCATGCCATGAAATAACTGAATGAGGCTGCAGTAAAGACTGCGACCAATGCTTGAATTCTGAACTGTCTGTTTAACTTCTGGATGAATATGTGTACTTCTAGACCATTAGCCAATGCCTTTAGTGGTTGTTGCACAAACAATAAATAAATCGAGCTTCAGTTCAGCTCCAAAACTCAAGTCCACACAGACATAACCAGGAGTTTTCCAAAAAAAATATTAGTTAAGATAGTTATTGTTTTTCTTTACTCACAATGAAATCACCATGAAACCAAATAAGATGTACCAAAAACCCTTGGCTAGTCCCTGTTAGGTCCACAATTTATGCAAGGGCTTATGGCAACTCAACTTATTTATATAATCTAACTAATTGCTGAGTGTCTAATGTGATTGTCAGTCATGGGACACGACCTCCATATCTTTATCAGCTGCTTGTGACTTGTTCATCCGCTATGTAACACGGACCTCTGCGTTGGAGTATGAGGATTTCGATGCTGCAAAACGCCGCCTCATCGAGCGTGCTGAGAAGTTTGGAGAGATATCACTGAAGGTTCTTGTTTCCCTTATATTTGAATATTCAGAGATCGTTTGTATGCTTCATTAGCATTCTAGGTATCGGGAGCTGGAAATGCTGGTCGGTTTGGACAAAAATAAAGTTTTCATGCAGCTAATGTAGCTGTAAGAGGTGCATGCTACTGAATATTCCCTTGCCTGGTATCTGGTATGTCTTATATGTACCAGAACCCCATGGAATTATACAAGGAAAGAGTAGAATAGGCTGTTACAAGCAAAATTGAACTAGAAGACATCGCATAAATAGGAAACCAAACAATTACCAGTACAAGAGTGCAGTTTTTCTTGAACCAAAGGATTTCTTAATGAAGGAGTTTTGATAATTGTAACTAGCTATGTATAATTAAAAAAAAAAACTGTTTGAAAGGAAAATGTCTGAAAGTAATATTGAGATGCATACTAAACTTCCCTGTGCAATTGTTTTAGGCACGTAAAACAATTGCAATGTTGGGCCAGGACTTCATATCAGATGGTTGTACCATCCTTGTGCATGGTTTTTCGCGAGTGGTTCTAGAAGTTCTGAAAATGGCAGCTTCTAATAGAAAGCTCTTCCGCGTTCTTTGCACTGGTATCATTTTTGTGACAATATTTTGTTACAATCTGTATATAGCAGACTTTGGCAAACTTGCAAATTACATTTACTTTGTTGTTTGTTTGTGAACTTCTTTAACTCTGATTTTTATGAAATTGTTTGATCACTTATAGCATCCATATCACATGGGCGATCAAATAGTCTTAAAGATCATAAGAGTGAAAGATAAATTTAATTAATAATTTCTTCTTGCACATATGAACCTTTTGTTATGTTCAGAGGGAAGGCCAGATAGAACGGGCCTGCGGTTTTCAAAGGAACTTGCTGCACTGGGTGTACCTGTTAAGCTTTTAATTGACTCAGCTGTGGCCTATGCCATGGATGAGGTCGACATGGTTTTTGTTGGAGCTGATGGCGTGGTAGAAAGTGGGGGAATAATTAACATGATGGGTACTTATCAGGTTGCTTTGGTAGCTCATAGCATGAATAAACCAATTTATGTTGCAGCAGAAAGCTATAAGGTACGATATGAACATTATTTATTTGGGTACCATCCCATGGTGTGATATTGGTTCCAACTTGTAATATTCCTCGAGGAACTTATATTGTCTCAGGTTATAATTATAAAAAATAGTATGATCAATCAAGGAACTTGAGCATATTTTCAACAATTCAACTGCTTCAAACTGGTACTTCTACAATAAAAAAACGTTCCTAATCTTAGAAATTTCTGGTTGATTAATGGTAGAGTAATCAGTATTTTTACCTACTGGTAACTTGTTTTACCATAATGATACTTCTGTACTGATCTTTGATTTCTTTAGTGTGATATTTTCGAGTATCTTGATTGATCGCATGCTTCAAATTGAGAATTGCTGTACCTTAATATTATAGCTTTACTGAATTTAATTTACTTGTCAATTGTCATACTTGCATGACTGATGCTCAAAAGGGCCAATCTTGATACTAAACAAGTTGTTTTAAACAGTATTGAGGGAAATAAACAAAATATTAAAAAAAAGGATCCGTTTGAAATAAATGAAAATGTTTTTCTTTTGCCTTAGTTGAAATTTAACCATGTTCTTTTTTAAACTTTATCATACTGTGGCAGTTTGCTCGACTGTACCCACTTGATCAAAAGGACCTTGAACCGGCTTTGCGTCCAATTGATTTTGGCGTGCCATTACCGTCTGGTGTTGAGGTGGAAACATCAGCCAGAGACTACACTCCACCTCAGTATCTGACTCTTCTTTTCACTGATCTGGGTGTGCTGACGCCTTCTGTTGTCAGCGATGAGCTCATCCAACTGTATGTGTAGCAAGGTTGTTTTCAAAATTAGATTAATAGTAGGTTTATTAAGCTGCATGTGGTCTAAGTGATACATGCTTTCCCTTTTAGTTTGGGATACATTTTTGTGGATATAGAGTACATGACTTATTATTAAAAGAGGTTTGAGTTTTTGTTATTCTAATAGGTATGAAACAGGTTTGAGCTTTACAAGGGCTTGTGATTTGTTGGCATTCTGTTTTCTTCTTTTCCTTTATTTTTGGTTTTTGTTTTTAGCTTTTCTTATTTTTCTTAGTCGGACAATGAACTTGATGTCATTGTAAACAAAAAGACAATCAATTTATCCATGAGATTCCAATCAAAAGTTACCAAAGAACTCTGTGCATAGCATTAGCACTTTGCTGCATTTTAAATAAAAAGAATCAAATTTACAACAAACATGCTGCCCTGAAACTTCCTGTTTTACTTGGGCTCGTGAAAATCCAATCACATTACTCATGAACTCTGTATTACAGCATTCAGCACTTTGATGTGTGCATCCAAGGCCTTCTTTTACAGTATGGAGCCCAACCTGTACCAAATTGTACCAAATTCCTCAAATGGTTGATGGAGGGCGATTGGGAGTTGGGACAGATCAGGGATAATTGCAAGGGGTTTGGTTATGTTTACATCAGTAGGGAGGAAAATGTTAGAACACATAATCTTTTTTATATGCAAATACTTACATTTTTCTAATATATTGTGATCATTTTTGATAAATTCGAAAATTAGTAAAAGAATTTTTCAAACTATAATTTTTGTATTATATAATATTTTGATATGTAGAGCATATTGAGCAGCTTGCATTGATTGTTCAGAACATGGAAAAAAAAAAATTAGCTCTTATGAGATAATGATATGCTCACATTAATACATTAGCAAAATTAATATAAAAAATACTTAAATAATGATGTTTTGATTGATATCATCTAATTTCATGATATAACAAACTTTCTCAGAAAAATCAAGCTGATTTTTGAATTTTTATCAGTAACAAATTAGACATTAAACTCAAAAAAGAATAAAGTTGGTTCTTAAATTTTGAATATATGATAAAAGAGGAGGGATCCAATTACACCTTTTTTGGTGACACATCATGACACCGTTTTTTATATAGGTCAATTTTGCGATTTCAAAATCCAAACAGCCGATCCGAACCGTTCAACATGATCACCATATTAAAATGTGCTTGGAGATCAAATTTTACATTTTTTTGAATTTTTTTACTATTTATTAAGATGGTTACAAAATCGCTGTTTTTCAATGGTCTGAAAACAACGATTTTTGTAACCATCTTAATAAATAGCAAAAAAATTCAAAAAAATGTAAAATTTGATCTCCAAGCACATTTTAATACATCCATCATGTTGAACGGTTTAAATTGACTATTTGGACTTTAAAAATGGTAGGTGTCAAAGTGTGTCACCAAAAAAGGTGTAATTGGATCCCTCCTCATGATAAAATTGATTGCTTAACTTTTATATTAACCGAATTGATTCTTGAAATTTCAAAAAAGAACCAAGTTAGACGGATTATTTTAATTAAATTTGAAAGAAGTGGGAGGATCAACTTAGTTTTTTTTTTTCTTTTTTTCTTTTAGAGTTGAGGATAGATTTGGTTCATCAAGTCCGAGGGCCAACTCGGTGTTTCTGAAGAAGTTTAAGAATCAATTAGTGCAATATACTTGCCGATTTCCATTCAACAAGAAATCATACAAAATAATATCTTATAATACTAAACTACTCTTTTTCTTTCTCTCTATTATTTTATAAAAATTTCTATAAATAAAATAATTTTCTGACTGAACGATGATGTGAGTGAGATGTCCATTCAAAATCTTCGCTCCCAAAATTAATATATAACAAAAGCAAAGTTAGAGTGTGATGTGCTCATCAAAAGTATATCGGATTGGCTTCAAACGGCGAATTCAAACTGTTGAAATCTATATACTTCATGAGTGATGCATGTACATGCAAAATTTTGAAAGTTTCGAATTCATTTGCTACAAGGTCAAGCTGTCAAAAAATAATAAAAATTGAATATATAAAACAACTTATAAAATAAATTATAAAAGGTTCATTTCTTTGACTGCTTGATCTAGTAGCAAATAAATCCGAAATTTTCAAAATTTTGCATATATATGCATCACTCATGAAGTACATGGATTTTAACGGTTTGAATTCGCCATTTGAAGCTGATCCGATATACTATTTTGGAGTATGCTTTAGTCTAGAAAAGGCTTTTATTCAGACCCGCAAATAAATTAACCCATTCTGGATCCGACTCTGCTGGTTTTCTTAGAGAAAAGCAGGATTCTGCTTTTCCGATTTTAACCATTCAAAATTTTTCATTCACGTATCTCGATAAAAAAAAATTTCATGCACAAATCTTAACAAATTTGAATGATTGAGATCGGAAGAGCAGACCATGCAGCAGAGTCCGTTCCGTTCTAATAGGCAACCTAAACCCTAAACAGACGGAGTTCTAATTTCTAAACCCAGCTCCAGAGCAGCCCACCGCACTTCCCCTTGCTCGCTACTCGGATCTAAGCTTCTCTCTATCCTCCTCCTCTATCCATTCCAAAGTCCAATCTGAACCTGTAAATCAACCAATCGGACATGTCGCGACAAAAAAGAAAAGAAGCGAAAGATCTATCTATCTTTCTAGATTCTTATGTGCAAAGCATCAAGGAGACCTTTCAGGTAATTTGATGCGGATGTATATATTTTAGCCCTCTTTCTCGTTGTTTATTTACATGTATGCGGGTCAAATCCTTCAAATGGATATACGTTGAATCAAAATACTAATTTCATGTTTTTCACAAGTTTGTACAGAATTTTGCTAATTTGTAGTGGTATTTAGTTTAGCTAGATTTGATGTAAATATTTATTTTGAGCATTTTATGTTTTTTGGTGTGCATATACAAGTTTAAGGTCTCTCTGCAGCATGAATGTGAAAAAAAAAAATGACTGATTAAACCAGGGGCTTACTCTTAGTGTTCTTATTTCAATCTCTCATATTTCCAAGTGTAGATTCTGGATAAGGCGGCACCATCATCTCTAGCAAAGGTAGATTGGTCTGATGCGTCAAAATATGGAACGGAGATATCTAAACTCGCAACTGTTGGTGTGTTAATCTCTCCATATGATCCCCGATTATTAATTTTTTGTGAAATTCGTGCAGTTGGAGAATAGTATGGTTGATCTCGACTGGTCAGAGATTTAGTATATGCTTTGAGGAACTAAAATTAACAGACAGGAATGTAAGTCGAGGAGTATAATTAGTAGAGGAGGTAATTAGTGTGAATTCATGGCATTTTTTGCCAATTTTTCATAACTCTTCTGTAACCAACAGCCATTGACTGGTACAGCACTGTACTGGTTCCTGACCCTATCGCTAGCCGGTAGCCTCGAGACCTCATCCCCATACAAACTCTAATAGATCATAAAAAAGCAAAGAGAAACCACAAAGGGAAAAAAAAAGGGGAAAAAATGATGTGTTTAGATTTGATCATTCAACAGCTGATAGATGCCCGTTTTGTCCAATGCAAAACTCTTAGTTAAGTCTCAATCCCTGCACAAAAGACTATTTCGATACAAAGAGACCAAAAGAAGAGAGAGTTGAGATAAATCCAGCCTCTGTTAAGTCCGGATTCTTTCATAAAGAATTGCCACTGAATACAAAACAGGCTATAGAAAAAAAAAAGATGAAAAGATCTTGAAATAACATGACTAATTCTAAATCTGTTTGGTTTACTACTTACTCAACTTCTGTTTCTTCCTATTGATGCCTTTACAATTCTATTTGGTACCTTATTGGTACAATATCAGCACATAGACTGATGTTAACAAGTAACTGTTGTACTTTTGTCTTTTAATATGATGAAAAGCTGGAATGCTTTGGTGTGAGGAGACTTCTGATGTGAAAGCACTCAAGGAAAACATTGCTGCATACTTCAATGTGCTTCAAGGCTTCCTTTTGTTTTGCCATAGTAGCACTGTTGGTGCGGGTCCAACTCTCCATAAGTCAATCCATGGTGCCTCAAAACGAGTTGTGGATTCTAGCATCTCTCTGTTCAAGGAAACTATCTCCTTCTACGGTACAGAATTGTCATGGATATTAGCATTTCTCTTCACAAGTCGGTACTTGTTGGCTGAAATTGTTGTTTGGTAAATTATGCACTGTACCTGAATTGTTATCAGAAGCAGTTAACTTATTCGTATACCAAATCACGGGTTTCTACCAGGAGGAAAGGAACTCTTTTGTTTACGTTTGAAAGCACAAAAGATGACACTTGATTATTCTCGTATTGACAGAGACTAGCGATGCCAAAAAAAAAGAAACAATCCCTCAATTGTCAGGAGCCATTTGGGAGGCATGTGAAGCGCTGAAAAAGTGCCCCAGCTCAAATTGCATCGCCATTGGCCGTGCTATGACCCATTTGGGTGTGATCATTAAAGACATAATACGTGAAATGAACGAGCTCCTATCAAGTGACTCCTCGACCCATCAAGAAGGAGGAGAGATGGAAGAGGAGGAGGGAGAGATGGAAGAGGAGGAGGAGGATGACGATGGAGCACCTTCTGATGCTAGTGATGATGAGAATGATGATCTCTCACTTGAAGAGGTATGGTTCCAAATTCAAATCAGGGGTTGTGATTTGAGAATTTTGTTTATTTTTTGTGGATTATTGCATATGAGCATGTTTTATTTGAGGATTTTGGGTCCAGTATTTTAATTTCTGTTGATTTGGCGTCCTTGTGATGGTCAGTGCTGCTAACTGTGACACGGGCTGTTCCTTGACATGGACCGATACTGACTGAAGCTCTAATGCTTTATTAGAAATACCAAGTAGTACGTTTTCTTCTTCTCTGTAATTATAATGTTTGGATGTTGGTAGTGACTTGGTGCATCATTCATTTAAAATGTAGCTTACCGTAATCACACTAACATTACATTAATTCTTTTTCCTATTTTTTTTTTTCAGAAAGCTGTTACCAAATCAGTTATTTCGGTGGCATCAAACACATATGAAGTCCTGAAAGAAATAATCAGATTTTTGACTTGTCTTCTTAGATCCAGAGAAAACAGAGAGGAGAGTGTCGATTCATTGGAGAAATTACTCTCTTGTTGCAGAGAAATTTCAGATTGGATAAATGACCTAGGTGCTTGTGCTTATCCTCCACAAGATGCATCCCAAATGAAGGACTATGTGAAAAATTTGTTTGAAGGAGTTGGTGTGGTACGCAAAGAAATAGAGATTGTAGCGGGAGGTGGGTCGGCAGATGGTATATATGCAAGTTTAAATAGACTAGAGAGTTGTTTGCATGAAATTCGCGGATTGTTGAGTGTTGATGTAGCAGATGGAATTGGAAAGCTTTCTATATGAATGTTTGCATGGAGCAATGTATTATCAAAAACCCAAAAAAAAAGGTATTGTAATATCATTTTTTGCAGTATGATAATAATTTACCGGGACGTAGAGTATTTTTTTTCACATGATTGGGAAGCAAACATAAATGAAATTATTAGCTATAATTTTGCTTGACAAGAGATGCTTGACTAGTTGACTATGAAGAAAAATAGGGGCACATATCATATTATTTACACATCCAAATGAAAGGATAATATAAATGTGTTTCTCAAAACGGGAAAAGTGATAGGGGATTTGGCAATGCCATTAGCTTAAATCAAACAAAATTACTTTTTTTACGATGAATAATGTTTCTTGGCGGGAAAAATTGATGTAGATACAAAAAAAAACAGATAAAATAGAAGGGAATGGAAGAAAGTTCCAAATGCACCATTTAATCGAGGCTTTTACGAGCTCGAGAGATGAGTTCCCGGATTTAAATCAGCTGAAATTTCAAATCCATGAACAGTACTTCTGAAATTCTGAATCCAGCCGTTCAACTTTTTCTCTGCATGTATCTCGAAATAGTTCGACGGTTGGACTCAGAATTTCAAAGATTTTAGGGTACTGTTCATGGATCTGGAATTTCAGCAAATTTGAATCATGAGTTCCCACATACATTTTAATGATGACACAAGTACGGACCGATCTGCACATTGCAATGTACCATAGCCTCACTCATTACGGATTGAGAAATTGAACATTTTTTTCTTGAAATAAGGGTTTTATTGACTCCCAACTTATTTTTTTTAGTTATCTTTTACAGAAATTTAACTAACATCTTTTCGTAAAGGTACGATACTTATCACTATTTATTGGACTTACAATTCATTTTGGACCTTCTCTAAATTCTGTGATCGCTCATGCAATTTACTTGATCAACCTTTTTTTCGACTGGAACCTTCAATTTTTTATAAACTCATTCCAGAAATATCCTCCACGTACTCATTCATGGAATCTGTATCCTCCGGATCCGACTCTGAAAAGATGAATTCTGCTTTTCTAAATCCAATCATTCAAAATTTTATATTCACGTATCTTGATAAAGAAATTTTTTCATGCACAAATCTCAACGAATTTGAATGGTTGGATTTGAAAAAGAAGGACACTGCTTTTCTCTCATAAAAGTAACAGAGTCCATTTTATCTAACTGAATACAATGAGTGTTAGATATGTACTAACAGGCCAGAATATTTTAGGCCTTAATTAATATTCTGAGTAAGCATGGATTAAGTCTTTTTGGGCTGCATCAAATATGGGCTCGAAATATCTGTTTTTCGGATATTATCTGATCTGATCTGATTGGATAGATATATCTGAATTGGTGCGAACTGAAAGGGTGCATCTGAATAGGTGCAATCTGAATAGATGTAATGTATTATATATACATTGAACTGTTCAGATTTCGGTTGTGTCTCTGATGATGTCTCTCTCTCTCTCTCTCTAATATGTTCTATTTTCGGACAGAAGCGAAATAGACAGAAAAACTGAAAACAGGATAATTTTCGGATAAGAAACTGAGAGAGAAAAAGTGACAGAAATTAGAAGAAAAGTATTTACGGTTTTATTGGATGAAAATCGAAAATCAGATTCATCTGAATTTGCACTAAGTCATCGTAAAAGGAAAAACAGAAAGACAAGGAGGGGACTGCAAGTTGGCGCTAGCACTTCGACTTGCAGTTGTTCGTCAACCTGTTCGTGTGGATACCAATAGAGACGTGGCTGCGATTGCTGTTGCGTAGATCTGACACGAGGTGTACGAAGTGAAGAAGATTACTGCTAGGGCTTGAAGTTTCTGCTGCGCGTCTAGTGGTAAACTTTATATTTAATCATGGAATTAATTTTATGCATGGATTCTGGTTTTCAGGTAGTGAACAAATCTTGAAATGATTCGAATTGTTGCACTATAACCTACCCGAAATCCCATCAATGAGCTCCATTGAGCTTCCAACAGAGCAATTGAAATGTGGTATGTAAATACAGTGGTCCATTTTGAGATTCGTGCCAAGTTAAAATTGATGGTTCAGATCTAATTGTACTCGGTCAGTATTGCACTGGATTTGAATTCCTCATTCATGTATCCCTAAATGAAAAATTACCTATTTTAAAACTAAAATAGTAATTGTATTTGTTTAAATTATCATACTCATCCTTTGAATCACTCTAAAATTCATATTGAATTAGTTATTTTAAAAAAAAAATTGGCCAAGAAACTTTTTTATTTTTATTTTGTGTGTGTGGGGGGAGGGGGGTGGAGTTTTGGAGAAGTAAAACAATTCAATTCCTTTTGTTTTACTTTGATGGGCGAGGCAAGTGACCTATTTCAATTTTTCTTGTTTATGTTAATGGGTGAGGTTTTGGAGGCAACTAAAAGATGGGATTGGATTTTGTCCAAACGGCTTTGTACAAATCTCATCTAAAGTTAAGCTTAAACATCTGATTTGTATTGAGATTCGTGCAAACATATTTAAATCTTAATAAATTTAAATGACTCATTGAATCTAAATGTCTGTGCGAATTTTGATGCAGATCGGACAGATTAAGTTTGACTTTTGAATGAGACTTTGTTCAAAGCCGTTTAGAGAAAAACCCCACCCTAAAAGATACCAGTTCCCATATTTTTTATTTTTACGGGGAAAGCTTTGGAGGCAAGTAAAACTGTAAAAGATTCAGCGGGTGAGGTTTCGGAAAGAGCAATATTCTTATGTTTTGTAATATTAGTGATATCATTTAATTTAGTAAAACAATAGCACAACAAGGGCATTTGGTCTAGTGGTATGATTCTCGCTTAGGGTGCGAGAGGTCCCGAGTTCAATTCTCGGAATGCCCCAATTTTTTACTAAAGCGCAAGGGCAGGGAAGGGCGATTGACGTGGAT
Source organism: Carex kokanica (assembly GCA_025461125.1). Taxonomy (NCBI): domain Eukaryota; kingdom Viridiplantae; phylum Streptophyta; class Magnoliopsida; order Poales; family Cyperaceae; genus Carex; species Carex kokanica. The sequence continues at coordinate 411,446 of JAJGRX010001391.1, read as the reverse complement.
TGATCTGAACCGGTCTATATTCTTGCCAAATCTCAATCCAGTGGTTCAGATTAGTTTTATTTTCTCTCAGATTATTCAGCACACGTAACTGCGTAAAAGACCGTGTAGTGGATGAAATGTACAAAGATAATGGTCGTTTATGAGGTTATACGCGTAAATTTATATTTACACCTTTTCAAATATACTTGATATAGTTTACATTTGGATTATAAAAGCAAACGAGTCCACCAATATTCATACGGACCTTCTAAGTATAGTCAGGTAGACTTCTCTTTTCAGAGTACATGGTTTTCACGCATCCTATTTTTTTTTTTTTTATAATAAAAAAAGACTTATTAGGCGAGCTAAATAATCAACGATATTTCAGATCATGTTCCAGAACAAACAAGAAAATTAAGAAAAAAATTATTTCCATAGAAGTCCGATGAATCAAATCAAAAGGCAAAGCACCTTAAATTAAACTGCTTCAAGCATATCATTAAGTGAAGTGTTGCACTTTCCTGATTTAATACTGTCATGCTTTGCAATTTCGGAGACTTTATCGGCAGTGCTGCTTTTTTTTTTTTTCTTTTTAAAATGCGGCCACCATATGTTTTGTCGATTCTATTTCGGTGAGATAATATCTAAGCCACCCATGTATGGCCTGAGAGGCTCTGGTACAACAACTGATCCATCCTCTTGTTGAAAGTTTTCTAAAAGACAAACCATCATTCGTGGAACTGCACATGCAGTTGCATTGAGAGTGTGAACAAACCGGGTTGGAGGGGAGCTAGCGCCTTTTCCTTTTTTAGAATTAGGTATGCCCTCAGGTGAAGAGGGGCGGAAGCGAATACCGAGCCTCCTGCTCTGATAGTCGGTGCAGTTTGATGCGCTCGAAATCTGACATCATAGACTTTGAAATTTAGAGAGACCTCATTTGTGTGTGTGTGTGTGTGTGATTACGACTTTGGTACAGAGGAAGGCCTTAATGTAAGTTAATATATTCAGTTTGCAGATATGAAAGCACAAAACCATTAATAGTACCATGTCCATGTCACTTGGGTCAGATAGTGAATGTATGAGTTGATATGGCAGTTCTTAACAAACATGAACATTGACACCAGTCAAGTTCAGGGTATATGATATTTCTTGCAAACAACTTCTGTGTATAAATCTTCATATCAATTTTAACAAGACAGCAAAAAACTTCAAAATAATAGAGAAGTATGAGCTAATTGTTGCCACATCCATATGAAAGGACAACAAGCAGTTTTACTTCAGAATTTTTTTTCCATCTACTTGGTTCAACAGAGCATACCTCACCATACCGGCCTAAGCCAGGCATCCAAGCCTCCACATCAAATTTCCTATAAGCTGGTGCACCCAAGTCTCCTGTTGCCATATCCAGTGTCCTACATAATGAAAATGGGGCAAAAATGGAAGTTGTATTTAACAATAGGAAACGATCAATGCTTGAAACAAAGTATTTGCTTTTCTTTTTTTTGTGCTGCTTAATCCTACAAAAAGGGCATTATCTGTCATCCCATTTCTTCGCCTTTATCCTTGAAAATGGTCAAATTGACCATCCGTGAATCATTGAGAAAGAAGGGACTAATGGAACATTTTGGAAAGCAACAAGTAATTCCAACATCAAATATTTCTTATTTCACAGTGATATAAGGGTATCATATTTTTGCGGCTAAACCCAAAACTCCTTAAATAAACTTACATGACTGTTGAATGAATAGAAATTGGTGCCTTATAGTCGAACTTTTCAAAGAACTTAACTAGTAATAAACTTAAGTAACAATATGTACTTGAAATGAAGCCCCAGAGAGGTAAATAGCTCCTCTTCAATTGCAATAAGTTCTTCATGGTAGGAATCACTATCCTCTGGCTGGCAAAAGACGAACATCTCCACCTTGCTAAATTGATGCACTCGATACAAGCCCCTGATCATACATATTGCAATTTTGCTTTACATAAACATAAAGGGCAATGACAAATTCCACATATGCAAGCCAGCACAAATGTTCTCCATGCCCCTTATTGCTCTATATCATGGTAAATACCACTCATTTTTTTGTACCCTTTCTATTCAGTATCCAATCTTCTATGTGAATACCTCATCACCCCACAAAAAAAGGACTCCTCTTTCTTCATTATTTATGTACAGAAAAATGAGAGAGAAATATAATTTGGAAGTATAGAAGATGTTCTCAAACTTGTCATGGTTAGATCTGATATCATCTGTGTTCCGTAGAGCAGACAAAATTGTCTATTCCATTAGAATATCTCCTATATTTTCTTTTATCTTTCCTCGATACAAAAGAAAACAAGAGGAGGCACACACCGTGTAGCTGTGCCAGCAGCACCAGCTTCTGTGCGGAAACAATGAGAATAGGCAACATATTTCAGAGGCAAAACAGATTCAGAGAGAATTGAATCCATGTGAATGCCACCAACAGGTATCTCGGCTGTTCCTATAAGGCACTGATCACTGCCTTCAATTGAATATATCTGTAGTTGATCAAAAAATTTATGAGCATGTTTCCAAATTATAGATGTAAACTCATTTTACTGTTCCAAGAAAAGGAGTATCTATGCAAAGCAAACTCTTATAAAAAAAGAATTTTTTTAACTCCAATTAAGGTGATGGAAGAGCTACCAATTCCAGATATAAACACCACACCATCGTGCCAAGATGGTGCCTTACAGATTGTTCTGAATTTTTTGCTGTCTTTGCAACTACATCTATTATTTAAGCCTGAAACTTATCTTCATCCCTATCCAATTTTTTTTTTGTTTCTTTTCTCTTTTCCTCTTCTGAATCACCTCTAGCTGAAATCTCAGTTAAAGTATCACAATAGAAAAAAAGAAAAAAGAAAAAAGGAGAGATGCTAGAATCCCTAACCTGAGTAGTTTGGCCACGAGGTTGAAATCCACATTTGTCAACAATCGAGGATCTGACAATCTCTGGTGTAATAAGAGGCGTGAAGCCCCTCTTTGAGACTTGAGCAATAGCCCAGTTGACAAGCGCCATTTCCAACAACACAGCTTCATTTTTCAAATAATAGAACTTTGATCCACTGACCTGGTAAAAGGCATTTGTTGTTTTAGTACAGAAGCGCAAAAAATAAAAATAAAAATAAAAAGAGGGCGGGGTGGTGGTCTGAAGAATTGCAAATTCATCCGGCTCTTACAAAACAGTTTACAGCCTTTTGCTTTTAAGCTGGATTAAACCCACTAGTTCAGTTAGTTTCTCAATTACATCTCACCTGTGGAATTGAGATTCACTTCATCCAATTGTACCTTACTTAACTAAGAAATATAATTAGCCTGAATTAATCCAATATTGCTGCACCCCCTAAGGTCCAATCACCTACGATTTTGATAAAAAGTTGCAGTAGAACTGAAACTAAAAACATCCAGCACACACTAAATCCTGTTTTTATGCTCTAATTCAGACTCAATTTATGCTAGATTTACCCTCAACAATGCAACTGAACACACACAAGACCAAAACAAATAAATAGGCTTATACAGTCAGAGAATTACCTCAGCTGCAGCATCAAAATCAAACAAATCAAGATCTTTCCCCAGTTGGACATGATCTTTTACGGAAAAACTAAACTCCTTAGGACTGCCTACCTAAGCAATTTCCAAACAGAAAAAGAGTATAAACATGATAAATCAACTAAATTATAAAAAAAAAGGAAAGAGTAGGAAAAGGAGATAAAATAGAAGCACAGTACCGTCTTTCTCACTACTGAACTCTCCTCGCCTCCAAGGGGTACGTCTGGATGCGTGCTATTGGGTATGCACTGTGCTTCCAGCTGGAGCTGATCTGACAGTTGTACTAAATCGTCTTCTAGAGTTAGAAGGCCTTCTTTCAAGTTCTTCCCTAGAGAAATAAGGAAAATAAAGGTAAGAGCTAGAAAAGTAAAAGGCTCTTCAAAAGATGAATGTTATCTTACGGATGACCAGTACATATCATACCATAAAGTTCTTCCCTAGAGAAAGAAAGAAAAATAAAAGGTGAGAAAGCAATACAAGTAAAAGGCTCTTCAGAAAATGAATGGTAGCTAAGGGATAACAATACTGCCTAGTACCAGTACATAATGATACCATAATAAAGGACAGTACAGTAACAAGTTCATATTCTATTGTAGCAATTGTGGGGTCTAACACTGCCTTTTCTGCATTAAAAAATATGGTCAATCAGTATCCAGCTGGTTTTTATCCTGTACTGGAGCTGACAGTGCTTTTTTGGTATATAGTACAGTAATCCTTGGTAATGTGCAGAATGGAGGAGGAAAAGAAGAAGGAATAACCTTCTTCAACAAGAGCTTGGCGAACAGATGGTTCAAGTTTGCCTTTCATCTTGTTAGCAACAGCATTCCTTTCAGCTCGAAGCCGTTCAACCTCCTGCCATCTGTACACAATTAGACATTGTTGTACTCTTCTTATTACTGTGCTTCACTGGGGGATCAGGTTAAATTATCAACAAATCATAGAATTTAAGTACGTGTCTTCTTCAAACAAGTAGCACTTTCACCATTCAAGATATATTTACATCGAAAAAGGCATTCTACATACTTCGCTATTGATGAACCAAAAACCTATTGTATCTCATTTCTCTTGTAACAGTATCACAATGAACAAGTGAAACTAATTCTGGTAAACCTTAAGGACAGAGATCCTACGATTAATCAACATATGTTCTCTTGATATCCACAAGAGATAGACCTACTAAAACCCATCAGAAGTAATGTAAATACAAAATGGTGTAATTAATTCAGAAACAAAAAAAAGCACACTAATTATCAGTTGAAACAATATGTAAACGATCAAAGGTCTGACCTTTTGAAGATTGAGAAATTTCTCATAAAGCTCTAGGACAAGCTCCAGATTGGCGTTAGAGTTCCTGTTTTTGATATTAGCCACAACCATGTCTTTGTTATCCCTTATCCATTTGAAATCTATGGCAGCTTTCCACTGGGGTGGTTTTACTGCAACTGCAGCTACAAAAAGGAAACAGACTCTCAAGAGAAAAAGCATAACAACCGAAAAACACAGATTTCAATGTTATGCCTAAATGGTCCTGCATACTGAGTACTGACCAATAAAAGAAAGGTGTTTCTTTTTTCTCATTATAATGCTGTCTTTCCATCTGTGAATTTATTTCTGAATTGTTAGTGCTTATCTGAGGTTGTGAACAGTCACTTGGATGTTAAGACAGTCTAACAAACAACTAATGCTTCCCGGCATCAAGCCAGCACTAAATTGAACTTCAAAAAGGAGCTTTAATACCTTTCGCAAACCTCTATCATAAGAAATTCCCTACGATATAATATTATCTACTAAATAAACGGAAGGTCATTTAAAGGAGGAGCATAGGTACCTTTCTGTTCTTCTTCTGTTGCCACAGCCGCAGCAGCTGAGAAATGACGTAGAGACGAAGAGCTTCTATAAGATGAGAATCGGCTAGAGAAAGGAAGAGTTAGGGTTTGGGTGGAAGGGAAGAGAAAGGAGGACCGGCGAATGGACGGAGATAACGATAATAAGGCAGCGGCGGCGCCTCCGCCGAGGCAAGTTCGAGTGAGCATTGTGGTTGAAGATGGGATTGGTGGCGGAGGTGGCTGAGTGGAGGAGAACGGCGGCGGTGAAGTGCAGGGACCAGAGAAGATGGAGGGCTTATCGGAAAGAGTCAGAGACGCAGACTATCGGGCGAATTCACATCACCTCAGGTTACCTGACTGAAGACAATTACGATCGGACGGTTCTTTTAACATGGAACGAATCTCAAAACAGACCCCTCAGTCTCCGTAGGCACCGGATTGAAGTTTGGCCCAAATAGGATTAATCTGGACCGTCCGTTTCAATTTGCTAGAGTCAGGTACCTGGGGGGATACGGATCGCACCGCGCTGAGCGTTATTTCGACCGTTGGATTTGCGGGGGAGTTTGATCGATGGCTGTACAACTTACTGCAACTGTCCGATCGTAGAATTTTCTTTCGTAAATGAATTAATGAAAACAAAATTCAAACACAAAAAGAAATTTGGTAAAGTCTTATCACATACGTATAATCGTACTTAAAATTACAGCCATAAATTTAGAAGTGAGACTCAAGTTTCTGGAAAATTTCAACGATCATATTTATTGTCCTTTTGATCTGTCAAATTCAAAAAAATATTACTGTATCGGCATTGGAGATGAACAATCACCGTCTTTGGGAAATTGATCTAGAAATAAAGTTTAACTGATCGAGATGTGTAAAGAATCTCAAAGTCATGTCAAATTCTGGGATCCGAATTTGCTGCGATCCTTCACTGTGAACAGTAACCCTGCAATTCCTGCTTTTCTCAATCCAGCTGTCCAATTGTTTTGAGATGCGTGCACAGAAAAATCAATTGTTTCGAGATGCGTGCATAGAAAAAGTTAACGGCTGGATTTGGAAAAGCAGGAATTTCAGAGTTACTGTTCACACGTGTCAGATCGCAGCAGATTTATTTCCCAAATTATGTCGTCTCTCCGAAGCGAAGAATAGAGGTTTTAAGACAAAATGATTCAACAATTAAGCGACTTAATTAACATGTTCATAATATTAGATTAGTATTGTGTCCGTACGTTGTTACATAAATATATTATAAGATAATAATAAAATAAATAATTTAGACTAAATGACAAATAATAATTTTTAAATGATATCTACATATAAATAACATTTCTTAAATGATATACTAAATGGCATATTTTTTATCTTTTTAACATACTTTTATAAATAAATCTCAAACAAAATGTCATATTAAATGACAAATAATATTCCTTAAATGGTATAAAAAATAGAAATAAATGAAGACATGACCAATCAATTCAAAAATTTCTTAAATGACATTGAAAAAAAAACATGACCAATCAGAAAGATGATACAATTTGCATGTAAAAAGTACGTACGGCAAATACATGTCTAAATAAATTTAGACTTCTACATGTAAAAAAAAATAAAAATGATGCATAGAATCAGAATATTTTATCGAAAGGCTGATATTCAATTTGAAATTTCATCTTGTTTATCAAAGCTTTGGCGAATCAGAACATCTACGTGCTTAATATAAGAATGGAGATAGGTCCAATTAAAGTAGCTAATAATCAAATCTAGTTTTTGAGATTATTTCACACGCACAAAAAAAAAATCTATTTTAAATAAGACTTAATAACTAGTTTATTTTTTATCCAGTGACAAACACAATGCTTTATGTGTAGAAGCAGGTTCGAAATCTGAATGAAATTTTATTTTATAAATATTAAATAGTTAGATGACTTGACCTATAATATTTATTCAAAATAATATTTGAGATTCATCCAACTTTACATAATATTAATTAGAACAACAACATTCAATTATTTATTATATCAGACATGACTCCGACTCATAAGAATTCATATCAGCCAAGGTAAAAAATATTTCCATTTTGATCCGGACCATTCGATCAGAATCTGAATCAATATGGTTCGAGATAGAATATTGTGGTTGAACGGTCCGGATCTAAACAAAAATATTATGGTTGCTCATAAGATATGAACTCGAGTCTACCCATCAAAGCTCAACAGACCCGACGTACCGAGGCGCGTAGAGATCCGACTCTGCTGCTTTTCTCTAAGAAAAACAAGGTCCTCTTTTTCCGATTCCAACCATTCAAAAATTTTCGAGTAGAACCAGGGTGTGATGTGCTCACCAAACTCTTTGGTGAGCACAACTCTACATAAACTATTAAATTCACTTCAAACGAGATTAATCCAACCGTTGAAACCAATGTACTTTACGAGTGATGCATGTACATGCAAAATTTTGAATTTTTTGAATTCATTTAGTCTCAAGTCAAGTGGTCAAAATTGATGAAAAATGAATGATCCAAAATGAAGTTGTTTTAATGCATTCAAAAAATTCTCAATTTTGACCACTTGACTTGAGACTAAATGAATTCAAAAAATTCAAAATTTTGCATGTACGCCCATCACTTGTAAAGTACATCGGTTTCAACAGTTGGATTAATCTCGTTTGAAGTGAATCTGATAATTTATGTAGAGTTGTGCTCACCAAAGAGTTTGGTGAGCACATCACACCCTAGTTCTACTCAAATTTTTCATTGGTGTATCTCGATAAAGAAACTTTTGCATGCACAAATCTCAATAAATTTGAATGGTTGAGATAGGAAAAGCAGGACCTTGCAGCAGAGTCCGTTCCAGGTTAAAAATCTGGGCTGTAATTTGTAAACTCATCAAACAGAGAATATCAACACGGATGGCCACATTCGTTGTGTTACAACAAACCTTGGATCACATAAAGTCATAGCAGAAAGACACCAGATCCTTTTCTCCCTCAGGTGAGCAGTCACGATTCCCAACCGCATTCCTCTTAAAAAATTTGCACGTAGAGAACTTACGGCATCCACTTAACGCCAGTGAACAACACGCTTCGGATTTATTATAAGCCAATAAGAACACAAAGTTAAAATTTAGTAAACTTTACGTAGCATCCGTAGCATACACGGATTAACGTCACTTAATTAAGTAGCTCGTCTACATCAATCTCTCATTCTCTCCACGGTTTTACCTCATTGACCCAAAGTGAAAGTTTCAGATTTTGTCAAATAGCCCCGCCCAAAATGTTATTTGCAAAGTTGACAAATAATGGTGATTAAATGCCATGGGACGAACATTAAAAATCACCCGTTCGAAATGCTATACCTTCATAGCCTGTTCGGAGCATTACTGTGCTCGTGGAAAAAAAAAAATTCATTCTGTGCACATGCCCATTCAATTCAATTTATGTGCCCATGCTCATTCCTCTCTTGACGCCGAACAGGCCCTTATACATTACATGCACTACTCGAATCCAAAATAATATTAGTGTTTCAGTTAATTTTCAATAAGAATGAAAAAGTATTGATGTATATGTCAAGATTCAAAGCCGCTTAGTATTTCAGTCGCATGTGACTTAATTCAAAACTTTCATTAAAACATCATTGTTTTTGTTAAACAGGAACACTAATGTCATCAAATTTTTGTATGGTCATTATATTAAACCTCGTTAAAAATATATCATGACTAGAAACTTTCAAATAACAACAAAAACTCTATTATTTATCATTTAAACTTGAGCATTCAGAAACTATTAAAAAAGTCAAGATAATGTTACTTATTAATGCATATATAGTGATACAGAAACTTTCAAATAAATAGTGATACTAAATATAAAAGATATATTTACCAAAAATATGAAATAAACTAACAAAAAAAAATATTGGGTGAAGGAAAATTATATAAAGACTTCCATGGCCGACAGAATCGGCTGTAAAATCTCAATTATAAAATTTTCCAGGGTATTTCTGGAAAGATAGCAAAAAAACTAACCCATCCTGTCCAATGACCTTTACCCGCGTTGCTTCTCCTTGTCCTCGTAAGAGAGACACAGATACTTCCCGCCTCTCCCCTCCAGTCCCTTTCCTTCTCCTTCTCCTTCTCCTTCTCCTTGCCACCATGCCACAACCACGCCATCCCAGACTCCTCTACCCTCTTCCATCCAACACAACCGAATGCCTCACCTCCTGCTCCCCTGCTTGCCTCTTCTACAGCCTCTGCCCCTTGCCTCCCCTCCCCTCCCTCCCCCCTCCGCCTCCCTCCACCCCAATCCACCTCCACCACTTCCCTCGCCTCCTTCTCGCCTTTCTCATCCCCTCTGCTATTCTCGTCTTCCTTTCCCTGCTCTTCGTCTTCCTTTGTCTCTTCTTCGCTTACTGCCGCCGTCGCCGTCGCCGTCGTGTTCTCAACACTGCTCCGGCACCTCTTCCGTTTCACCTCAATCCGCCCGATATCACCCCAGATTCTGATCAGCACTATGTGTGGTACATACGTACTGTTGGATTGGATGACTCCGCAATCCATGCCATCTCTGCTCGGTCTTACAAGTCTGGTGATGGCGGCAGTGGTGCCTCCATGGAAGGATGTACTGTTTGTATTGGGGAATTTAATGAAGGTGAGTTGCTTAGGTTGCTACCAAAGTGTGGCCATGCCTTCCACGTGTCATGTATTGACACATGGCTCCGGGCCCACGCCAGCTGTCCACTTTGCCGTGCGGCGGTAGTGGCCCCATCTTCAAGTGGGTTTTCCATGTCTCCTTCACCTTCTGATACCGAGGGTGATTCATCGAATAGTGAGATATTGAATTTGGGAGATGGCAGGGCACAGGGAAACGGTGAATCATTTTCATGCACTCAACCTGTTCGGCGAAGTGCCTCAATGGGCTCGTTAGCTTGTAAAGGAGAAAACTTTGAAGAAGGATCAGCATCAAATAGCAAAGAATTGAAGGTTTGTTTTGGTTTTGAGGTGGAGTTGGTTAGGTCATGGTCATGCGGCGGAAATAGGTTTTTTCTATCGAGGCATGGACGGGGTTAAATTTGCAATTCATCTCCTGGGGGGAACCTACGCATATACGTATGAGAAGGTATATTGATGAGCTTTTCATTGTTTTTGTCTTTGTTGTTGTTGTTTTTTCTCTCTTTTTGTTGAATGTTTATGTAGTTCAGTATTATGCCTAATGAAGCTGTAGATAGTTTTGGTATAGAGAGATGAGTAGTATAATTGAGATTGAATTTGGAAATGATGGCAACTGTATATATTAAAGCTTAAATAAATGTATACTTCTGCTCTTTGTTCTTTCAGTGGCATAAATAGTATACTTACATAGTTACATTTTAAGTTTTTAACAGAGCTTTGTGTTAACAGTTTCGATCAGTTGCCATTTAACTGAACAGCTGTTCAAGTTCTGCAAAGATGCAGCGATTATGCGATTTATGTTACAAACTTCTAGAAAAATGTCAATTACATAATTGATATTTTAGGTGAGTATTTCGGTCAAGGATGGTAATCCCAATATTACATAAGAGTTTTTTTCTCTGTTTTTTTTAAACACTGTGATTAGGCCTCTGCTACCTTCTGTTACAAATTGAAAAGTTTTGTACCAGTTGGCAGTTGATACTTCAAATTAGTTTGATAGCGCTTTCTAATAAGTAGTTGCTACTCCAAGATACTTGTCTCAATTAAGTTGACAGATGCTGGAGGAAAATGTTTGCAGTAACCTAGAAGGCATTCTAGTATCCTGGTACAAGGAACCTAGAAGAACAGAATTTATGTTGGGTCTTTTGCAAGAGAACTCAACTTAAATTTACTGTCATTTATTTTATTTTCTATTCGGAGTCAAAAGTTTTGTACAGTAGTGCCACTGGTACAAGTCAGTAAAGCTAGGCAATACCATTACTGGTATATTTTTCTGAAGTTAAGATCCAGTGAATATTAATATATTATATACTGCATTAATATTTATATGTCAGTATTAACTCATACTTCAGATTTTTCTTATTTTGATTGAGATTTAAACTTAACGAAAGATTCTGGATCAATGATCCTCCAAATTTTATTTTAGACCTAAGCGATATTTAATGGTCCTCCCTCATTTGCTTTCTTTGCCGCTCATGCTCTTCCTCGTGATGTAAGCCTTGCTACTCTGGTGCTTGTTCATGATGCAACGCCGCACTGCTCTAGCACACGTCATGTCGGTTGTTGTCCCACTCAGGCGCAACACCATGATGGTGCTAGTCCTGCTCAGATGGCTCGCGTTAACGGTGCCAACCCTGCTCAGGGGCCACACTATGACGACATCAGCCCCGCTCAGAAGCCATGCTCGACAACGACAGTTCTGCTCATGCCAGTTTTTTTACCATAACTTTTTGGTGTTAACTTCGATTGACATAAATAAAAATTCTATAGGAAGTACACGAAAAAAATTACAACTTTGAAGTTCTAAATTTTACAGAATCCGAATGTATCATGGCCAGAAAGTTCGTATAAAATGGCATGCTCAACATATCAGCCAAACTTGTTATGGACAATTTTGTCATTTGTTGTTAGTTTGGTCATAACTTTTTTTTTTATTAACTATGATTGAGATGAATCAAAATTCTTTTGAAAGCGTATGAAAATATCAACAACTTTTATAATTTGAGTTTCTAGTTAATGCATTATGGCCAGAATTCGAATAAACCAAATCAAACCATACCCATATTCATATCCATACCAAATTGAAATGCAAAACCAAAGCAAAAAACAGAAGAGTTCGATCGGACTATATATTTGAAAGGATCAAATTAAGACTCATGAAAACTTTTTAAGTCTCACAGGAAAGAAGATCCATGCAGAATAATATAATTTACCCCTTTCCATTATACCAGGGTATACATGCATTAGGCTGCTTTGTGTTGCCTTAGAAGGTACAAATCATTCCGGGTTGTAACCCGTAGACTGTTACATTCTGTGTCCTAATACTGATTCAGTGCCAGTTCTAGTTCGATTGCATTCGGGATTTTACTACCATCCAATTTATGGTTCCTGCCCAGAGCATGGGTTGAGATACCTCGTACTGGTATCTGGTTCACGAGGGCTTTTGAATGGGTAGAGGAAACATTATTAAACCTATATGTGAAAAATCAAGCAAGGTACCATCGTTCATTACCAGTGTTCTAAATAGCGCGCTATAGCGTTTTTGGACTCCAAACGCTACGCTATGACATCAAAATGCGCTATTTGCGCTACGGCCGCTATAGCGGTCCGCTATTTGCGCTATACAATATGGGTTTTTTTTTCTTTTTTTTTAAGAAATTTATATGGGTTTTAAATAAAGATAAAAAATCTCAAACCGAAATTGAATTTGTTGCTACTTGCTACAGATAAATCAATTTGAAATTGGGAATATAAATTGAAATTTGAATAGAAAAAAAGTCCAAACCGAAATTAAAATTTGAATAGAAAAAAAAATAGATTATTTCATGAATCATGATGCATAATATATTTTTAATAGGAAAAATCGATAGTTTATGATATTACTATGGATATTTTGAACCGCAATTTGGACTTTGTACGGGTTTAATATGAATATTATAATTTATTAATTACTTTGGTGTTATTTATTGTTCTATGAGACTTTAGATAATGTTGATATTTAGTACAAATATTGAATATACGAAATGTAAAAAAAAAAAACTATTTGGAATAGCTTCCGCTATAGCGACGCTATTCGCTATAGCTTTTTTTTTTTGCCTTCCCGCTACGACGCTATAAACGCTATTTAGAACCTTGTTCATTACTAAACAATTACCATCCAAGTATTTTAAACTTGTAATGAAGCTTAACGATGAAGCCAAATGAGTAGGTTTGAAAAGAGACTGATGGTGATTTGCTACTAGATGTGCAAAGTTAATCTTTACTCACACCAACATACAGTGACTTGACTTGCTTGTTGGTCTAATCTCTAGTGGCAAGTGTTAATAGCATAGATTAGTGTTGATGAATAAAGTTTTGGTGTTAGTTGCCCTGTTTTAATTGAATATGACGGCTTACCTGACTGAGGTTCTGCTTTGGAGAACTCAATTTGAGAAGCAATTTACTGAAAATTTGAAACCATTCTGTTTTGGAGAACATAATTTGAGAAGCATCTTACTTGAGATTACCGGCATCATGTCTACAAGATGCTTTGCTATCATGTTGAACATACATTCTATTGGCTTGGTTTCTTATCATATTATATGGAAGGGATTAACTTTGTAAAGACATGATCCTTCTGTTTGTAGGCTTCAAGTGATATTTCTTATGTTTACTCCTGTTAACTTATTGAAATCTCATTTGTTTTGTTTCGCATGGATACATCTGATACTTTTGACTTGCTGCTGTGGTGAACGTGAATCTATGTTACTCCGACACTCCAGATTGGGCTTCGTACCCGTATCTGACACGTATGGGATGTATCAAATGTATCCATGTGAAACAAAAGTATCGGATGATATCCATATTGGCGTATTGGGTTTACGTGGCGTATCCTTAATCAGTCGATACGGTCGCTGATACGCGTTGAAATTCACGGATACGTCTGTCTCAACGAGGATATGAACGGGATACATTGATAGTTAGGGTTAGCGTTTCCGCTCCGCTCCGAAGTGAAAAGAAAAAAAGAAAGAAAAGCTAGCGCCGGCTGCTCTCTCAGGACACGACTCGACGCGACGGTTGTCTCCGCTGGCCTCTCCAGCATCTCCACTCGGCCTATCTCCACCGTCTCTCCTCCGCTGTCTGTCTCCTCTCTCCGAGACAGGAACCACTATGAACCAATTGTTGTTATTTCTTCTTATTTGAATTTTCTAAATCATCCTATGAATCAAAACATACAACTCCCAACTGGTACCACTATGCTCGTTTGCTGCTTATTTGAATTTTCTAAATTATCCTATGAATAAAAACATACAACCCCCAACCGGTACCACAAAAAGTTTGTCTGGATTTTGTGCCATCGTGATTTGCTGGGTTTTTGTATGCTGGTTTTACTGCTTTTTTTTTTTTTGTGCGGATTTTTCTGGTAATTGGGTTGTGGAATTTTTGGTATGAGTTGTTGGCTGAAAAAAAACAGAATCAGCTGATTTTTTTATTTCTGGTATGGATTGGTAGGCTGAAAACAGCTCTGATTTTCTGGGTTTTTTTATTGCTGGTTTTCTGGTGTAAGCTGATCAGAACTGATGCAGTTTTGATAGGTAGTTGCTGGTTTTTTTATGTACCAGTTTATTCCGTGTAATTCAGCCAAATTTGAATCAAAATATTCTGAATTGTTAGAAATAAAATCTCTTTATGTTAAGAAAATTATATTTGCTAGTTAAATAGAGACAATTTATTCAAGGGGCACCTCCTGTTGGTTAAATCATAACCATTGTCTAGTTACGGTTCATGCCATGACTGTAATACATTTTATGATTTGCTTTGTAAACTGAACTTTATGTTTTTACTTTTTAATGATTATATAGCCTACGCCCTACGGGCTTCATCTCAAAAAAAAAAAAAAAAAGTTGCTTGCCATGATCATCTTTATTTGATTGTTTAGGATCTCAAATAATTCGTGATTTGAAATTGCTAGTTTATGATATGAAGTTGCTTTTAAATTTTATAATGTTCACTATCAATTTTATGTCATGCAACATAGATGTGAATGCTCCTACCTCCAATCCAGTATCAACTAACGAAGCGGCCTGGCGACGAAACATTAGGGTCTTCCAAATTGGATTAACCTTTCACAGCCAGCCCAGGCCCAGGCCCAGTTAAGAACCATACTTATCAATTTAATAAGAACCGGTGAGTGAGCCCTTAGCCCACAAGGCTTTCAGCATTAGGAAAAAAAATAAAGAAATAAATGGTAGTTCCTGATTTTACTGTTGTAGTAACATTCTTACTGAGCCGAAAGAAACCATGCAAAAGTTACAGATTTACAGTTACAGAGCCTTAAAGAAACCAGTAAAAAGAAAAAGAAAAAGAAGTTTGGGAAAAAGGAACAGGCCCCTGACAAAAAACAGTACACAGTGCTCCCCCAGCACATGCATTCCCGCGGTTTCGTCGCGCGTAATTACACGCGTCCTTCTCCCTATACTACCCTTACCATAAAGTAAAAAAGCGTTTCAGTTCTCAGGGTAAAACTGTAAATAAATTAATGCAAAATGTAATCAGACAAAACAGCACAACAATGTTACAGAGTTTAGCCTGAACTAACCAGTAGCCACATGACATGATGACGACAAAACAAAGTAAACAAAAGAGAAACTAAATTAAACATTCTACGAATCTAAATGGTCCATTTTTCAAAAGTGACCTTTGAAAACCCCAAATAACATACAATATCCTCCAATATGCAAATAGTTGGTTGGATACCAACTCTCAGAGGTACAGATATAATATAAATCTAGCATTTTAGAGAGCATAACCGCAAAAAAAGAAGTTTAAAAACAGTCATCCTCCGACCAAGCAACTCCTAGAAACCAAAAGCGATAGCAGTGGCCACAACGGCAGCGGCGGAGATGGACATAACGGCGGCGCCATTTTCTCCGGCGGGAGTAGGAGGTGGAGTGGGACTCTCCGAAGGTGGCGAGGAGATGGTGGAAGGAGGTACCAGGGTACCGGAGGGAGAGACTGAAGGACCGAGATCGGAGCTGGGAGGAGATGGAGGAGAGACTATAGGTGAAGGGAAGAATGGGGACGGAGAGGTGGTCGGAGAGATGGCAGGAGGTGACGAGATCGGGGTAGGAACTGGTGGAGACAGTTTGGGAGAGGGTTTGGGAGATGCGGATGGTGCTTGGGAGGAGATGGGAGAGAGAAGGAGAGACGTGGAGAGGAGGAGGAGGAGGAGGATTGGAAAGGAAGAGGAGATCGCCATTGGAAGGGAAGAGAACAGGTGCCAAATTGCCAATGCAAGTTCGAAAGGATGGAAGTGTGAGAGTGGGAGTTGTGAGTATGTATGGTTACTGTGTAGCGACAACGCCGACAAGAGGAGAAAGTGGGCCGAGTGGCCCGTAGGCTTCTATGTGGGCTGAAATATATTCCAACTGTTCAACTGGATGTATGACTTGGGTATATTGTGAACCGTCTGATATTAATCAGACGACTAAGGTCTGTGGAGACTAAGACGGGCTCAAAAGTTCGCTGTCTTGTTCTACTCAATACTGCCAGTAAAAAAATAAAAAAAATGAAATTAACATGACTCGACGAGCATGATGTGAAAAAAATATCCCTGCCTATGTTTCTCGACTTTTTCAAAAGTAAAAAAAAAAAAAAAAAAAAATTGGCACGTGACGAAATTCAAGCCGAGATTTTTATTTTTACCCAAAAAAATATATATTTTAATATAATTAACCAAGTTTTTGAAAAAATTAAATTTATACTCAAACCGTAAATTTTATTTACGGTTTGAATTTTTTTTTTTTTTTTTTTGAATTCTTTTTCAAACCGAATTTGGAGCAATTTTTGAGAGATAATATCTCACAATCTGTTTCGAGATTTTGCATGAAACTTCACAGTCTTGTTCTACGAAGTCAAGACTGCATGTCGGCAAATTTTCATGATTTTTGAAGTTGCCTTGATATGTTAACCAGAGGTGCAAAGTAGGGCTCGGACGCACAACTTCAGCATTTCGAGCAATTTTTGAGAGATGATATCTCACGATCTGTTTCGAGATTTTGCATGAAACTTCACAGTCTTGTTCTACGAAGTCAAGACTGCATGTCGGCAAATTTTCATGATTTTTGAAGTTGCCTTGATATGTTAACCAGAGGTGCAAAGTAGGGCTCGGACGCACAACTTCAGCATTTCGAGCAATTTTTGAGAGATGATATCTCACGATCTGTTTCGAGATTTTGCATGAAACTTCACAGTCTTGTTCTACGAAGTCAAGACTGCATGTCGGCAAATTTTCATGATTTTTGAAGATGCCTTGATATGTTAACCAGAGGTGCAAAGTAGGGCTCGGACCCACAATTTCAGCATTTCGAGCAATTTTTGAGAGATGATATCTCACGATCTGTTTCGAGATTTTGCATGAAACTTCACAGTCTTGTTCTACGAAGTCAAGACTGCATGTCGGAAAATTTTCATGATTTTTGAAGATGCCTTGATATGTTAACCAGAGGTGCAAAGTAGGGCTCGGACGCACAACTTCAGCATTTCGAGCAATTTTTGATAAATAATATCTCATGATCTGTTTGGAGATTTTGCATGAAACTTCACAGTCTTGTTGTACGAAGTCAAGAATGCATGTTGGCAAATTTTCATGATTTTTGAAGTTGCTTTGCTATGTTAAAACCGTATTTATACTTATCGTACTGTTGTTCTTAATTTTATTCTGTTTTGAGTTTTTTTTGTGTTTTATATATATATATTTTTTGGATGTTATTTTTTGTTGTTGTGTAACATAATAAATAATACCATGAAATGATAAAATATATAATATACCTCCAACCATATCATAATAAAACATAACGAAAGTACACTACACTAAAAAATAAACTGCAAAACTAAACTAAAACATAATAAAGGATAACATAGCTAAACTGGACTAAAACTACCAAAAAAACCCTCTATCAACGGTACTGCGAAGGGGTGTATCGGTGAGGTGGTCTACCCCTATTTTCCCTACTGAAATTTTGGCCCTGCCATTCATTCCATTGTTGTTCTCCGTCCTGCGCTCTGAAAGCTGGTGTAAACTCATCGTATGGCTCGGCCTCTAGGCTCATCTTGACTGCTCTACTCCATGGATCCTCGGCCGCATGGGTGGCTGGCGGTGGAGGGGGGGTACGGAAGAAGGAATCCGCAAGCTGGGACGCATAGTCCGGCTGCGTCCCGCTACCAGAGGCCTCCCAATCGTGAGCTCTCGGTGGATACGGCTGACGCGGTGACGGGGAGGCGGCTGTATCCCACGGATCAGCTGGAGCCAAATCGGCAAGGCTGAAAGTCAAGCTCTCATCCTGCACAGACTGGATCTCTGGAGACTTATGCTGCTCAGGCGGTGGCGGCATGTATGCAGGACCTGGCGAGCACCTTTTCGGCCAGTGGGGGTATAACCATCATCGTCGAAGATCATCGAGCGAAGAAAATCGCCGTAATCTCCCTCTATATACACCGAAGCCATGCCGACACGCAGGTACCAAGCCTGATATCATGAAAATTTGCCGACATGCAGTCTTAACTTCGTAGAACAAGACCGTGAAGTTTCATGCAAAATCTCGAAACAGATCGTGAGATATCATCTCTCAAAAATTGCTCGAAATGCTGAAGTTGTACGTCCGAGCCCTACTTTGCACCTCTGGTTAACATATCAAGGCAACTTCAAAAATCATGAAAATTTGCCGACATGCAGTATTGACTTCGTAGAACAAGACTGTGAAGTTTCATGCAAAATCTCGAAACAGATTGTGAGATATTATCTCTAAAAAATTGCTCCAAATTCGGTTTGAAAAAGAATTAAAAAAAAAAAAAATTCAAACCGTAAATAAAATTTACGGTTTGAAAAATAATTCAAAAAAGAAAAAAAAAGAAATTCAAACCGTAAATAAAATTTACGGTTTGGGTATAAATTTAATTTTTTCAAAAACTTGGGTAATTATATTAAAATATATATATTTTTTTTTGGGTAAAAATAAAAATCTCGGAAATGCAAGCATGACAGATTTCATTGCACTAATTCAGTTCTTTGATTTTCTAAAAGAACTTAACTAATTGGTTCTTTTGCATTAAATTAGTATCTTTGACCATGAATACCCATCGTCTTGGTATTATTTGAGGTTAACATCAACATCATAAAAATGTTGGTGGTTAACAATCCAAAACCACATTAAAGAAAAGCTCATCGATAATTACTTCCAACTGTCTGGCGCATGTGATAAAATATAATATATACCATATACTAGCGGTGTAAATAGGGGGTCCGGATCCTCTAAAGTAACCCAAAAGTTGGGTTTTGAATTGGGACTGTCCGAATCAAATCCGTCGCTCGAAATTGCTTCGAAATTCGAATATGTTGCTCGGAATGCGTGCGCTCCACTTTCAATGGTTGGTCATGGGTTCAAATCGAACATTCCAATCCAAAACCTAACTTTTGGGTTACTTCACTGGATCTGAATTATGTAAATAGGGTGTCAATGATACCCTTTTAACTATTTATCCTATCCATATCGATATCGTATTCGATAAGGTGGGTATGGATAAATTTTTTTTCGTTAACTTATCGAATATGGGTATGGATAAAGATATTTTTTCGTTAACTAAATAGATAAGAGTATGGGTAAAGACTATTTCGTGCCCGTTATCATATAGAATAATTATATAAAATAAAATTATATATAATATTAGAACAATAATTAGTGATGGCAAAATATTTGTGTGATATTATATATGATAATGTTTGAGTAATAATTAATAATGTATTTTTTTTATAAGAAAAATGTTAAACATATTAATTTTATTTGTATGTTTTGTTATTTAGTAAAATAATTGAATTTGTTCGAAAAGATTTTCGTGTTTTTAAATTCTCTTGCTTTATAAAAATTAATTTAGTTAGAATTGATTGCACATTTTTTTTATTAGTATTGAAATAAATGAGTTTTGATGTTCTATTTGTAAAATATAATAAAATTAATTATTATATTAGTATTATTCGTTATTCATCCGCTACCATTTCGTTACTCGATAATTTTAACGAGTAAGGGTAAAATAGAGTAAAATCAATTCTTAATGGGTAAGTGTAGGGTATATGTAAGGTCAATTATTGGTGGGTATGGATATTAAAATGCTTCTACCCTACCCGTATTGTACCCATTGACACTCCTAGGTGTAAGCGGAGCGGATTCGGAGTAGATAATGCTGATACCGAATCCGTTTCACAATGAGCGGATATAAATACGGATACAGATAGTAAACGGATATCAAAACTCAAAACTGAATCCGCCTTAAATGGATAAGGATACAGAGCGGATAATCTACGAATACAGATTCGAATATGAATACAAAGTAAATAATTGTCGGATAATTAAGTCATATGAACTTTACAATAGAAATACATTTAAACAAAATTTAAATATGAAAATTCATCTATTTAATGACTAAAATTTGACAGCTAGGAAAACTAACTAAATAGTTGTCAAAAATAAAATTTTAAATTTTAGATATGTTCTTCGTAATTTAGATTAACGTGTATAAAATTTAGCTTAACATGATATAAAAAATTTAGATAGAACTTGAAAATTGTGACATAACTATCCGGTAATGGGTTCCGGATACATCCAGATATCCGCTCTGTTTATGGATCCGTGAAAATATCCGTATCCGTATCTACAAACTATTTGCTCCGTTTAATCCGGTAACGGATAGTAAGCGGATTTGGAGCGAATTTGAAGCGGTAAGCCGGCTCCGTTTACAACCCTACCATATACACATCGTATAATTAAAAGTAATGAAATTAATTGCCACTTTGGCTATTTAATATGTTTAACGGAAATTTTCAAAACATCAAATAACATCGAAGTTGTATAAAAAATTATACACTATCAGTATACAAGTAAAACAAAATGTTTATAATTTATTTCCATATATAAAATTGTTATGACATAATTTGAAAAATTATTTTCGAAGTTGTCAACATACATGTTTGTCAATTAATTACTTGAATCCTCAAATAGAACCCTTCTCCAAACTAAAATGAAAATTTATCCATTCATTTCTTTAAATTTGGTTTAAATGCGTGGATGATATTTGAGCCGAATTTTTTATTTATATCCAAAAAATAAATCAAATTACAAAACATAACCAAGTTGGGGGCGAAATTCGAAATATACCCAAACCGGAAAAAAAAATTCCGGATTCAACGTCTAACTCCGGAAATTTTTTTTCCGGACTTAACAATTTTTTTTTTTTTTTAGAGTTTCCGGATAAAATTTATCCGGATTTAACAAATTTTTTTTTTTTTTTTTTTAGAGATTTTGGATAAATTTTTTTTTTTAAGAGAAAAATAGATAAAATACTGAAATCTAACGCTAAAAAATCGAATTATTTTTTTAAATATTTGTTAAATTAATTTAAAAAATTTCAAAATGGTGTAGAATAATTTAGAAATTATCAAAATAGCTAAAATATTGAAATCTAACACTAAAAAATCGAATTGTTTTTTTACTACGAATAGGGCCGATTTTGTGCTAAAATACGGTAAATTTACTAAAATGCTGAAATTATAATAATTATGTAGAATTATGCTAAAATACGATAAATTACGCTAAATTACGTATGAATGAGGCTTATTCTACACCATTTTGAAATTTTTTTTATTAATTTACCAAATATTTAAAAAAACAATTCGATTTTTTTTTAGTGTTAGATTTCAGTATTTTAGCTATTTTGATAATTTCTAAATTATTTACACCATTTTGAAATTTTTTAAATTAATTTAACAAATATTTAAAAAAACAATTCGATTTTTTAGCGTTAGATTTCAGTATTTTAGCTATTTTTCTCTTAAAAAAAAATTTGTTAAGTTTAGAAAAAATTTATCCGAAATCTCTTAAAAAAAAAAAAAAAATGTTAAATCCGGATAAATTTTATCCGGAAACTCTAAAAAAAAAAAAAAAATTGTTAAGTCCGGAAATTTTTTTTCCAGAATTGGAGTTCAATTTCCGGAAATTTTTTTTCCGGTTTGGGTATATTTCGAATTTCGCCCCCAACTTGGTTATGTTTTGTAATTTGATTTATTTTTTGAATATAAATAAAAAATTCGGATATTTGAGCCTTTTGTGACTTATATTTTTAAAAAATCGTCAGCTTAATATCTAGAGCTTAAATGAGAAATTAAAATTAAGTGTGATCAGCATCAATGTCGATCACTTCCTATGCGCACATATAATAAATTAATAAGTGATATTATTTTGAGGAGGGATCGGATGACACTCTTTTTTAGTGACATTGGATGACACCTTGCATTTTTAAAGTTCAAACAGTCGATCCAAACTGTTCAACATGATGGGTATATTAAAATGTGTTTGTAGATCAAATTTTACATTTTTTTTTTGAATTTTTTTTTACTATTTATTAAGATGGGTACAAAAATTCAATGGTCTGAAAACAACGATTTTGTAAAATACTTATTTTTTCGTAATAATGTTATATAAAATTTATAAAAAAAAAATCACCATGTGAACAACTAATATTTTTTCATGATAATGTTGATTTTGTTAAAATGGCATAAAAATGATGAAATGCTATATTTCTATACACAAGTAGAAAAAGTAATCTAATTAATCATATTTAATAAATTTATTTTATTATTTAAGTTTCAACTTATTTGTTTTAGTAAACATAGAAAATGAAAGTATAAACCAGATGGAAGAGAATAAAACGCTTGTACATTTAAAACACACTATACACCACAAAATTCTAGCAATACATACTACGCATATAGCGGACACCGATCAAATATAAGACCGACATATTTCTTAAACAAGCTACAATTTTTTTATGCATTTAATAACGATAAAATGGATATTTTATAAATTTAAAATGAGTTTTAATATAAGAGAATAAAATATGTAAATTTGTAAGTTTAGAAAGAAAAATACTAATTTTAAAGTTTGTGAGAGATATACATGAAATTCTCCTTTTTAATTTTAGATTCAAATCATCCGATTAGAATTGAATTCGGATCCCGAAGTGAGCGCACACATCCTGACGACGAATTCGAATCCCGAGATGATCCCGAGCGACGAATTCGAATCAGATGATCTCAATCCAAAATCCAAAGATTGAGTTACTTTAGGGGATCCGGACTCATCAGAATTCTAATATCAATCCGAAATATATAAAGTTTGGATCTGAACTCAATTAAATCTGAGTTACTGGAATTCCAGCGGTACGCGGTAACGCGGGTTTGTGGGGGTGGACTGCGAGAGTATCCTCTGAGATATCTCAACTTTTGCCTGACCGACGTGTCCGGTGCCTATTCGGGGATAGCGCAGGGGCCAGTATTATTTGTGCTTTGAGATTCGTGCATAACTATTTGAATGGTTGTGATTTTCCAAAAAACACGCAAAAGTTGAGATATCTCAGAGGATGTGAATTCGTGGACTGCTCTCCGTCTTCATCTGGAATTCGGATCCAGTGAAGTAACCCAACTTTTGGGTTTTAGATCGGAACCGTCCGATTCGAATCCGAGAAAATCCATCTGAGAAGTGAGCGCACACATCCCGACGACGAATTCGAATCTCGAAACGATCTGGAGCGACGAATTCTAATCGGACGGTTTCGATCTAAAACCCAAAGATTGGGTTACTTTAGGGGATCCGGATTATCTGAGTGGCGTTGACCGAATAGAAGAGTTTAAGCAGACAATTTGGACCTCGATCCTCTGGAATCCTCTGTAGAATCCTTCTAGAGTGATTACTTACGTTAAGTGAGCAAGAACAGAGCTCCAGCTCGCTTCGGTTTCGGAATAGTCCGAAAAATGAAGCGACGATCAAAGCGTTTTCATGTCTAATTAAGCTTCATCTTTCTTCGTTCACCAGCTCAAAGGTTGGTTGTGTTTTTTTCCTCTCTTCCAGAGAACTTAGTCCTCTTCTGTTCAATTAAATTACGAGCTGTTCAAATTATACACTTGCAATATCTAATTTCCTAGTTTATCTCAACTGTGCACCAAAGCTATATGCCCAGTTCTCAGTGTTTGGTAAAGGGAGCCTTTAACCTGATTCAAATAACTTTCGGTTGCTTTAAGTTGCAAGCTTGATATGAAAATTTGATGAAGATTTCAGGTTTCAGTTCCTGAATCTTCACTAAAAAGACAAGATGGTCCTGGACATTTACATTTGACAGTTAGACCCTTTTTTTTTAAAATAAGGCTACTAGGCCCCCAGTTTAATTGCTTGAGACTTTGTAAATTACAAATTACGATAGTTTCTCAGACCAATATATGTTGTCTGGCAGCAAATGGCAGTTAGACTTAATCACTTAATGGAATTAAAAATTCAGGGACCAGTATGACATTTTAGTGACTAACTAATGGATTTGTGAAATATGATGCTTCGGAGCTCACTCGTTATTCGTGGTTTCCAACTTTTTTTTTTTTTATAATTTTGGCAGTTTCAAGGTTATTTATCTCTTTCTTGGCGTATCAGCTATGAGAGATAAATACAGTCGAAAAAAGCTGATAATTGCTTTTGTGCTTCTAATTTGGGCATCATCAACGATGTTTGTTTCTTCTGATTATCAGAGTAAGTGCTTTCTCAAGTTAAGCTTCCTCTGTGCCATATAACATTAGTCTTGGATTTCCATATTATACCAATCAGGATCAGGGCCACTATGTTGCCGGTACCATACTAGCTTAAGTGAAAAAAAAGTTTGTCAAACTGGCAAGACTGGTATGTCAGGACTGGAATAAAATGTTCCCATAGAACATTTATAATTGATAATTCCACTGTCGGCTATCGCTGCACTTAACCAGCTTGGTACCAGATTTTGCATTTTATGCTAAGTTCATTAGAGATTTCCTAAAATCTTTGGTGAGGATTACCCAAATACCCTTGACCATGTCATCCTCTCAACATAATTGTGGGTTTCAACCAGAATTAAAAGAAGAACTGGAACACATTCTGGGTTTTGTAATGAACCAGCCTGGTAAAATATCATTTGCTTCTGTACTAGAAGTGGGACATTTTTTGTTCTGTAGCACCAATAACTCACATTCTGTAGCTCCAATAATTCACATCTAACAATAAACTTATGCTCGAAAATGTAATACTCCCTGGGAGCAGCTGCTGCATTGTATGACATGAAGTTGAAACTGAATGCATCGGGAAATCAGCTTTCAGACTGGGGCCAGAATCAAGTCAACGCATGCGTATTTTACGGTGTCTCATGTGAAGGCGATAACGTTGTCACAGTGTATGATCCTTTACGTCTTTTAGCTTTCAGGAGAAATTCCATTTATAACTCTACATCGTACTCACATTATCAAGTATGCCTTAAAAGGCATCAAAATAAAACATCTACTTCAAAAGGTGACCGAAGTACCCCTCCCTTCTTTGCTACCTATCACTATACAAATGAATTGAAAATCTGCATAATTTGGTATCTTTAAAAATCCATCGACTGAAGGGATATGTTATGAATGTTTTAGAGGGGTGTCTGGGAGAGACATGATATAATTCTCACTTTGCTGGGGTATATATCTGATTATCATTTTTCTTTAAATAATGGCCCGGGCATTCATTTCTTTATTATATGCGTCTTGCGGGATTTTGAACCTGATTTTCTTTATAGAGAGGCCAGGCCTATGGTTGTGGTTATCATGTTGGTAATGAGTACCTTCTAATATGGTACCTTTACAGTTTGGTATTTTTCAGTGTATTTTTTGGCTTTCAACTTTTATCGCCAAAGAAAAAAGAAAGAGCAAACTGTAGTCGTAGTTTTTAGTGTAGTGGTTAGAGCTGGTAACCATATCTTATATTCACAAGGCCGAATGGTTAAACCAAACTTAAAAGGCTGAAAAATATGCAAGCAGCAGTTGAACAGGAACTTTAATAGTAGATAGAAAGCAAAATAGCACTGTGACAACAAGGGAGTCATGGATAGCTTTTTTATATCTTCTATTTGAAACATGTGAGTAGGTTTTTTAATTAAGGTTCTCAAATTACAGACAATTGCCATCTCTTGGATTTAATGGAACCTTGTCACCAAGAATTGGAGAGCTCAAGTATCTCCAAGTACTGTAAGTTCATTTAGGGAAGTAAAATGAATGATAAAGCTGTAGGTACTTCTGCAAATAGATTTTCATTTAATTCCTTTATTAAGATCATTGCAAGATAACTATATACATGGATCAATTCCACCGGAATTTGGAAATCTGTCAAGTCTGACAAGCTTAAATCTGAAAGATAACCGATTAACAGGAGAGATTCCTGACACACTTGGCGATCTTTTGAAACTCCAAAGCTTGTAAGTTAAATGGTTATTTTGGTATCATCTTACTGAGATTGAAATTATCAACATGCCTCCTGTTTTAACTTATGATGTAACACGCGAACAGGGATTTGAGCCAAAATAACCTTAGCGGAAGTATCCCTAATTCCTTTTCAAACCTTTCAAGCCTAACTGATATGTAAGTTTTCTTATTAGAAACTACACTGTTTTCTTAATAATAAGCAGAAGTTATTATTAAACCCTTTAAAGCATCAAATATCTTTTACGTGCCTGTATAGTAAGATGTAACAAGGCAAAAGGAGGGACTGGTTGGAACTTCCTTATAGATTTTGGGAAATAGAGGATTAAGAATGTTTTTCTTGCTGTATAAACATTTCCACTATAGGTTATGCAAGATGTTTCATTTGCATACAGGTTTTGTGTATTTCCCATCTTTTGCAGATTTATTGAAAAGCATCAATGTGTATCAATTCATGTATTTTATAATGCTTTTCTTTCTATTCTTACCAAATTTTGAATCTACAGAAGTCTAGAAGCGAACAACCTTACCGGGGAAGTACCAATTAACCTATATGAAGTTGCCAGATACAAGTGAGCTTTTCTATCAGAGATTGAAGTCATGCGATCCATGAACACTTAACAATGCATTTCCTCCTTTTCTTTCTTTTTGTGTAGTTTTTCAGATAACAATCTAAACTGTGGTGGTAATTTTTCGCAGTCTTGTGAATCAAGTTCATCTGGTCATGGTAAGTACCAGCATTGATTTAATATTTTAACTAGATAATTGCTCTACTATGTACAATAGTACAGAGATATAGCAGTTATAGTTTTCTCATTTTTGGTTAGAATTTGGTGCTTAAGGTTGAATTAAGCTTTAGTAATGAAACTAAACGAAGCAAGAAAATAGTTTTCCTGTTTTTTTTTTTAAAAAAGGGACAAGACAATGCATAGCAGTATTGGCCATACATGTAGAAATTATGAAATAAAACGCTATTTGAAGAAATGGCTAATTTCACTATTTTACTTCATTTTATTCTCCTTAACAGAAGGGGGTAGCAAATCTAAAATCGGGGCTATAGTTGGAGCTGTAATTGGAGGTGTAAGTTTTCTGGCATTTGTAGTTTTATTTCTTCTATGGAGAAGAAATCGCTGCGTCCGAGAAACGTTTTATGATGTTCAAGGTTATTTTTATTTTCATTTTTTAGTTTGTCCTTATAAGGGTAACATATTAGAAACATTGCTGTGGAGTTTACCAGCATAGAATCATTGTTATAACTGGCATGATACAATATGAACTATCAATTTCTTTAGTATAATAATTATGGGATTGCACAAATGAAAAGTCTAGTTCATGATTTTTTACTTCATTGATGTCCTTTGTTGGTAATATTAGTAATTAGATATATCAAAATGATATTCTGAAGGTTGAGGCAATCTGAATTTACCCTCTTCTGATTCTCAATACATAGATACCAATCTTTACTCTACACTAACACTATCTATAAAATAAATAATATAATTGTAATTAAACAGGTGAATATGACCGAACGGTCAGATTTGGGCAGCTGAAGCGGTTTGCATGGCGTGAGCTTCAGCTTGCAACTGACAATTTCAGTGAGAAAAATATTTTAGGCCAGGGAGGCTTTGGAAAAGTTTACAAAGGGGTTCTTCCTGACAACACAAAAATAGCTGTGAAGCGGTTGACTGATTTTGGTCCAGGAGGAGAGCAAGCCTTCTTGCGAGAGGTTGACCTGATAAGTGTAGCAGTACACAGAAATTTGCTGAAATTGATTGGTTTTTGTACCACTTCCACCGAGAGGCTTTTGGTCTATCCCTTTATGGAGAACCTCAGTGTTGCATACAAATTACGAGGTACGCTACTGGTAACTGACTGCATCGCTACCGGTAACTGACTGATGCAGTGTACTAAAAAAAGTTATATCTGTTACATTTTTATTGGATATTGCAGAGTTCAAGTCACATGAGACGACTCTAGATTGGCCTATTCGGCATCAAGTGGCACTAGGCACAGCACGTGGTATTGAATACCTGCACGAGCACTGTAATCCAAAGATCATCCATCGAGATGTCAAGGCTGCAAATGTTCTTCTCAATGCGGATCTCGAGGCAGTTGTTGGGGATTTTGGTCTTGCAAAATTGGTCGATGTGAAGAAGACCTCGGTCACCACCAAGGTGATGTTAATCAACCAATTGCTCTAAGACTTGATAATAGGTTTTGTTAGTTTCAATTCTCGGTGTCTAATCACTCACAAGGATTGAATTGATGGAATAAAAATTAGCCTCGTAACTTTCCAAGATTGCAAATATACCCAACATATCTTAATGTTGCACCGTACACAAAAAAAATTCTGTTCACTGACAAGCATTACACATACAGTAGAGGGGAAGATACAATCCATCAAATTTTGACAGCTTCCACCTAATGAGCCTCATTTTGCTCAGGAGCCTAAACCCGTCTTAACATAAATCATGCCAATTAAACTTTTGTGTTGGTTTTCATGTTATATGAACTAGTAAAAAGTGATTTGGTTGAGTTGAACTTGATAAGGAAGGTGTAAGTTGGTCATATAGTGTTTAGTGTTTGGTAAAATGTGTTATGTTAGAAAGGTAAATTAGTGAGGGTAAACTGGTCTGGAAGTTAGATATTTGGTGCTTTATGTTTAGGCACCTATCGAGCTGCTTTAACTTTATTGAATCAAAAGGCCACGTTAGAGCACCTTGCTCCACTCCTGTTTGGCAGGGTAAACTGGTCTAGAAATATGTGATTTCAATTTTACTTCACTTCCCAAACAGCAGAACGGATGTTACTAGCAAATATAATTTTATTCATAATTTACAGAAACCCAGAAAAAAAGTGGGTATCCAAGGATTCCCCAGCGTTGTGTTTAAAGTTCCAGTTAGCTTAAAAGATGCCCTATCCAATAGAAGACTCAGTCTTATAATTTCATATTATTTACAGGTAAGAGGCACGATGGGGCACATTGCACCTGAGTACTTGTCAACTGGAAGGTCATCAGAAAAGACGGATGTGTTTGGCTATGGTATTATGTTGCTTGAGCTCATCACGGGACAGCGTGCCATTGATTATTTTCGTCTGGAGGAGGAGGATGATGTTTTGTTGCTTGATCATGTCAGATTATTTTGTACTTGACATGGATTCTTACTGCTTAATTGGTTGATTGATTGCTAAACTAGGGTTAAGTCCTACGTTTTAAGTGAATATTAGGGTGTGGCTTAGTAGCTGGCAGTTTATCATAAGATAATCGGCTTGGGTGTTTTGTTTGAAATTGGACTCAATATTTTGGAATTCAAATCCTGAAACTGCTCTGTTTGTACCAACCAAGCACTGATAATTAGGCTGGTTGATATATATATAGCAGTACCTGGTTTAACAAACAGTAAAAGCCTGAAAAATTCTGTACAGTTTACTGGGATTTACATCTTGCGAATAATGTGTTTACAGGTGAAGAAGCTGCTAAATGAAGGGCGATTTGATGCCATTGTGGATCCAAACCTGAAAAAAGAGTACGACATCCATGAGGTGGAGAAGATAATAAAAATAGCGCTTCTCTGCACGCAACAGGCACCAGAAGAACGTCCTGCTATGTCAGAGGTGGTACGGATGCTAGAAGGGGAGGCCTTAGGCCAGAGGTGGCAGGAGTGGCAAAATGCTGAGATCTCAAAGCGGACACAGTATGACATCATGCAAAGGAGGTTAGATTTTGGAGAAGGATCTATCAATATTGTACATGCTACGGAGTTATCTGGTGGAAGATAGTAAATTCCAATTATTGTCTTTTAGCTAATTATGTTATTGATATTATCTGATCGAATAAATACATAACAAAGTCATGCACAGATTTATTTTGTTTTCCTGTACTGTTGAAGCAAACAATTGACCACAATTTAATTATTTTCATTCTTTAACTTGGTTTACTTCTGTTTAGCTGCTTATTTGGTGCTTCAATAATTAACTATGGACAAATTTACCATAGAAGTATCTCATTTGGAAATTAATCCTCAGTAAAATCACCTCGTCTTTCTGCTTAAACACATAAACTTATTAGTTAACTTGGTGTATGCCCTTGCATTCACCAAAGGTATAAATTTAATGAGTAGGGTTAAAGTGCTCCATTGTTTCTGTGTCCTAATTATTCCTCACATTTTTATTTTCATTTTCAAAGTTCAAATAGTTAATTCAAACCGCTCAACATGAACTCCATATTAAAATGTGCATGGAGATCAAATTCTATATTTTTTGGAAATTTTTACCATCTTTTTTAAATATGCACAATATCAATATGTTTCAAAAAATTCTGAACCATCCAAAAACAATGATTTTGTGCTTATTTAAAAAATGAGGAGTGTTTAATTGCCTCTATTTTTTGTGTATCCATTGCACCTCCATTTTAAAACTTTAATAACTTAAAATTTAAAACTTAAATGTCAAAATAAAACCATTAGGTATAATTTATATCATTGCATCTATACACATGTAAAAGATGATGACATTTTGACTTATTTTAATTGGTATTAAGAGCTTGAAAAATTTCCGATCATTGATTTTTTAACATATTGATTCACATAAATATAAAACTGAAAACTGATAATTTTTATGTATATACAGATAAAATAATATAAATTATATCTAACGACTTTATTGGTTTTATTTTGACATATTAGTTTTAGAATTTTTATTATAAAAAAAAAAAAAAATTTGATGTATGATTGAGGCTAAAATAGAAGTATTTGAACTCTCCTCTCTAAAAATGTTGTAAAATTTGGTCTAATATAGATCTCATATTGAGCAAAGATCGACTGGTTGAACTTTAAAAATAGCGATAATGATGTAAGGTATGATTAGAGCTCGAAAATAATGAGATATTTTAACCCTACTCAAATTTAATCTACCTAGCCTACCTACTAGTTTCAATGTATGTGTAGGGAGTAGGGTCATTGGCAATACAAGTAATTCCCTCCTAGTAATTGCAATCTGTTGATTGTTAATGCTAGCAAGTTCTTAAGCCCTAACATCTATCTGAAGTAGGTTTCAATAAATTACAACAAGATCACAACCGCTTTGACTGTTTACATATGAAGTCACAGGAATGTCAGCTAATATCAGGTGACCACATCACTTTCTTCATAATTTGAGATTTCAATTCCCTTTGAAATCCTTTGGGACAATTTAGAAGCAAGAGAGTCTCTGTTATTTTCATAACATGCATTGATGAATCCAATATAGGTTACTCGATCAACAAGAAAACTTCCATCCAATAACTTGTTCAAAAACAGACTTGCTGCATCTATATTTCCTATGCAGCTAAGTTTCCTAACAAGTATATTTACAGTGCGAGCCAAATGCTTCTTCTCTAGCTTCTCCAACAAAGACATGGCATCACCACTCTTTTCTCTCTTGCACAACTCGAATGCCAAGGTTATACTTGTAACTTCACATGGAACCAAGCCTTTATCAAGCATTCCCTCGTACAAACTGCGTGATTCTTCTAGCCTCGACTCTTTACATAGACCACTTATTAGAGCACCATAGGTCACTGAATCAGGTAAGCACCCACTTCGAACCATCTTTTCAAAAACTGTCAAGGCAGAGCTTGATTTCCTGATATTGCAATAGCCTCCTATCAGAGATGTGTAGGTTTGTTTTGTGGGAATAAACCCCAAATTAAGGCATTTCTCAAAGATTACCTCGGCGTCTTCCAACTTACCTTGCTTGCAAAGTGCAGCAATCAATGTGGTATATATCTCAATATCTGGGTCAAATCCAGCATTAATCATTTTATCAAACAACTCTTGGGCGTAATTTAAGTCGCCTCTTTTGCAACTCTCACTCATAAATATAGAATAGGTCACCTTATCAGGCTTCACACCATCTCTTAAGGCCATTTGAAGCAACCTATAAGCCTCATTGACACTTCCTCTCTTGCATAGTTTATCAATAACTGCATTGTAGGTGTAAATATTAGGCGGAAAACCTTCCCTTTTCATAGTTTCCAACATATTAAAAGCCTGACTGAGATTTCCGTACTTGCAATAGCCATCTATGAGAGTGGTGTAAGTCTTGGTATTCGGTACAAGATCTTGTTCATGCATTCTCGTTAGAAGCATCTCAGCTCGGCCAAGCTTCCCCTCTTTACAATACCCACATATCATGACAGTGTAGGTCTGAACATTTGGTTTGTATGAGTTGCTTCTTATGAGCTTGAGAAAAAGACGAAAGGCTCTTTCGGTCCAGCCAATTTTACAAAGGCCGTATATCAAGCACGTATGCGTGTACACATTTGGCTTTATACCTCTTTTGGCCATTTCCTCTAACAACTGAAATGCTTGTTTTACACTACCTCTTTTGCATAAACCATCTATCAAAGCAGTGTAATTTATAACATTTGGAGGTGACCCAATTTCATGCATTAGTTTGAAGAGATCAAACACATACTTAAAACGCCCACTTTTGCAAAAAGCACGTACCATTAAAGTGCAAGTTACATTGTCAAGACACAAATCTCTCTCCTTCATGGCGCTCAAGACTTTCTCTACAGCTCCCACTCGGTCATCTCTGCAAAACCCAACAATCAATGTTTTGAAGGTAACAGCATCAGGGTAAATACGATTGATTGACATTTCATCGAACAATTTCTGTGCATAACCCAAATCACCCGACTCCACAGCCATCCTCAAAGCACAATTCATGGTATGCACACTCAGATCCAACCCTTGATTTCTCATCTGAAAGACCATATGCACGGCTTCTTTCAACCGATCAACCTCAGCAAAGCATTCAATCAAACACCTCATGACCTCCTGGGCCTTCTCGAAGCTTCCCCGACCAAGCAAAGAGCTAGCTGCCGTGACATAAAACAACATAAAGTGTCTAATTTCAAGCGAATTAACAGCCCAATAGAAGAAGGCCAATGCAACCATGGATCCCTCGGTCTTAGCGAGAAGAGCTACGATAGAAACAGCGTCTTGTGGTGTGATGTTTACTTGAAGGTAGTGGAGGCCCCGGTCTCCGTCTAAATAGGAGGAGGAGATGAGAGAGCAGAGGGACGAGATTGTCATGGATTGGGGGTTGGGGTTGGGGGAAATGGAGAGAGGAGAGGGATTGGGGACCGGAGGGGATTGATGTTTCGGGGAGTGGAGAGGTGGAATGCTGGTGGTCGTGGTAATGGCGGTGGCGGTAAGTGAAGAGAGAGAGAGGAGGGAAGGGAGGAGGAGAGGGTGGGAGGGAAAGCGACGAAATAACGCCATTGCCTTTCAACTAAATAAAGCATGGAACGATACAAAGGCTTCTTCATGTATTCAAGTCCTCTCTACATCTCATCTCACAGAAGCTCAAAGGCTTTCTCTGCCTGTTAAGTGTCACTTACATGTGATAGAGGGATTCAGAACTTCCGGTTCACCAATTTTTTTGGTCCACCAAATTAAAAACGAAAATTATAATTATAGCAGTCCATCTTTTTGTGTGTTCACGTTTTTTCCTTTACACCTTGTTTGAATTGAGAGTAGAGATAGGGAGGAAATGAAAAAAAAAAAAAATCTTTTGAATCGTATTTGGTTGATAAAATTATAGCGGAGGTGAATGATACACGAGGAGAAAGGTTAAATCTTACATGATTATAATCAATAAAATTAATTTTTATGAGGTGTAACCGATGAAATAAATTTTGTAGTAAATATTTTTTTTTTAAGAAAGTCCAACACAAAGTCCAACACTATATCTTCCCTGTATAATTTTCATTTAAGTTTTTTTTTCACAAATTACAGCCGTCACTGAATTTCTCATTGACCTCTTAAATTTTAATTAACCAAAAAAATAATAAGACGGAAAGAAAAGTTAAATTTATTTTTTCAAATATGTTAATCCTCTTTTCTATTTCATTCCATTCCTTTCTATTTTTCACCTCCCCTCCCTTCATCTACTCTCCATCCAAACAAGGTGTTAAGAGAGTTTTTTTTTTTCCTTCAAACATGTTCGTAAACAATTTTCATTAGGGCGTGCTCCACAATTCAAGGGAAGGGAAGGAAAGGGGAGGTGATGGAAGGAGTAAAGGGGAGAGCTACCCTTCAAATTGGAGGGGTAGAGATTGGAGAAAAACTCTATTTATTTTTGTATTTTGGTTCCTTCCCCTTAGCTCCCATCTAAAATTTTTGTTTGTAGAACAAGTAAATTTAATTGGACAACCCGGTCACCCTAAGTACTCAAGAAAACAAGTCATTACATATGCATACATTTCATCCAAAAAAAACATATGCAAACATCATATTTTAAACAAAAGAAAAGGAGAATTTTTTATATGTAAAAATATCCAAAAAGAAGAGAGAGAAACATAAAGAATACAACTGATTATTGATTTTTTATGGATAGAAAGATCAATATACATTTTACCTATCAAAACTATATTTTTGAAAAACAGAAATGTCACAACGCACTTTTTGTACTGACATATTTTGTGGAAAAACAAAAATGTGCCTGGAAAAAAAAAATTGCTGCTCATCTGGGTTAGGGTGCTATTCCCACTCCATCCAAAAGGCATATATAACTTTGTTAGCATAATTCAATTTTAAAATCTATTTCATTAAAAACTTGATTCTATTGAATTCTATTTTAGTATCAAGATGTGTTTTTGGGTTTTTGGTCTTGAACTTGCTGTTAGGCCTTCGGTTAGCCCAATTATTGGATCATCATTAGCTTTAAGCCTGTCAGTGGATTGTAAGCTTTATGTTCAATAAATATAAAGTTTTGTTCCTGATATTTTGCTAGGATTAGTACATAACTACAAAACCACCTTCTTAGAAAGAAAAATCCTGAAGCACCCCTTTTCTTGTACTACTCCCATGCCGGTACCGCCACAATGTACTACATACTATCTGGCTTCTCCCCTCATATTTCCAACTATAAGAAAAAATCCTGAAGCACCCCTTTTCTTGTAATTTTCATCAAATAAGCCATAAAAATTATCACCCCTCTGTTTCTTCTCCCTCCTCTGCCTCTTCTCCCTCCTTTGCTTTTTCTCCCTCCTCGTCTACATGCCTTTTCAAGTAGTCTTCCTCTAGAGTTTGTTTGAGAATAATTAGTCTCTGGATAATCATCGGATCACCCAATTTTCGGGCCTCTATTAGGTCTGTCTCCTCTTTGTTAAGATGGTAAGCATCAAGCATTATCTTTATCCATTTGTGGAGCTTTTCCGGTGTTCTGGAAAGAAAAAAAAAAAAAAAAACGGTACTCAATTTGTATATGATAACCAGAAGGTCCACATAACGGATTTCACGGCTGTACCAGTCTGTGATCCAAACTAGCCTGTGTTGACTGTGTTTGTTGATTTGTTTAGCACTTGGTGTATAATTGGACAACAAGGGCAAATAAGTTATTTATTTGGACCAAAGCATAACTCACAGTTCATAAATCCTTACTGAAACATCTGATTAAACATGGAACAAGCACCTAAGCTAACTTACGTGCACAAGGCATCAGGGTCTTTTGAAGGCTCGGCATCATCTTCTAGAGTGAAAGAATTAGCTAGAACAGCAAAACGTTCATCAGGGTCCTCAATATTCAACAAGTGCTTGAGGAGCCGTATCTCAGGTGGTGAGATGATCCTCAGGCTCTTCTGTGTTGCCTTGTATATCTGGTACATTATTTCCTTCACCTGACAGCAAAAATCCATGTCACCTTTTATAAGTTAGTCCCTCTTTTGGTCAGGTGCTTATCACAACTGACAATTGAATGGAAATATTATTGTAAAAAAATATGGTTTTAAGTGACTATTAGACGAGACAAGAACTACCAGTACCCTTGGGTACAAGCAAGGATTTCTATTTCAATCAGAAAGCTAAAATAACACATTGTTGAACAGTCTCACCAGATATGACCAACATAGAGTCAGTATGCTACCCCATACAGTACAAGAGCCATGTAACATAACAGTTGTACAGGTAACAGGTATGTAATATTTACACAAACCTCATTTTTCATGGTAGTAGACTCCTTGGCAGCAGCCCAAGCATGATTTATGAGGAGAATTAGTGATGAGTCGAGCTCCTTTGACTTTGCCAGACTAGTTATCTTCGAGCAGGCCTCCTCCAATGATGCTGAATTTAATATGTCATCAAATTTCAACTGAGCTGTCTCCATTGAGTCAAGATTTTCCAGTGTACAGTCGTATGCTCGAACAGCTGATAGGCACTTGGCTCCTAGCCTGATTATTTCTTTTTAAGGAAGATACAAGAAAACTAATAAGAACAACAAATTAACAATTATAGAACTGAAAGAAATGTATCAAGCTAGATGAATAGATAACCTCTCCATATCCCAATAACTGTCAACTCAAATATGAGTATTTACATGTGACAAAATTTTCACCCGCAGAAAGAATATTTTCTATCACATCGTAACATTGATTTTACATTTGAAATAGAAGATTGACACATTTTACCTATACAGAGAAATGATTGGACAAGATAACTTTTAGAGTTTCTAAATTTTGAAAGCTGGGTTTGAAGGTTAAATATTTATGTAAGACAAGGAATTTCATTATACACAGATAAAGAACAAACTATTTTCATGTATATTTAATTATTTATGGTGTATGCCTAAGAAATGTGACAGTAGGTGTTCGGAGTGATGACATCAGAGGCATACTCACAGCATCTGTACAGTCACCAAAACATATTAAAGATCATTGACAGGCCAATTTGGACAACAATCGAGGACTTAATTGTATCTCTCAGCTACATAATCTCAACACACATGTGTATCTCTCTGCTACTAGACGCTACCAGAATGGTTAAAAAAACCACTAGTGTATGGTAACCCTTTTCAAGCACACACAACATCTCACAATACTGAAGGAACAATAAGGAAGTTTGAGGGAACCTAAAAATAATTAACAAATAGTTACAGAATAAACTTTCACCATCTTGTTTTTCAAGGCTGCGGTGGGTATCGGCAAGCATGTTCAAATGTTGGAAAAAATCACCAGTGAAATCCTTTCTTCTTCTTGCAACAACAGCATCTATGTCAAGGGGGTTTTCTTGCACCTCTTTGAATAATTCCATGTGTTTTTCTACCTCATCATCAATCTAAACAAAAAGTTTACTATAAAAAAAAGTCCACTCACTGCCTTGTAGGTTAACAAACTGGATCCACTACTGATTTAGGCAGGTATCAAATGTTCTGTGCTGAAGAGGCTTGTAATGGTACTTGTTTGACCAACTTAAAGCCAAGGCTTTCCGTACAGGCAATTTTGGTCCTTTTGTGCCTTGGTGTTTGATTGAAAAATCTGAAGGTAAACTAAGGCTTAATTGCATAATTGATGGTTAATTGGTAATCAAATAAGACATTTAATTCAGATGCAATAGGCTAATAAGAACGTTAAATTGAGTCTTATGTGCTATTGAGGTGTTCATTGTGGCCAATTTGAGTTAAATTGAGGCTTAACTGCAATTGCATGATATAAATAAGTTGATGCTCATTTTTATTTTTTTAATGTTAAAACTTAAAAAGTGGTCAAACTGAGTCATCTTATAACTCTATAGCAGAATCCACTGTAAGATATGCAAAATTGACTTAATGTGGGGCTGTATTGTGCAATCCAGTTTTACAAAGGCAAAATAGCATCATCATCAGTTCAGTCAGAATTGCATGATTGAGGAATACCTGAAATATAATTGGGTAATAAGTAAAAACACTACATGTGCACTTGAGCTCGACCAGCTTGCCATATCTGATCAGGCTTGGTATAATAAGTACCAGATGAAGTTTCATCTTTATACCTTCTTGATTTTTCGTGCAAGCAAAACCAGCTTTTGCTTGAATGAAGCGTCATTTTCAGTATCTATTCTAACCCGGCATCTGTTGTAAAAGTTGTCTTTGTACTTCTTCCAGTCATCTCTATGTGACAAAAGTTTTCTCCAGTCTTTGGTTTTGGGCTTTGTGTTCATAAAGAAGTCTATCATCTTGTCACACAGTTGAGTCATGGTGTACCCTCTTGCAACCTCGGGCTCAGTGGCAACACTACCTTTGGCAGTCAAGCAGCCTGTAAGAGATATCATTTTTGTATAGGGACGTTAAGAACTTCTTCACCAATTAAAACCTAATAGAACCTTAAATTCTGCAACTATGCCTATTTTAAGACAATTTTGTATCAATTAACATCAATTCTCCTACTTTCAAAACTAACATTAATTCTGCAATTAGATAATATCAAAATTTCAATTTATGGAAAAATTGCATTCTGACAAGGTAACCTGAAAAAAAAAACTCATTATCTTTAGTAAATTAAGAGCAGACAGAGAACTTTGTATATTCAAAACCTATCGAAAAAAACCCTGCCTAATCCTTGGCATATGGAGAAACAGAAAATAGGCAATTTGACAGGGGCGCGTCACACAAACACGAGAGGGGGGAGAGAGAGAGAGAGAGAGAATTGGAAGGGGGAGGGGGGTGTAGTGATTATTACAGAGTGGAGGCCTCGACGGAGAAGCGTGCTTCAGGACCTTGTGTGTTAAGGTTGTTTTTACCCCACGGGAAGGAAAACATGTAAGGAAATCGCCATGGGAAGAGGTGAGGGGGAAGACAGAAATTTGCAAAGTCCGCATAGTGGCGTTAGCCATTGTAGAGAGAGATTGGGATGTCAGTGAGTCAGTCCCTGGGCTTCTAGCTGACTAAAACCCCAGAGTGAAAATAGTTCATGGCGGCGAATGAGGAGAGAATTCCACAGAGACACAGAGAGAGGTTTTAGGAAAGGTGGAATTATCCATTGCCCGTCAAATATTTCCAATATTTTATTTAAAATTTATTTTAACCAGATTAATATTGTTCAAAGTATTAAAAATATGGGGGTGAAAACGGTATGGATAATATTCGATTCATATTGGATCCATATTCGAAAAAATTAGATATGAATATCTGATATTTGAATATCCATTATCCATATCCGAATAGGAGATATATATCATATATTTTAATATATATTATGAAAAAAATATGATTTAGAGAAATTATTAAAGATTCAGCAAGATTAATATAAAACAATTGTACATCTAAACCATTAAGTAGAAGGATATTTACAAGCTTGATTAATTTTAACAATCATTAACATTAATTACAAAAGCTAGTCGTTTGACACACTGAATTAGGTAATGGGCTGCTAACGCATCTGACACAACATTAATATTGAGTCGCTGATGTTAAGGAAAAAAATTTCTCTCATAGTATCCGATTCACCCTTTATTTAAATAAAAAAATTGGAAAGAATTCACTTTTTTTCTTGCTTCAAAATTGGAAAGATCTCATTTTGCCAAAACAAAATTGTTTTAGCCTACATCCGACATTAAAGTTCATCAAAGTTTGTCTGGTTGAATGTTTTTTTTTTTTTTTTGTAAAATAATGAAAATCTAGTCTTCCAACTTTCATTATTTTCAATATTTTAATGTCTATTAAAGAACAACCATTTGGATTTTGAACCTA
The DNA here is from genome assembly GCA_025461125.1 of Carex kokanica. Classification (NCBI taxonomy): domain Eukaryota; kingdom Viridiplantae; phylum Streptophyta; class Magnoliopsida; order Poales; family Cyperaceae; genus Carex; species Carex kokanica. Next base: position 371,592 of record JAJGRX010001391.1, on the reverse strand, counting down.
TTAACTCCCACACGTAAAGTTCTAAAGCAGTTGAATGTCATATTTCTAGTAAAACCAATACCTCATGTTTTTCATATCTCATCATCCTTCATATTTAATATCTTCTTTTTCAAAGTTTAAATTGTCGATCCGAACCGCTCAACATGATATCCATATTAAAATATACTTAGAGACCAAATTTTATAATTTTTAGAATTTTTTTACTATTTTTTAAATAAGTACAAAATCATTTTTTTTGAACAGTTCAAAAACAGTAATTTTGTACATATCTTAAAAAATAATAAAAAAATTTCAAAAATTATAAAATTTGATCTCCATACACATTTTAGTATGAATATCGTGTTGAACGGTTCGGATCGACATTTTGGACTTCGAAAACGAAGATATTAAATATGAAGTATGGAAGATATGAAGTATTAGAACCCTTCTCATACCAATATACCATACAATGCAAGCACAGGAGTTCCCCTATACAAAAATCCCTAGATACATAAAAACAAATGATTTCCGCTTAAAACAACCACAAGCATGAAATGAACGTTAATTAACATCAGCAAAACCTATAAACAGGAACAGCACAAGAACAGAAAACAAAACCCTAGATATTAGAATAACAAGAGTTTGCCTTGATGTTCAATAAAGCTATGAATAAAGCAGTACAGTATAGTACAGCACATCCATCAGCCAAGCAAAAATGAAGTAAAATCAAAGAAATCTAAATCCAGTCTCCAAAAGTTAAAAGTTTCAATTCATAATTGTTTAACTAGCCATCATGACTTGATCACAAGACTGAAGGGCTTGAGTAGCATAGTACCGTACATCGACATCTGGGTCCTCACTCAGCTCCATTAGGCATGGCTTAACTAATTTCTCTGCCTCCTGTATTGTAAAATTTAACATGTTATCTCCCTAATGGAAGTTCAATGGAGTTAAGTTCGCGCTGATTGTAAAAGAGCCTCTTTGCTTACCGAGTTATCAAGTATGGGAATCACAGCTTGTAAAACCTTTGCTACGTTGAACTTTATGTTAGGCACCCTGATAACATTATGATAAATAATCACATTAAAATGAGCAAAACATAATTTTTTACACCAAATTAAGAAAAGAAAAACATTGCAGGACTTGCTATTAGATATCAATGCGACATTATAGTAACTATCTTTAGAAGCATGCATTGGCTGGCATGGCAGAATTACAATCGACATTGTTTGCCCTTATAATAAAACTGATGTATAATATTGGTGTCAAACAGCATGTAGCAGTCAAGCCCCATAGCCAGTTTGGCTATTGTTTCTATCTTATTTTGCCTTTCTTTTGTTTAATTTTGGAAGAAAAATCTAGGTAAAATTACAAGGACCAACATTAAGTGCATGTACTTTATCATGTTGAGGTCTGATTACACACCGAGGTTTTGTTAAGGCTGAATTGGGGCCAAGTTGCTAACTTGCAAAAGTGAACCATACAAACGAGTGTAAATTCTGACCTGTCCTTGGAGGAAGTGATGACAACTGGGAGTAGCTTCTGGGAAGTGATTTCAGCACCCATTACAGGGGCAAGGAGGGAAATTGCTTGAAGTATGGTCATGCGGTACAAGTAGTGGGGATTGCTTATCTTCTCCAACACCTGCAAGAAGTAAATATTTAAATTGCTTAGCAATTCAGAAAGAAAAGGACAGCACATTATTTCTTATTGTGTTTAGTTACTAAAATTTAATAAATTTACAAAACTTATAGCAACTTCATTAACTTAACTACTGGATGACGGGTTAGTTTCTTCTGTAGTAAATACTTTTATACTGGGCATGTTCAGTTGTATAATAATGGAATTCCACAAATTTAAATCTAAAGAACAATGAAATGAAATTGAACAAGTACCTGAGGAACAATATGCTGCATTGCCCACTCAGGACCAAACTCTTCAGCAAGACGCTTCAAGTTGTTTGCCGCTGCATCTCTAATTGAGTACACCTGGTAATAAAAAGAAACAAGGCTAAATAAACTGTATGTTATTTCTCATATTACTTTTGAAAATTGTATAGTCTGCAATGATAGTCCTAGCAAATAACATTACCACTTCTTACACAGAAGCCAAGCAAATAAAGAAAAACCAGGAACCAAAAAAGATTGCATATGCCGTAGGTATGTGAAAAATTAGACTCAAGGTAAGAAACAAGTCCTCAACCCTGCCCCAACCCCAAGATATGAAGAACCACTGGAGCAATTTTAAATTCTTGTATTGCAATCCATAAGGCACCGAGAACTGTAGAGGCCTTAGAACATATTCTTCTTATTAGAGCTACCACTTAATTTGGAATTTGGAATTTGGAGTTGAAATGATTTAAAAAAAGGTTGTCAATGGGCAACAGATACATTACCTTATCTTCAAGCCACTGCATGCAAAGAGCCCCCAACTTGTCATCAAAAAAGCCAACGCCAAGCTGGCTAGCCAAGAGTGGGATATACTCTATGATGGCCAAACGCACCCTCCAGTGCCTGTCTTCTGCCAGCTCCACAATTGCTGGGAGAAGAGATTGAGACAATAAATCTATCCCAATTACCTGAAGCAATAGTTCAAAAGGTGAGCACATGGCAATAGTTTCATTAACACGAAGCAACAGACATAGTTGAAAAGGTATTCTAGTACAAGCAAATATTGCTGCATTTCATGATATGAAAAAGACCTGATTGACTTGATCGAGCTTGCTTATAATATTGAGGCGAACATCAGGAAACTCATCCTTCAACAAAGAGAGGAATATAGGAAGAAGTTGCTCGATAGTAGCATCCTAGAACAAAAGAAATATTCAGAAAGATTTAGTAGTCATCACTTAAGAGTTAAGACACTAAAACATAAAAAAAAAAATTAGATCTTGGAATTTTTTTATTGTTTTTCTTGTACCTTGCCTAAGACAGGGGCCATTCCCATTATAACAGAAGCTAAGGCTGAACGAACGTGCTGGGAAGAATCAGTGGAAAGCTCCTGTGATTCCCATTAAAACCACCATCAAATCAACAAAAAGTGTTAGCAATAATTTTATCCTACTTGATGCCAAATGCTTAACATGTTAAGAGGCCAAAATCTTTCTAACAAAGCAAGTATGATTGCAAATCTATTACTCTAGGTTGAAAATTCATAATGTTCTACAAGTTATTTACAAGAGAATCCTGCAATGTACCCAACCAGGAAGCTAGCTGGTATTAGCAGTTAATCAGAAAATACTCCTACCAAGATTTAACAATAAAATATCCACAAAGGAGCCATTGATCAGAAAGATACCTTGACACAGGGAAGGATATGTTGGATGGCAAGTTGCGGACTGAGAATGCGACAGAACTTAGTAACCTTCCCTGCAGCAGCAATGCGGACCTCTGCCTCATTATCACGGAGAAGGCGCACATAAGCAGGTACAAGTTCATTACTTCAAAACACAAACAAAAGATTCAACATTCCAAACAAGAAAAATCAATGGTGACTGTTTGGCTTAGCTTTTGCATTACAATATTAAGTTCGAAGTATAACTCAGAATATGGGTGACAATGGTAGATGGTTTCCTGATCATTGATTATAGGCACTTCTTGAAGTAAATTACAAGAACTACCTGGTAGCCTCAGGTCCCACAGCCTCACAAAGCTCATAGAGTTGGTTTGCAACCATGTATCGCACGCGCCATGATTTATCCTGTCAACCAATCATCACCAGTTTAGCACCATGTTCAGATAATTCTACGTAGATGCTGCACTGTGTTACTTTAAAACAATACTGCCTAGCATGGATTTTAAAAGCCGGAGGGTACTTTTGACAAAGCATATACAAACTGACAAAAAGAAATCTAAGAGAAATGTATTCTTTTTCTAACCTGAGCAAAACTGACAATGACAGGAAGAATGTGGGCCACACAATCCTGCGGCTCAAGTATCTTCCCAAGAGCTGCACATCCCTCTACAGCCAACAACCGCACCGAATCTTGGTCTACACACATAAAGATAGTATAACAGCAGCAATGGTGTTAATCACTTGTTTTTCTTCCAAAAAAATAAAACCTAAAATTCAAAGCCTACAAAAACTCAATAAGAATGAAGCAAGAAAAAGTTTGCAATTGGCAAGGACAACATGTTTTGCCTGATTGAACAGTAGATGATCTATTGACGTTATGCAATATTACTTAGGGTGTGCTCCAGAAGGGGTACATTGAAGGGAAGGAGGGGGAGGGGAAGGAAATGGTGGGGTGACCGGACCTGACCGAAGGGGTTTACTTGCTCCATAAGTGAAATTTTTTAGGGGGAGTGAAGGGGAATGGGAGGAAGAGAGGGTGAACTGCCTTTAAAAACTTTCTGATTTTGTTCACCCCCCATTTGGGGTGTAAAGGAAGGAAACACGCTTCCTTCCCTTCCCTTTCCTTTCCATTACACGACCCAGTTGTGGAGCACACCCTTAGGGCTTCACTAGTAGCTAAAGAGGACCACAGCAAAGCTTTCTAATAGACCTTCTCACATAAGAAACCAAATTTTGACTATTCTACATAAGAAATGGAACTTTGATGGATCTGGTTGTTCATATGCTAGAAATTTGATATTCAACAAATCAAGAGTTGGTATCGCATCACTGCTTAACAGAAAGAAGGAACAGAACAGAAGAATGTGATTTCAAACTACCATACCATCCTGGGTGAGATCATCAAAAATGGACATAATTTCAGTCTTAAGATAAGTTGGCTCAACCGTGGCTGCAAATTTGCCAAGGTTTGATGCTGCAGCCCTCCTGACCATAGGCATATCATCTTGGCAAAGTTGGCCATAGATGGCTCTAAGCTCAGCCTTCAATTGCTCTGGAGCACTTGGATAAGCTATGTGGAAAACACCACATGATGAAACCCTCGCCGTAAACCATTCCCCGGCTGCTAGCCTCTGAAAAATAAAGATGAAAAATGAAATAATATAACTTCAGCTTATTTGTGTTCAAGGAAGCAGGTTATTGGGCGTATTTTGAAACACTGCCCAGAACTTTAAAATTTCTTTCATTATTTTTTTCCTGAACATGCACTGGGTTTCATAAAGGAATTTGAACAAATTGAGGCAAACAATAAAAATATTTTCCTCAATCAATAATTGAAAAAACGTTTCCTAGTTAGTCTATCAAGTTATTGCAGAGTAACAGCTAATAGATCATACGAACAGACATCAAGTTTTACACTTAATAAATGTCACACTCAAACTTATAACATCATATAACCAAACAATTACAAATCAAGAGTTATTAAAAAAAAAAACATCTCACCCTGACAACAGGTATGAACCAATCAACAACGTCGCTCTCCTTCATTTGTGCACCTATCCGACAAAGTGATTCCACCGCCTTGTCCCTTACGCATGTCTCCTCAACAGTGCACAGGGTCTCAAGCGGGGGCAATAACACGTGTATATGGTCAACACCCCCGACATAAGGGATGAAGACTCCAAGCTCCTCAGCCATGGCGAGAAGCACCTCATCCTCGTCATCATTATTTTCACTGAGGAACGGTATGAGCTCCTTGCGGGTGCGCTCCTCACCAAGTGCACGTGCAATGGTAGACAGGCGACGAATTGAGTTGAGGCGCAGTTGGATATCCTCATTCTTCAGCTCGTCTATTAGCACTGCAATTGGATATAGTGGTTCATCTACCATCGCCATTTTGTTTATTGGGTTTTGGTCAAGTTTTGGCAGCAGCAGCAGCTGTGATATAAAATGTAGAAGTGAGAGAAGTTGAAGAGGATTACTAGCTTGTGATGAAATATAATCAGAGTAAGCACTCGCTTAGATGTCATTAAAACACAGTTAAATTTAGTCCAAAGTAGCATTAAATGACCATAATCGTGCGAACAATCTTGCTAAATTTATTTCATGAATTGATGCAATTATGTCTCAATTAAGACATACAGAGAATCTGTTTTATGCTCTTTCGGGAGTTTGGTTGTAGGAAAAGCAAAGTGGAAACATAAGAATTTCTATCAGAACCAATGAATAATTCAAAACCTTGTAAGGCAAATATAGTAATCTTCTGCACTTGAGGCATTTTATCTATTTGAATATTTGGTACTCAATTCTGCAACAAAGGTAAATTGGGAGATTTAAGGCTTAATTTACAAATTGGGTTAGTGCCTTATTTTCAAAAAATATAGCAATTGGGTTGAGATTGAGGAATTTGAATTTTGCAACGGAAACTTCTGAATGATTTGGACTTGGTTCTAATCAGGGCATATAATGAAGCTGCTCTAAGATTGTAAAACAAGGTGAATTGGAAGAAAGGGAAGGGGAGGGAGGGTTAGAGGGGAGAAAAAACATGTTAATAATGCTCCTGAGTTTTAATTTCAGAAAAAAAAAATGGAGCTGAATGGATGAATACGGGAGACACTCTATTCATTTCTTCAAAAATCTGTTCCCTCCCAATTTGAAAGGTAACAGACTTAAATCCTCTCCTCATTTTCTTCCCTTCCCTTCTTTTTCCTTTTCTGCCCAACTCAGGAGGAGACCCAGAGAACCAGAGGAATACAAAATGGCGAAGAACATTAATATAACCCCCAGTCCCAAAGAATATTTTTATGGAAGCAGAGACAAAGATTGTTGGCTTCTGGAGTAATTTTCAGCATGCAAAACCTTCATCTATAAGGAAGTTCCTTTCCGCAGAAACTTAATTTGAGGTCAGTATATGCAGAATTCTCTATCATTTCGAATGCAGGATTCTATGTAATTATAAAATCAACTTAACTGAAAACAAATTTGGGTTATATGATAAAAGAACTTAGTTTATAGCTGAAAAAAAAAGACAATAATAGTTCATATATGCCTAATGTTCTTTATCGAGAGAGAGCACTGAGGAGTAGATCTGAATCTTTGAGCTTGATAACTTCAAAAGGTAGCCATTACTTAGGAACTTCCTACCACAGCAAGCAATATTCAGCCCATTGTTCGCAAAATCTAACTATCTACCAATCGGTAGCCCGCTATCCGATCCGGGCAATTTCCAAAACCAGACTAATCAAAAGCGTTTTGCGAGGAAAAACCCTTGAATCGGAAGAGACTTACCGTCCGGCCGAGTTACGCCGATTCTCCCTTCTTCTCGACGGAATGATTCTTCAGATTTGGATTTTTGTTTGTTTTCCGATTCAATTGTCCGAAAGCAAAGGTGTAAAGGGGAATGGGGTCGCTTGATAAATCCGAAGAGAAAAATTTGGGGACAGCGTGAGGTATGTTATACGGAATTCAGATCGCCTCAGGTTACCTGACTGAAGACAATTACGATCGGACGGTTCTTTTAACATGGCACGAATCTCGAAACATATCCCCACAGTCTCCAATTCTCCATAGGCACCAGATTGAGTTTGGCCAAGATAGGTTTAATCTGGGCCGCCCGTTTCAATTTGCTTGAGTCAGGTACCTGGGAGGATACGGATCCTTTTACTTTTTAGGGGCAATTTCATGTATCCCCTCAAAAACTTCAATATTACGTATTTCCCCCTCTAAAATTTGAAATTACATATTTCCCACTCTAAACTTTCCAAAGTCACAAATTTACCCATTTAATCAATAAAATATATTTAATATATTTAAAAATACTTAAATAATATTATTTCGGATTCTAAATTTTTTTCAGACCATTATACCCCTTCATCCTTCCAATCTCGTTCTTTCTCTTCAATTCATGTGCGTCTCACACCGTCCCCACCTATGGATCGGAGCAATGCGGCGAGCTCCAGCTGCATCAGGCTGCCGCACCATCCATGTCGAATCGGCAAAAGATGTCACACAGCTGCTTCAATCCATAGGTGGGGACGGTGTGAGACGCTCATGAATTGAAGAGAAAGAACGAGATTGGAAGGAGGAAGGGGTATAATGGTCTGAAAAAAATTTAGAATCCGAAATAATATTATTTAAGTATTTTTAAATATATTAAATATATTTTATTGATTAAATGGGTAAATTTGTGAGTTTGGAAAGTTTAGAAGGGGAAATATGTAATTTCAAATTTTAGAGGGGGAAATACGTAATATTGAAGTTTTTGAGGGGATATATGAAATTCCCCCTACTTTTTATATAATCAGACTGTAAATTATGAATTAAAAATATTAATTTATTATATAAAATAAAAGACTTAGTTGGCGCTAGCTATATAAGAGATAAGCGATGGCTAATTTGTTTCCGGAAGTATTTCGGCCAAGGTGCTTACGGGAGCATATCTTGCAATTTGATGTTCAAACAACAAATTCAAACTGTTAGATGTTCAATCTATATTAAAATCTACTTGGAGACCAAATTTTACATTTTTTGGAATGTTTTTACTATTTTTTAAGCTGATTTGAAAACCGCTGTTTTCAATGCTTCAGAAATTTAATGAAAACAGCGGTTTTCAAACCAGCTTAAAAAATAGTAAAAAAATTCCAAAAAATGTAAAATTTGGTCTCCAAGTAGATTTTAATATAAATTGAACATCTAACGGTTTGAATTTGTTGTCTGAACATCACATTGCAAGATATGCCCCTGTAAGCACCTCGACGAAATGCTGCCGGCAGCAACTTAGCCGCTCCCTAAGAGATAATTATATGATCATATTCTTTTTAGAAATAGACAAAAAGTAAACGCTTTTTTTTTTATAATGTATTTATGCTTTTTACTTCATTTCTTCTATTCTTTCTTAAATTATTTATAAGTTTAAAAATTATACATAAATTTATTGCGAAACAAATATCAAATTATTTTTAATGTATTTATGCTTTTTACTTCATTTCTTCTATTCTTAATAAGCAACCTTTTTTTTAAATAAAATATAAAGTGGCCTTAATTTCTAGATCTGCCACCGAATCCATTGAACCATTACCATTAAATCTTCATTTGACTAGTCCAATACTTTACTTAGTTAAAGTGATTAAATAGCAAATAAAATTTTTGAAACTTAAAATTACATTATTATTTGCTAACAAATTTTGAGCATCTGACTTTTGAGTCCAAGATACTTAGGTTAATTACAGGATGAAAAACATGAAATAAGATGCTTCTTTTTCCAATTTATACGGCTTTACTCTCTGTCAAGTGGCAACACATAAAAAGCCAAAAACAAAAATAACAAGAAAACCGAAAACATTACTTAATTCTTCAGCAGAGCTCGTCTAAAGATTCTCTTACAATACGTATTTGTTCGAAGAGCTGTGGCATGTGGTTTGATTGCACTCACAAGTGCTGCATTTGAAGAACCCTACAAAGAAGATAAAATTTGTCACTTAAAATGTATAATTTCAGGCAGAGGCGGATCCAGGATTTTCGTCAGGAGGGCAAAAAAAATATCGAATCGGGTTTAAATCCATTAACTAATTGGGTACTCGATAAAAAACAATGTTTTAACTTATACTTTTTAATGCTTTGACTTGTAATTTCTGATGTGACTTATAATTCTAATTACCAATCAAAATTCAACAAATTTATTTCAATTTTAATCCTAAATTTAACCCGAATTACAAATCAAACATCCAGAGAGAGGCAAAAAAAATTTCACGGGGTAAAGTCGGTTGGAACCGATAAATCTCCACTAAAACTCAAAATCTAGGAAGGCCCCTGGAATCATCTGGGTCCGCCCCTGATCTCAGGGGATCCATGAGGGGTAAAACTGGAAGGAAATTCATACTGCCCATAATTTGATTGAATAGCTTTTCTTAATTATGTTTTTTTATAGAAATCTTCTTAATTAATACTCCAAGTTATTATTCCTTAAGAGGAAAAAAAGTTAACATGTGTACCTTGGAATATTGAAGAGCAGCTTGAATAACATAGTTGGAATATGGATGCTGAAGCATGAGCTCAAACTGAGGTACAGCCAACAACTCAAATACTATTTTGGCCTTCTCAGACTCAGTAAAAACCTTGAGGCACTTCTCTACCACATTGCTACTGAACTTTTGCGCCGACAACTGTTCATACCTCCCTTCAAACTGGTTCGCTAATTTCACGAGTGCCGAAGAATGTTTTGATTCTAGGAGATATTGCACGACATAGTTCCTGAGAAACAAGACCCATGAGAGTCGGGAAGAGATTATTTTTTGCATATGATTGTATGACAATATTACTGCTAAATTTCTAATTTATTATCAAAATTGATCACCTGACACCATATATCAAACATTTTGGCTCCATCCGTCAGTACTTATATGCAATACCATGGCTAATTGCTGTACTGGTCAAGTAATTGTACCGGTCTTGTCTGGTACCCATATGAATATCAGTACTGGTACATAAAATCAGCCTGTTCTGTAATGTTTCTGATAATCTTTGCTAGTCCTGGCCAGGTCAAGTATGGGAATCTACACACTATCAAATATTCTATGTTTCACACAGCTATATTACCCAATAGGCATACCCTTTATCATGTCAGATAAATAATGCTTGCACTGATATTTGCGCAAAGTGAACAGAATGTGTACCTATATCCACACTACATAGATAACAAAAGGTTCTTGAAATTTACCCAAAAGAATCTTTAGCAAGATCTAGGCCATTTGCACAGATAGCATCAATCAATCTTTCTCGGTGTTCCTCAGAAGAATGCGCAATGCACTTCTGCATGACGCAACAGCCATGCTGGTGGGTTGATATCTCCACACAGTGTTCAATGGCAGCATCAAAGATTAACTAAAGAGAAATTGGTTTTAAAAATTAATAAAAATCCAAATTAATTATATTTCCATAAAATATTTTTTATCTGACTATTTTGACCCTGAGCTTTGAACTGCTTCACAGACAAAGAAACTTGAGTTTTGAAATTGCTAGAGAGGCTGGTTGTGAATTTATCCATAAACTCCAGAATGGTACTTTTAATACAGGCACAGTAATTAGCAGCTGGATAAAGTTCAGGGAAAATTTCCAGAACTTACCAGAAATGTTACACACTGCATTATCTAAATCATGCTTATATGTAATCAATATCAAATTATCAATGCAAAAAGGTTTGAATCCAATTTAGGATGTTCTGTTTTGTTTTGGAAAATGCTCAACAAGCCTCATTGAATGCTGGCTGGTGCATACCAGTATCTCATAGTACTGAGTACTGATCCTCACAGTTTTTGACAACAGTGTGATAGTTGGCTGGATAAAGGATACCAATATCAAATTGACATGTATAGATGCTTATTTGGAACATGAATAATTAATTTTAACCTTATTATCGTCCCCATCAAAGGATTGCAAGCACCGCTGTATAACATGATTTCCGTTAAGGTCCTTTACAATATCCAAAAATCCAGCCTGAAGTGCCGACATGACTAAACTGATCTCTTCCTTTGTTTTAATAGTTTCGACCAATTTTTGTACTGTCCTAGTCCTGAAGAAAAGTATTAAAATTTAACTTGATATTTTTAAATGTTGTCCTACCAGTACAGCTGCACTACACATGCAAGCTGTGCATATCCTTGTACCCTTTCAAAAATCAAAACAATAGATTGCCTTTACCCCCACCAAAGTTTTGTTGTAATAAATTCTCAATTTGCTCATGAATATTTGCAGGTGTATCTAGGAAAAATTAGCTGAAAAAAGGATTGATAGCAAAAATTTACCCATGAATGTCGAGAGAAACTCTGACAAGTTCGCTCGGATCCCCGGTCAGAAAAGCCACAATATGCATCCTCTGTTCCTCATTGCACCGTTGAATCATCTTTTGCATCAAGTAATTCCCAAACGGGTTAACTGAGAGCTCTATTATATGGCTTAGTATCCCATTAAATATCAAGTCAATAGACTCCTTTCCCTCTTCAAGCTTCTTTTGCAAAAAACGACACCCATTTTGATCGTTTGCAAATAAGTACACATTACCTTTTACAGCAATTAATCTTTCATTCAGCTTTTTACTTTTAAAACCGTTCAAATTTTCAGATTTCAAATAATAATTTCTCGTGTCTATGCTCTTGCACTCGACAGCCTCTGTTTGATTCCAATAGTAACTAACTGAAACTGGAACATCATAATTTTCCGTGGAAAATTGTTCAAATGTGTTTGCATTGCACGAAGGATTAAATTGTGAAATGGTTGTTATGGGAATTGAGGCATCAAATTGAGGGTTGTTAACCCATGGTACTGTTACATTAACTTCAAGAGGGAAAGCAGAGTATTCACCCATACCAAATTCATTTTTTAATTCTATTTTCTCCAAAGCACCATCATTTTCAGCCTGAAACAACGAATACTCAAACGGGTTTCTATCAAAATCGGGTTTGGGTTCATCCGAGACCCACATACCACTGAGCACGTCTGTCAAAGCGACACCATCAGAGCTCGAGAACCGCTGAGATGAATCAGGGGAGCTTAGTGTAGTTGCACTTGTACCGCCGTCGGAAGGAGAAATAGAACCAGAAGACGACGAGGACCACCCGTCAGAAATGCCTGAATCATCGTACCCATGGCAATGGCCACAGGAAATCTCTTGGAGTAGCATCTCCATCTCCATCTCCTCCTTCTTATGCCACTCCATAGCGTTTAAGAGAAAGGAAATTGAAAAGATGAAAGAGAGGGTGGAGAGATAAGGAGATTGATAAATGAATGAGTGGAACAGTGGAAGTGTGGTTACTTTTTTTAGAGCTGAGTTGGTGAAGCATGCAACGGAGAAAGAGAGAGAGAGGGAGATATTTGCTCGTGAGGAAGAAAGATCTGAAGAGACCTTTTTCGCTCGTGGCGGATCGGGTTTGGTTTGATAATCCGGATCCACTTGAGCTTTCTGTTTGAAAGAAATATCGTTTCCAGAGTGGTCCTTCAATTTACAGAATCAAAATGCAATATTGATATGGTATCAGCAACAAAATTTCACCTTGAGGTTAATAAGCAGTAGACGTGGCCTTAAGATGAGCAGTTTTTGCCAGTGTTGTAAATAACGGTATGCACTCATCGGACGGGTAAGGTACCGTCAAATGATTAATTGAGAATAATCAGCAATAATCGGGAATAATTGAGAATAATCAGCCGATTAGTCGGGAAAATTCATGACGATTTGGTCGCCGCTAACGGCTAATCGGCTGATTAATCGGTCTAAATGGCCGTTTTTTACAACACTGATTTTTGCTGTTAATGGGCCATATTTTTTTGTTAAAATAGTTCCTATAGTAAGGGTTTGAAGTTCATATTGAACTGGAAAATTCAAAATTTGATCTTTAAAGAGAGAAGATATTATTTTTCCAAGGAATGTAACGCATATGGTTGCATATAGCAGATATTATTATCTAGCAAAGAAATCCAAATTCAATATTAAATTTCTAGCAAATAAGTGTTCAGTTTTGTATGTTGTTATAGTTGAAAATCTTGACGCTTAGCTTAACAATTAACAGCAATGAGCTAGGAGGAGATTTCAATTTTCTCAATAAATCAATTTTCGAAGTCATTTAAACAAATTCAAATTTTACATTATTTAACGGTAATATATATTAAACAAATACATGTAGGACACTATTCGGATTCAAATAACTAATCGGGTTTAAACCCATTAACTTATCGGGTACACAATTACAACTCAATCTCTATAACTATATTTATTATAAAATATGTTATAATCATTAAATCGATTGACACAGCATTGAAATATTTTTAGTAAGCTAATTAAAAATTCGTCTAGCATAATTCAAAGTGGGACTGTTCTTAGTCAATTAGAAAATTGAAGACAAAATTTAGATAAAAATTTAACCGAAATATAAGTGTTGAATAATAAAAGGTATAAAAAGTTCGGCCAACCCATTTCTTAGAATTGTAATAATAGGTTCCACCGTTAGATCTTTTTTATTCTCTTATTATCTTTTATTATATTTACGAAATAGAGTATTACATATCCGAAAAAAAACAAAATACACATAATCAACCAAAAAACTCAGAAGAAATTGATTCAAGAATCAAACTAACTTGAACCAGAAATAGACACTACATCAGATCAAGAGTAGACATATTGAACAATTAATACTGGATCGAAATAAAAAATTCAAATTCAGAAGTAGACACTAACTATCCAATTTGTACATTAATCCGCCAATACAATATATCTGGCTTAAATTAGAAGAGATACAATATATCTGGCTTAAATTAGAAGAGAACAATGATAAGCCTGTGGCCATAACGGTATGTCTAGATTAGAAAACAAGGAAATAACGAACTCGAGAAGATATTTTCGACTTCCTCGTAAAAGCGTAGATATTTTGTGGTTTTGAAACTTAACAAAGAAGACAAAAACTGCTTTATCCAAAAAGGCACCAGGCTGTTGAGGATATTTTTCTATTGGGCCTTAATAGAAGTTAGACCCGACAACTTCACAACCCGACCCAGTAACCTAGCAAAATCTTTTTATCACAAAGCCGGGGGATCCGACTCCGCTGTTCTCCAAAGGGAGAACAGGACCCTGTTACTCCGATTCCAGTCATTCACCTTTATTGAGATTCGGATATGAAAAACTTTGAACGGTTCAGATCGGAATAACAGGATCATGTTCTCCAATTTGAAGAACAGCGGAGTTGGTTCCAAAGCGGGGAGGCAAGGGGCTCTGTACAACTGTACGTTCCACCTCAAACCGGATTGGCCATTCACCTTTATTGAGATTCGGATATGAAAAACTTTGAACGGTTCAGATCGGAATAACAGGGTCCTGTTCTCCAATTTGAAGAACAGCGGAGTTGGTTCCAAAGCGGGGAGGCAAGGGGCTCTGTACGACTGTACGTTCCACCTCAGACCGGATTGGCCTAATTCCAATCAAACGGCCGTGATTCAAACAGAAATATTTTGTTACCTCACAGGATATGGATTTGGCAAAGGACAGGCCTGTGACTCAAAACGCCAAACAGAAATATTATATCAGTGTAACACAGATATAACAATCTTCCATTAAATTTTTTCATCAATAAAAGGAGAAGTATAACTTCTCTCGGGAGCAATAAAAAATAGAGTTTGACACAGACCACAAAGGTTCATATATGATTGTGAGGTGCTAAACGACCTCAATTTTATATTTACATATTAATTGAAGAGAAATTTGAAATGATAACTCCGAACTATTGAAACAATCTCGTACAAGTGATGCATGGATAAACAATATTGTTTAAGATCAAGAGGATGAAAAATCAATACATCAATTTTCTTTTATATGATCCCATGGCAGCTCCTGCAGGGTTTCCAAAAAAAAAAATCTTTTCTTATGGAATCCTCAATCAATTGAACCTTGATCTTGTACAAAATTAACTAGAAATATACAATTTTCAACAAGCATGCATCACTTGTATATGTTTCTACTGAGAACAAATTTGCTGTACATACTTTTATTGCATTTGTACATATACTGAGTATCAAACAGTAAACTATAAATTTACAACAAATTGATATCAGGGAGAGTAGGGAAGAAAATGAAAACACAAGTTAAATGCAGCACCACAATGCATGGAATGAATAATTAACTGTATACCATATTCATCCCTGTACAACAAACACAATTCAGTATGCATCCTTTGATGTGTCAGCTCTCTACCTTGCACTGCCAACTTCCATCCTCCCTATACAACACAACATCATTCCAACTTCCAAGTCAAGCAGCAAACACAGCAACTTAAATTTATAAGAAAACAAAACTTATATATACCTCTTGTTACCGATGCATATTTGGAGGTGGTGGTGGGTACCCAATCGGCATAGAATACGGAGGAACATGCCCGGGAGGTGGCGGGAACATGACAGGTGTGCCAACAGCCGGCACAATCAGCTGCCCTGGCACAGGATGGCCCAATTGGCCCACATGGCCCGGAGGTGGTTGCATTTGACCATAGACAGCAACTCCAGGCACAGGCACTGGAGCTGGTAGTTTCATTTGCGGGGCATTGTTGTTGCCTTTAGGGGAAGGCATGTCGCCTCCACCCCCACCAGCACCTACGCTGGTGATGTCATGGATGCTCGACCGCCGGCGGTCCCGGTTCATCGAATTCAAGCGTATGAAGTACTTCTGTGCATGGCTAGCAACCTGAGTTGGCGTTCGGGAAATGACGAAATTGCGGGAGATGCTGCGCCAGTCGCCTTTTCCAAATTTCTCAAGCCCGAGAAGGAATAACCTGAATAATAAATACTTAAAATGAAATAACCAAGATGGATATTGAGGTAACAGTCTTATGTAATATTTTTTATAAGATTCTAGATTCAGGCTTCAGCACATGACTAAACTTGTTGCTAGAACCCATTTAAGCATCGTACAGTGAAGTTATTTGCATAGTTTATTTGGTATGTCAGTTCATCTGAAAATTGATGCTATATCATGCCAATTAAATCTGAAAACATACATCAATTTTAAAAAAATACTGGTAAGCCAAAGAAGCCGAATCGTCAATTAAATCCAAATCCAGAAACTCTGGTCTCATATTTCAAATTGGAAGAGAAAATTGAAATGGAAGTAGACAATTTGAATTTAGAAAACACGGACCTGTGTTCTTCTTCAGTCCAAGGAATACCTTTCCTCCTCTCTTGCTCAGACCTCGACAAAGCCTTTGCACTGGCACGATCGAACCCTAAACCTAATCCACCACCTCTCTCCCTCTCCTCCTCCTCCCCCACCCCGTACCGCGGCAGATCCACTTTCCCCTCCTCGATGGATTTCACATCCTCTACCAGTAGCTCGTAATGCCTCTTTATCTCCTCCACCGTCCTCGCGGGAACCCTAGCCGCGATCCCCTCCCAGCGCCGCAGCCCCTCCACCAACTCAACCGTCGCAAGCGCCGTCTCGAAAGCCTTGTCTTCTTCCCTTGTCCAGGGCTTCTCAATCGCCGGCGAGGTGGGCCCCGCGTCGCCGCCCATCGGCCAAGCAGTCGAGACCAGTCACCAGACGCGGATAAAGAACCTTATCCCGACATGTGTCTGTTAATTAAGCGCGAGTTTTGGGTAAAATTTCAGATGCACCCCTCCTTTTCCTAATTTTAATTTATAAACCAGATGGCAGATCCCTCCTTTTAAATACAATGATATAACTATTTCTTATGAAAAAAAAATAAAGAAGACAAAACTTATGTGTTATTTAGAAAATAATCAAGAAAGATTTACTATATGCATTAATGTACCATATCTATCTTTATTTATAGAGAAGTAAACTATTGGTCTTGGAGCTATGTAATAGCTTTAAGGTAACATAACCTTGCTTAGAAGAAAATAACTGCCTTTTCTTTTGAGCATTTAATAGTCTTGAAGAAAACTTAACTGCGGATGACGAAATTTATATTGTCGGCTCGGCTTTCACGTAACACGACTACACGTGTTACAAATTTCGGAGATGGAATGCGCCAAGAAAAGTAAAAAAAAAGTAACAAAGATATCTGAATTTTCTTGTTGTGTGCTATCAACTAAAATCTTCTTTTAACTATTTATTTCTATTTTTCATGAATTATCCCCTAAAGACATGGAAAGAATTTTCACTTTTCATAATAATAGCAATATTCATTTGCCCATAAAAATGTTATGTTTGTCATCGATTTACTCTAAATATTCATTGATGCATAGTGACATCCGCCTTTTACTTTGTTTAGTGCTATTGTGTGAAACTTTTCCAACTTGGAAATACATCAACTGGGTTAAACTGTTCAACTTTTATGGTCCAGTCAAATTGGGCTTTTTACAGTCCAACACATGGCTTCTCGGCCCAAAATGTTCTGCAGCTGCAAGTTCACTTGCATGCAGTGATCTGTAATTTCATTCGAATGAGAATCAAACGTGCTCTATGAATTCATATGCTAAATGGTAATTTTCCAAGAATAAATTATAAGTAACGAAATAAAAGCGGTGCCTAAAGCGGTTGGATAAGGAAAGGCGATCAGTAAAGGAAAAAAGCCATGGCCACCTTTGCTGCTCTTATCTTCTCGTGATGGGTGTTGGACTGAGTAACGAATTAGTCGCATATGCCTTCTTCTCTTCGGTGACGGAAATATGAGTGGTCTCCCGTCTGTGTACAGTAGGTATATTTTTTGTTTTTTGTTTTTTGTTTGATGTTTGTGTGTTGTTTTGTGTTGCTTCTTGCCTCCTCTTTTTCTGTCTTTTTTCTCTTTCTACTTAGAGGTGACTGTCTGAGCTGGTTGATTCAGTTCTCAATCTGATTTGATTCAATGTCTTCTCAGCTGATGAGTGACTATCCTGATCCGATTGATTCAGTTTGTTCAAAACAGGTTTAAGCACGGAGCTTATCATGATGACCGAGTTTACCGTACTTTTGAGCTCCAAAGTGTTTTAACTTCATCCTATAAATACCCGCTACCACTTTTCTTCTTCTTTATGGTTGCTTGGTGCATTCAAAGCACAAAAAGAGAGAAAACATTGAGTATCATGTTCTAAAAATTAAAAAAAAAGGAAGGAGACAAAACCAATTTTTCATTGACATTTCAACGAAAACTTAATATGGTGAGCTTTGAAAAAAGAAAATGAGAGACAAATTAAATATGCCATTAATTGAGTCCTCAATTTTCAAAAATTCATCATCCAAGCCATTGAAATACTATTGTTATAATGTTCTAACAATAAGAATGAAGATCTGCGTGATTTGAAAATTTTCAATCTCATTTTATATCTTCTAATGTTGTTGAAATATATTTTTGAAAAGTTAGTACATCCACCCACGGTACCGAATCAAGGGTTCGATACCCCTTAAATTCGGATTTTTTTTTTAAAGATATTAGCATATTTTTTTGTAATGAAAATAAATGTTTTTGCAATAAAAATTGATGCACCATTGTCAGAATTAGTCATGATATAAAACATCGGTGTGTTGTCGATATTTTTGCAATAATACGTCGATGCATTGTTTCAAATTTTAAACGATCAAATTTTTTTGTAGGAACCTCTAATTTGAGCATATGACCCCAATTCAGAAAGCTCGCGACGAAACGGAGGGCATGGTTTCCTAGGCTATGCATAGAAGCCGACCGAATTAAAATTGCAAAAAAAATGTTTATACCTCAAAACTTCTGCTAAAATTTCTTATCCTCGGTTTTTTTCTATTTCAAACAAAAACGACCCGTTATTCTAATTTAATAAAAAAGAATTATCAATATTATAAAACTGAGTATTGATATTAAAAAAAAATTACAGAGTCAATAAAAAATATTACAATATACATATATATTCAAATAGTATTAAAATGATTAGCCATACTGATACAATAACATAAATTAAAAATAAAATTTTCCATAAAAGTATTTTATGATTTATTTAAACCGACCAATCAAGTTGATTTGGAAAAAAAAAAATTAATTTTGTTTTATAAAAAGATTTATCTAGATCTCTTAATATGTTATAAAAAGATTTGGAATTTTTTTTGTTGTTGTAATAAACCGACCAATCAAAAGATTTATCTAGATCTCTTAATATATTATGAATGCAGGTCCACTGTCAGTGAACAAATATTTTTAATATTTTCTTAATCATGTTTAACTTAGATCTTTTTAAAGCTAAACCTATATACTAAATAAAAATAGCTTAGGCTTCTTTTGTTTTAGTACTATTATGATTTTGGATTGAAGAATTCATGCTTGAGCATAGAGTTGGAAAAACGTGCCGTGCCGTGCCGTGCCGTGATCAAATTAATTTTTCACGTGCGGTGCCGTGACTAAAATGTCAAGGGGTGGTCACAGCACGCGAATGGTCACGCCACGTGAGTCACGTCGTGCCTAACGTGCCGTGACTATACGTGACTCGCGTGACCATTTAATCATAATTTAGATTAGTTTTTTTAAGATTCACCATTAAATCAATATCTAATGGTCCTAATTACATGTGACTCGCGTAACTCTATGTCGTGCCGTGTCATGCCAAAGTTTCAAAAGATAATTAAGCACGACATGCGAATGGTCACGGCACGGAACACGTGAGTCACGGCACGTATCTGACACGCGTGCCGTGCTGTTCCGTGACAGAGCCGGCTCCGCCATGTCATTTTTCCCACTCTACTCTCGAGCATAAAATTCAAACTAATTTCTCCTCCGTCAATCTCAACGAGCTTTCTTTAATTGACAACCGTTTTGACGGATATTTTTTCATCTCTTTTCTTCGTAAATAGGAAGTATATATGTTGATTGTTCTTTTAACTGTTCGGATTTATGCTAAAAAGCAATATTAATAGCGATTTTATAAGTTCTAGTAGAGTACTGGAGGCTTCTTTTGTTTTAGTACTATTATGATTTTGGATTGAAGAATTCATGCTTGAGCATTTCATATCAAAATATATGGTTTTGTGACGCAAGCATGGCATGGGTAATTAATGGGTTATAATTAAGCGACTTCGATGAAATATATACGAATCCAAGATTATCTAAAGCATATTGAATAGCGCGCCAATCGAAGTATTTGACCGATCATTCCTACTTTCGGGTCCAATTAGTTTCAACACCGTCCGATCAGTATTATGATCTGTGCGCACGGATTATAATACAGAGCGCACGCATCTTAATGTTGATTGGACGGTAACTAAACCATCGAACCAAAGTAGGTCCGAATTCATCATTTTCCTTCGCCGTCGTTGTCGGTAGCTTGAGAAAAACGACTTCTCTTCATGCAAATTATATCTGTATAAATAATTCTACGATAGTTTACTAAAGCTCTTCGTCTGGTTTCGATTGGCGCGGAATGTCACTTGTACTGATCCAGCAAAGATAGCGGGAACGAATTGTAAAAATAAAGGTAGATTATGAATGTATGAGACTGTTTTAAAATCAGGTCCAATTACTAACTGCCACGTATACATCAGATTAGCACTCCGCGTCATCTTTTTTTTCCGTAAAAGCAACAAATAGCGGTCCCGCGAAACAGACTCTCCTGCTTCCAATTTCTCCTCTCTCTTCTCTCTCAAGCATTTGATCAAAGCGATGGACGACAGTCGACGAAACCCTAGCTCCGGCGATGAGGTGGCACTCCGCCGGATACAACGACTTTCTCTCCACCTCTATAGTCCCTCCGCACCACTCTCCGGCGAACTATCCCTCCTTCCTTGTCGTGCTAAGCGCAATCTCTCGCCATCCGTGGAGTCTCTGTCAGAATACATGCGCGGGCCCCACCGGGAGATACAGGCGCGCATTTTCGAGTTCTTCCAGTCCAGGCCTGACCTACAGACTCCGGTAGAAATATCCGTGGCAGAGCATCGCCAGCTTTGCATGAGGCAAATGATGGCTCTTGTGCGCGATGCTGGTATCCGACCATTTAGGTACGTTATTCCCAACTGGTTTTATATATAATTGATTAATTTTTGAAAAGATGGTAAATAAATATTAATGATTGTTGTGCAAAAATAGATACTTGGTTGAGAATCCATCAGCCTATTTTGCTGTTGCTGAGGCGGTCGGTGGGGTTGATATCTCACTTGGGATCAAAATGGGTGTGCAATTCAGGTAACTTCTCTTCCGGATAGAATGGTCGGTTTGGTTTCAACAGAACAGAAAGTAGAACCGGTACTAAAGAAAACTAAAACAATGAACTGAAATTTTGCTCTAACTTAATTAGTATGATAAACTATGTTATAAAGAATAATTTGGCAATTTAAGCTGCTATTGTTAATTCATGCTGAACGTCCTTTCCTAGTTAAACAAGAAATTACTAACCTTATGGTTTTTCTGTTTATTCAGATTCAATTATCGAAACCAAACTAAAAGCTGTAAAGAAAATAACCAATATTTTCAATAGAACAAAAGCAGAAAAACAAAAATCTAACCCGTACAAAAATGAAATTGATTCAGTTAAAACCAAAATCATCAATCCAACTGAAACTGCTGCTTCTAGAATTCCTTCCTTCTTTGTGTTTCGTTTAACTGCATTCTATTTAGAAATCCTCTGGACTTTTTTATCTGGTTGGAAAAATTGCCTTAAATATGATTTTAAAAATGTGCAATTAGATTTAGCTCTTATGGCAAAAGATTTTGGGAATTTTTTTTTTATTAATTGTGATAGTTCCAATGTGGTCGATTAGGTATAACGTGTCAAAATGAAATGTGTCTGTTCTGTTTTAAGAGTTCTAGAATGGGCCCTGTGTATGGCAAGGCATATAAATTATTGGAAAATCATTTTATTTGCAGATTGATTGAATTGTTTGATATCCATGTTGGAATTTGTTTTTTCTGAATAAGGCCCCAAGAAGTTGGTATTCTTTATAGTTATAATAAACTGATCATTTGGGCTCTCCTTTTAAATTATTCATCTTGTTGACCATAGTTTACCTACCTCACATAAGTATCTTCTGTCACAATCTCCAAACATTAAGGCAGTATGAGTTTACAAGATAAACAAAAAGGAAATTCACAATACATCTAAACAACCAAATGTAACTCAACTAAGCATAGGCTTAGAAAAACTTTGATACTTTTCTGAAGCCACTAGTATTTTTTTAGTCATGTAAATATTACCACTTATAATCATATAAATAATGATATTTTCACAATGTTTTCTTAATAGTCTTTGGGGAGGCTCAGTTATCAACCTCGGAACTAAAAAGCACAAAGACAAGTATTTTGATGGGATTGACAATTTAGATTATCCTGGCTGTTTTGCTATGACTGAACTGCATCATGGTGAGCTTCTATCCTAAAAAATGCTTTACCAAAGAAATAGCAAAATCAAACCAGATAGCGCAGTACCTTGCAGCGGTAAGTCCATATTTTACTCAGTATAGAACTGGGCTAAAAACCAATGCGGCAATGCCTATTTATGGAGTGAATAAATATGGTGAGGTAATCAATGGCAAAGGTCCGGTTGGCTTGAGTCAGGTGATCAAATACCCTAAAAGGCTAAAACCCTAGATGTTCTCTCTCTCTCTTGAGATTTTGGTTGTTATGTACCATAGAAAGGCAGCAGTTTTCTATTTATGTTCTTTTTTCCTTTTCTTTTTTGGTTCTAGGCAGTCACATGGTTGTGTTTGCTTACTAGAGCCGTAGTCAGGGTTTACTCCGCTAACATCAACTTGCATCTACATATGTGCTTATAATCTTATTCATTCAAACAGGATCTAACGTTCAAGCCCTACAAACCACCGCAACCTTTGACCCAATCACAGACGAGTTCGTAATAAATACCCCGAATGACGGCGCCATTAAATGGTGGATTGGCAATGCTGCTGTTCACGGTAAATTTGCGAGTGTGTTTGCTCGACTGATCCTTCCTCTCCAAGGAAAGGGAGGCAAATCAGCTGACATGGGCATCCACGCATTCATCGTGCCGATACGAGATCTTGAGACTCATGCACTTCTACCTGGAGTTGAGATCCATGATTGTGGCCACAAAGTTGGTCTTAATGGGGTTGACAATGGTGCATTACGGTTTTCTCAGGTGAGGGTGCCACGTGACAACCTTCTTAATAGATTTGGTGATGTGTCAAGAGACGGCAAGTACACAAGTAGTCTACCTACAGTCAACAAAAGATTTGCCGCAACACTGGGTGAACTGGTGGGTGGGCGGGTTGGGCTTGCATATACCTCTGTTGGTGTGTTGAAAATTGCAGTTACCATAGCTGTCAGGTACTGCACTCAACGTTTATTCTGGCCTCTACTTTGTATTTATTTGTTCTCATTTATGAATGCAAGCCAACATGGTTAGACTTAGATCAACTGATTAATTAATTAAGAGCTTGGGGATATGGGTGGGAGGAACCAGGGAATGTGGGGAGGGGAAGCATTCCACTAGTGACTTCTTGCTGCTATACAATGTTAATGACAGTTTGCACTTAGATCTTGAGCTCATAGATAATTTCACTATTTAATACTTGGCATCTTTTTGCACATGCCTTGCACATAAATGTTAGTTAAGGATAGAAAATCAACAAATTAAGTTGGATTTCAACCCTGGAACAATCGTGGCACTGAGAGAAATAACTTCTGTTTTCTACTATATCTAGATACTCTCTGCTTCGTCAGCAATTCGGGCCTCCAAGAAAACCTGAAGTTAGTGTGCTGGACTACCAATCCCAACAGCACCGTCTCATGCCCATGCTTGCATCCACCTATGCTTTCCACTTTGCTACCCAATATCTTGTCGACATGTACTCTGAGATGAAGAAAACGAACGATGATCAGGTGGTTGGTGATGTGCATGCACTCTCTGCCGGGCTGAAGTCGTATGTGACCTCATATACTGCAAGGTCAATCAGCACGTGCCGTGAGTCGTGCGGTGGCCATGGCTATGCTGCGGTTAATCGGTTTGGAATTTTGAGAAATGACCATGATATCTTCCAGACCTTTGAAGGAGACAACACGGTTCTTTTGCAACAGGTAAAGTATGATTAATTTTACTGGATTTTCATGCAATGTCCAAATCAGAATTCTGGCCCTTCACACATCTATCACAGTCTGGACAAACTTGGTAGAGTAGCAATATCTTCAGAAATGTGTGGACCGCTTACCATGGAATTTTGGCCCTTCACGCAACTGGTACAGTCTGGACAAACTGGATTTTCATCATAACATGCAATATCTTTTTCATTCCACTAATCTGAAGGGTGTCATCTGGACATATACCCAGAAATGCTGTTAGAGTAGCTAATGTGATAAAATTCTGGGTGTTCATTTATTAAAGTATACCCTTCAGCAAAATAGAGGTTTAATTTCTTTATTGATTTTCTTCACACATTTGTATTTGTAGGTCGCGGGAGACCTGTTGAAGCAGTACCAGGAGAAGTTCAAGGGAGGCACGCTGACAGTGACTTGGAACTATTTAAGAGAATCCATGTCTTCTTATTTGTCACAACCAAATCCAGTAACGGCTCGGTGGGAAGGGGAAGATCACTTGAGAGATCCAAAGTTCCAGCTTGATGCCTTTAGAGTAAGCCAGTCTTATCTCTCCGATTACTATCGCGGACAAGTCCCTACCTAACACCAGTCTTAGTCTCAAAATACCCCATATACCCTTTTCCTAGATGAAATACCCTTTGTTTTCCCTTAACAGAGAACAACCTACTTCACCCCTGGAATACTAAAAAAATGCCCAATTTACCCTTTTTTTTAATCTTTCTCACCCCATTATATGGTGACATAGGAATGATAAGGATATTCAATTTTTTTTACTTCCTATGCTGCAGGGTTATATGGAATATTTTTACATTCGCACAATACATAGGATAATTCTTCTATCAAAATTTTGTTATGCTTTAATTTTGTTTTACATGTGGCCTCATTGTTGAGTGCTTACAAAAATTGACTCCTTTTTCCAGCATCGAACATCTCGGCTGCTTCAAAGTGTGGCTGCCAGGCTTCAAAAGCACACCAAGACGCTGGGGAGCTTTGGTGCCTGGAATAGATGCTTGAATCATCTGCTTACACTAGCTGAGTCTCATATTGAGTCTGTCGTTCTTGCCAAATTCATTGATGCAGTTCAAAAGTATGTTTTTGATTTATTTTTGTACTTAATTGTTAGCTTCTCTAGTCTCTTTCCTTTGATTGGCTGTATCATAATGGGTTTCACTGTTACAGCAAGATTTTTATGGTACCAATTCAGTGACTCTTGGTGTTTTTTTAGGGATTTTTTTGGTTTTGTGTTTATTCAAGAACAATGTGAGTTGGATCTGATGTCTTTAATGGGTAGTTAAATGATCTTGTGACACATTCATTAAGTGATTTCACATAAATAAAAAGGTTGGTCTGAATAATTAAAATCTTTGTTTTGAGCTAACATTTTTATCATGGTCATTTGCAGTTGTTCTGATGCCAACACTCGTGAGGTACTGAAGTTAGTGTGCGATCTTTATGCTCTTGATCGGATATGGAAGGATATTGGAACATACCGAAACGTAGACTATGTTGCACCAAACAAAGCCAAGGCAAGCTTTATTGATCATTCTTTTATTATTCAGTATAATTCATACCGTTTCGCTTGTAGAGGAATTTTTGTATGTGTTCCGTTTACTCTTTCAGGGAATTGAAGCATAAATTAGAATAGAATTTGACGTAGGAGTAATGTAATCCATAGAAATAGTCTTGGTTTTTTTTTTTTTTTTTCTACTCAGGATCTCTTAAGTTGAACATAACAAGCAAACGCTAAAATCAATTTATTACAACAAAGCATTGACCGAGTTTGCTAATCAACATTTTCAGGCTATTCATAAGCTGACAGATTATCTGAGTTTCCAAGTAAGAGGAGTTGCTAGAGAGTTGGTCGATGCGTTCGACCTTCCTGATTTGGTAATTCGAGCTCCAATTGGCATGGCATCCGAGGCATACGAACAATACACCCAAAATGTTGGCTTCTAAACGAGTGTTTCCTACAATACAATAACCACAGCTGCTCGAGAAATAAGCGTGAAATAATAACAAATTTTTATGCTTTACAGAGAGTTCCATGGGAAAAATATGGAAAGGAATAATTATTAAACAGCTTGACATTATAATAGTATATAATTGCTTCTCTGTTATTTTTCTATTTGTTTTACTCTTCAAACTAACTTGGTTGCTCAGGTGTTACCACGAAACCTCAAACCCCGTAGTTTCATAGAGGATTAAATGTCCACCTTGTTATAACTCAATCCCAACGCGCGCCTTTTTATTTTTGCATAATAATTCAAATATTAAATTTTAAATATTAAGTTCAAGCTGTTGATTTGTTACACATCCTGTGCATTGATATCGAAAGTAATAAATTTCATAAATCCTTGTGTAAAAAATCATTATAATAAAAAAATTGGTATGTTGATATTCCATCGTTTCATCTTGTACGAATTTACATTTTTAGTTTTCGATATTAACTCGTTGCACAAAAAGTGA
Organism: Carex kokanica; assembly: GCA_025461125.1. Taxonomy (NCBI): domain Eukaryota; kingdom Viridiplantae; phylum Streptophyta; class Magnoliopsida; order Poales; family Cyperaceae; genus Carex; species Carex kokanica. Next base: position 344,869 of record JAJGRX010001391.1, on the reverse strand, counting down.
ACAAGATCTATTGTTTCGAACGGGAAGAGTATTATCTCCTGGGAACGCTGCATTAACTCAAAAAGGAATCTTTTGAGTTAATGAATTTTAAAAAGAGCCAATCCAGCTTCTGCCTATAACATAAGGGGTCTTTCAATATTCGTGCGAATCTAGTTCGCACGAATCTTAAGACAGATTGGATAGTCGAGATGCATTAACGATACGAATTCCCTATATGCATAGAAGATTCCCTTCACTTTACGGTTTATTTAGGCTTTGAGATTCGTACAAAATTAAAAGAACGGTCCGGATCCAATAATTCTAAAAGATTCCCTTTTACGGTACCGGGGAGGATGTGAATTCGTTTCCAATAATTCTAAAAGACACGATGCATTTGAATCCTACTCATATTAAGAACATCAACTGGTGTATACATAATTTTTAACAACACTTTGCTAATTTCATTTTTTTATTTTATTATTCTAAAATATTTATTATCTTTATATTTATCATACTTGTTAGTAATATCCGTGAATTATAAATTTTATTTTATTACTACTAACACTGAAAATATAAAAAAAAAAACGGTCAAAATAATATAAAATAAACATTCATTTTTTGCTTGTTATAATAAAATAAATAATAATTTTTTGGTTCACGCTTTCAGGAGGTGATTCCCTGTCATCCTAATGATATTTTTTTATTCCTGCGTTTGGTAAAAGTAGGAAGGGAATAGAAATGATAATCCTTTTATTCCTTCTATTTCCTGAAATTTGAGCGTTTGCCCCTTGTTGTTTGTTTATTTATTTTTTTAAATGTAATCAAGATTCAAGAGAACCAAATCGCACAGCGGAGCGCTGAATGTGGCAGTAGTATTGATCAAAGTATGAAACTGGTGACATTCTAAAACCAATCAAGCTAAATTTAAGCTCCGTATTCTTACAACTAGTATTGTGCCCGTGCGTTGCAACGGAATATATAATAAGATAATAAAAATAAATTTTCATACAAAATAATAAATTTTCATAAAAAAAAAATTAGAAATATATTCTAAATTTATCACAGTAATATGTATAGAAATAAGAAAGTGAATAAAAAATTAATTTGCATTGTGCTCCGCCATACTGAAAATTTCAATTAGAGAGTGAAAAATAAGAAAACAAATAAATAAAGAAACGGAGAATTATATCGCTAAATTTTAGAGTCTGTTTAATTTTAATTGTAACACATCGTGTGGCGGTATGTGTAGCGAGTATGTTTGTAGCTAAATTTAAACTTCTACACATAAAACAGATGCATTTAATCAAAAGATGATAGATTATGTGATTGGAGAGGTGAGATTAAATCCAAAAATTAATCTTTTAATCGTAGCCGTTGGCGGATCGGACACCCAACGTGCTTAATAATGGAATGGAGATAACATAATACATTTATTCTCAACTAAATAGAACTCAACTGAACTTAAATTTACAAAGATACCCTAGAACCAACTACAGAAACATCACTCAGACTCAACCATCCTATATGTATGCTACCCGCGCCACCTCGTGCGAGTTCTTCACTTCTTCGAATGCCTTCAACGAAACCTCGGCAAACTTACTCAACCTATCAAAAAAGCTCCTCAAAACACTCTGAAATCTCTCCATTCCTTTAATCCTGCCATCGTCACCATTGCTTAAAGAATCTTCATTTCTTTGTTCAAATGCATCTCTTAGCACAGAGCCGACACCTATAACAGATTCTAGCAACTCGTCCAAAGGAAGAGACTTGAGCCCAGCTAGCCAGTCCCTGCATAGAACAAAGATGGGAGGAGAGAGAGCCTGGGGAGGCGGGAAGATCGCCTTCCTCCTCCCTCGGCGCTTCTCTGGTGGTTGCAAGACACACTTCTGGAGCCATGAATCGAGGGATTGTATGTATGATCTTTGAGAGGTTATCCAGTTGGAAAAGGTGGAGGCAAAAGAGTCGAGTTCATCTAGTAGGTGTGTGAGAATATGGTTTTGGGTCTCGGCTTGTGACTGTGTTGTAGAGCGCCTTACATGGTAAGCTAGAGAGATTGTGATGAATTGTGCATGGTGGCATTCGAGCATTGCTTTCCACATCCTTATCATCCTGTAAGAAAATCAATCAAATTGAGCAAAAAGGTCGATAGAAAAAACAGTGTATTATGAAAGATCACAACAAGCCTGTCAGACTTGAGAGAGCAAGATCATAATCACAATGAAGCCTCTAGGAAATTGATATGCAACCAACCAAAATCGCTACCCATAAATGTATTGAGCTTTACTTGTTTCATGCAGTGCGGTGCGGTACTTATTTCATTACCTATTTATTTGCAGATGCATGATTAGGGGTGTCAACGGGTACGGTAAGAGTCGGGTGGAAGCATTTTCATACCCATACCCGTTACAAAATGTCCTTACCCGTATCCTACCCTTACCCGCTACAAATTATCTTACCCATACCCTACCCTTACTCGTTATGGTTGTTGGATAACGAAACGGTAGCGGGTAAATAACAGGTAATACTACTATAATAATATTATTTCTTTATTTATTAAATAAAACATTAAAACATATACATTCCTTTCACACAAGTATAGTACTTTACTGAAAAAAAAATTATGATCATGCTAAGCGCAAGTAAACCAATTAAAGTACTTTTTTCAATGCTTATTAATATATATAATATATATAATTTTTTTTATAATTACCCGATCGGGTAACGGGTACGAAATAGGCTTTTCCCGTACCCTTACCCGTTTAGATAACGAAAAAAAATCTTTACCCGTACCCTTACCCGAATTTACAAAAAAAAAAATCTTACTCGTACCCGTTTTATCGGATACGGTACGGGTCGGGTAAACGGATAAAAGGGTGCCATTGACACCCCTATGCACGATGCTGTCTTTATTTATTTCACAACCTTTCTTTTTGTACGTAGATGCACTTCAGTCCCAGCTCTCTATGATTTTTCCCAATGATAGATTTCAACATTCAATGTTCTGATTACTATCCCAATGTCTTGACATCTAGACCTTTGCTATTTGGTGCATTTTTTCTGAAATTACCCTATTTATTTTAAAAGTAGAACTGGGAAGCACTCCATAGTGTAACTGAATAGATAATTTACCCATGAATGAGCTCAACTAGCTGTGGCTGGAGCTCCTCATCCCTCATCTTCTCAATTCTCTTTGAAATAGAATCAACAGCTTGGATTGCAACAGATAGCCGTGAGTGCAGATCCTTGATAGCTGCTCTGGTTTTGTCGATCGCCTGTGCTTTCATGTCCCGTGCGAACTGGTGCCTCAGAATGGCACATTTCTGATCATATGCCCTCCTTATACATTCACTTGCCTATATATATGTTCATGAATTTTTAATACAAAGTAAGATATCAAATCATGAAGACCAGTCTGTGCTATTCTTAAACAGATGCTGGATGCTAACCCTTAACCTTTTTATTACTCCTTAGTTGATACATTTACCATTAGGCACGCCAATACAATATGTAATTCATGGTGGTACCATTGAATGGTTTGATATAAATAAACTCCGTACCTTGATCTCATCATATAATTTTCTCTCCCATGCATAGAGTCGATCTAGAGTTGATGAATGGCTGCCGGAAATCATAGAATACTGTTCGACAAAATCACGGCCGATCTCGCCACTGTCATCTTTTGGCACACAAGCCAGATGGTCTTTGGATGAAGAAGAAATGGAAGAGACTGAACGATTCCATGTGATAACCTTTGATGCATGCTTGGTATAATCTATTTATCAAAAGATAAAATGGAAGTTTTATGAATTCTCTGGGGTAAATTTATTCCATTTAGCAAACATACTAAGATTCCTCAATATATTTCGAACCCCTTCCAATTTTGCCCTTAGCATCTAGTATGTAACTACTGAAACCCTCCAGTAGTTTCAAGAAAATTAAGATAACCCAAAAACATTTTTCCTTGAATTTAGTTGTTTCAGGGATAAGAAAACAAAAGAAAAAAGATTACAGAAATTAACCTGAACTCTCTTACCCTGGTTCAAGAGGGCCTCTCTCTTGCAACAAAATTGATTAAAAGTCATAATGATCCTAGAAGCAGATGGTGTCCCTGTTGCAAGCAATGAAACAAAGTAAATAAATCAAACTCAATATCAAGGCATTAATATGTGTACTCTGTTAATTTATAGTTGGTGTGGCACCAACATCCAGTCTTGACATGACATATATAGTGTTAAATTCTAAGAGCTACCTGAAAACACCATAGAGGACACACTGAGCCTGACCTTGTCAGTCTCAAGCATTTTTGCCATCTCGTCACCTGCCTCAGCTGCTCTGATGAATCGCTGCTCTATTTCTTTAATGCTTGGCACAAATTCCTTTGCCCGATGTGTGATAAATTCACTCTCATCCTCTCTCTCCACTTCCTCTCCTAAGTCCCCCTTTACCTCCTCAGTAACAGATACTGCTCCTCTTTCTTCATTTGGTGGTAAAATCTCCTTGTCCTTTACTTGCTTCAAGCCTTTTACCCGGTTCATATTAGAGTCAAAATAGTCCCATGAGGGATCTGAATCCGCCAGATCAGCTATTGATTTACTCAGAGTAACCGGTTCTGCAGTACCCGTAAGCACTGAATCAGCATTTTCAGTAGCTGTCATGTGAGATACACTGGATTGAACTAGAGGTGATAAGGGACTCTCGCCATGAACAGGAGAGGCAATGGAAGAGTGAGATGGTGACTTGTCAGGTTCTGAGACAGAGAGAGCCAGGTCTGATAAGAGCTCTGACTCAGTAAATTGTCTAATGGCAGGCGCAATACTGCGCAGGGATTGCATGTAGGAAAGGTGAGCAGCCGAAAGAGTGAACCTTGCCTCAATTGCCTCTCTGATGTATTGGGTTCTCTCCTTGCACAGAAGCAATGCTTCATCGTTTCTTGGTTTTGATCCAGAAGAACCCATCAATGGTTTTTGGGTTTCAGACTCTAGTTGTCAAACTACTGCTATACGATTTTTCGGTTTATTTTCGCCTAATAAATAAGTATTTCTTTCCCAAACAAGCGCCAACAATGCCAGGAAAAGTTTGGTCAAAGGAAATGAGAAGAAGACTGAAAGAAGCCTCTTTACTCTTCAACTTACTCGAGAAGTCGCCACTTTAGGGAACAAACTTTGAGGAAGAAATTTTGGAGAGTACCTTTCTCGATTGAAGCTGAAAGCAACTCCGGCTTGCAATTAGCGCAGATGCAAGATCAGAGAAGTCACAAAAGGAGCGGTTAGTGTTTCCATCACTACAATCACCTTTTTCTCGCCACTTTAGAGAAAGGCTACCATCTGTTTGTGGAAAAGCCTCAGTAAAATGTCCCCCCTTGTCTTTTTTCCTTTTCTCTTTTCTTTTTCCGGTTGTTTCACTGTGACAAGAGGTGTTATCGCTTTACCTTGTCTCCTCTACAATCTTAGCCGATAACAAATCTTACAAATAAAAAGGAACAATCAAGGAGGAAAGAAGAACGGGAGAGAGAGGGATGGTGATGCAGAGAAGCAATCAGCTGACACGAGGCAGGGAGAGAGAGAGAGAGTGTGTGAGAGGCGCCTCGAGATGTGTGCATGTACAAAAGCGAATATGGTGAAACTAAAAAAGAATAATAAACATGGAGATTGGAGAGAGAGCGGAGAGATTTACACTTTTTCAGATTCTGTGCGCTTCTCTGTTTTCTGTGGTTGATGCTCCTGTTGTCATTTGTGTGTTAACAGTGCACCACGCTGGATGCATCCAGGGCCGTCCGATTTATGCGGAAAGAAGGGTTCGATGAGAGAGCACTGACCTGTAGACACGCAAGACCGTTCTCAGATTCAGTGCAGTGCGGTGGGGGTCCGGATCCCCTAAAGTAACCCAATCTTTAAGTTTTGGATTGAGACCGTCCGATTCGAATTCGTCGCTCGAGATTGTCTCGGGATTAGAATTTGTCGTCGGGATGTGTGCGCTCACTTCTCGGATGGATTTTCTCAGATTCGAATCGGACGGTCCCGATCTAAAACCCAAAAGTTGGGTTACATCACTGCATCCGAACTCGTGCGGTGGGTGGGGCTGACGATTTTAAATCATGGTTTCTGAGACGTTGAACGAAAGAGACGTTGCTAAATTTTGGGCCTGGCCTGGCCGCATGGGTCCAGACGTTGCTAAATTTTGGGCCTGGCCTGGCCGCATGGATCCAGACGTTGCTCTACTGGAGATGTGGTTCCTCCTCAAGGATAAATTACTAATCTAGTTATTATCAGACATGAGAATCAGAGCTTAAATAACAATGTATTAACCTTAGAGTATTTAAGCAAAATAACATCTCACAGAAAAAAGGCTAAAATTAATGACAAAATTGTGTAATATATGAAAACGATGTATAACAAAAAAAAAAACTAAATAGCAGCTAAGTTTACAAAAACACAATCAATGTTAAAAGTCTTAGTGCATTACATTTGGTAATTTCAAAATAAGAAAATAGATCATTCAGATCAATTTCAAGTTTACCATATTATTAAAGCAGTATGACTAACAATTTACAATAATTCCATCTTGGCATGTAAGATACATAAAAGGAGAAAATGAATATGCATTAATAGGGTTGTACCAGTATCTGCTTGAAGCTTGGTCTTGGCCTTGACGCGGATCAGAGTTTCAGCACGAGAGAGAATCACTGCTCCAGCCCTCGAAGATTCCCCCAAATCGTCTCGAGGAGGAACTGCATCTCCAGTAGAGGGAGGAGAAAGGAGGAGGGAGGGAGAGAGAGAGAGGGGGGGGGGGATGCCAAAGCAGATCGAGAGGGAAGGGATAAGGGGCATAACTGTCTTTTTATTAATTTTCTACCATTAATTATTGTGTTTAATGGACATAACTGTCTTTTTATTAATTTTTTACCATTAATTATTATGTTTAATGGGTATATCTCTATATATAATATAGTTCTATTTAGATGGGAAAATAACTAATTTTGAAGTTTTGACGGGAAAATATCTAATTGAAGAAGTTATAATGGGTATATATCTAAATTTCTCTAAAAATTATAGCAATAGGATGAGTATTTATATTAACAGGGAAATCGGAGTTCTGTAAAGTTTCAATTCTTTTTTAGAATTCTTAATTGACATTCATTTTGTCATTTAAGAAATATTTTTTTTCGATTTTAAATCAACTAAGAGTATCTACGTTCTAGCAACTCAAATGAGTTTCTAAATAATTGTTAATCACTATTTAGAAATTATGATATTTAAAGTTTCTAACTCTCACATTTCTGAAATTAATTTTAGAGTTTCTATTAAGCTACATCAGCAACAAATAAATAAGGATAAATAATTTGAGCAAATCATTTGACTAACATGGAATTTATAAACAGTTTTTTAATAAGAAACTTTAATGCATAGTTTTTAAATAAGAAACTCTCCTACATCTCTGAAACTGAATTAGAAACTGTCACATCAGATTAGAAACCCTAATAATATCAGAGATGCAGATGCTCTAAGTATATTGGTCGTCGCAGTAAGCTCCAACTAGCGCAAACAAAGAAAAGAAGATTTATACAAGTGCCGATGCAAAACACAAAAATTCAGGATCCAATTTTACAACACAAACAATAGCAGAAGGAAAAAAATAAAAAAATACATGCCAAACTAATTTTCGTCCTGCATATGATAAGTACATGAATTATGACAAAACAAATAGAAAGAAATTTAAAAATCAACCGAAGCATTGTTCTCTCATACATAGGGGTGAAAACAGAGCGAATACAGAGAGGATAGTGGTAAAATCATATTCATATTCTTTTTAGTTTTTCGGATACGGATACGGATACAAATCGGATATCAGCCGGATATAGATACGAATATTTATTAAAATAATATTAAAAAAATATCAAAGTTTATAATATTTATCTAATTTTAATGGTGAATAGCAATATTTTTTCATAAAATATATTGAAATATATGATATATATCTACTATTCGGATATGGATAATTGAAACGTAAAACCATATCAGTATCGATATCCACACGGATATTCGGATATCGGATATCGGATATCCACATCTAATTTTTTGAATACGGATCAAATACGTATAAGATATTATCCATACCGTTTCACCTCTACTCATACATGATACATCTACCGACAAACAATTACTGTTAATGCAATTAAAAGAAAATAAATCCTGGCTAATTGCGCAGAAATCCCACCACTTGTAATTCTGATTGATTTCTACATTTGACTTTAAAAAAGCAAAATTTCTATCCGTTAAAAGAATTTTTTATTGATAATTAAAAAGGGCCCAATCCAATCCTGTCTCCAACTTAAACCTTAGCTAAACAGTTTTCAAACGGAAGGTTGACTCAATTGGGCCTAAACATCAATGGATTTTGAAACCAATCAATGGGCCTAAGGAGGCCCAACTCGTGCAATCCTGGGGAAAGCTCCCCTTCCGGAACTAAACTTCCCATCAGCAAGGGAGGACGCGCCGCTTTAGTCCCACAATCTCTTTACAATTTATTGTCGCCCACCCGGCTCCTACAAATAAGCAGCTACTCCGTCTGTTTTAAGGCATGCAGCTGCGTGGTGAGCACAGAGCGAACTATTCTTTCGCCTTTTACTAAAGAATACCGTGTGCACGCCACATTTAAGCAGCATACATTAATTTTTAGAGGGTGCCTCTCTTTGAGATGGCCCCAACAAGTCTAATTTAAACTTACAATTTCTGTTTGTCGTCTTATTATATTTTGGATATCTACTCTTTAGTTTTTATTATTATCCATTATTTGTAAAGTGTAATTTTAATATCAACCACTTTAAGTCTTAAATATATCTTATTTACCTATCACTTAACTAATTTTAAATTATAAAAATTCTTGACTAAACTTTGATTATAAAAGACAAAATTGCCCTACTTCTTTTCTTTCCTTTTTAATGACATCAATGTCAGAATTACCCTGAAATCTTAGGGTATAGATCCAATGACATCAACGTCAGAACCTTAATCAGAAGTTTGAATCGTATTTGTTTTGGATTAGCACAATCCATTCAGTACCACTTTCTACCCTCATTCAACTTGTTGAAAAAAAAACTCTACAAATAGAGACAGCCCTTAGTGAATTTCCCCTATCCTATGTGCTTATCTTCTATTTTTTTTGTTCATGTGATTGAGCAGGGACCGGTACCACATAGGGGCGGACCCAGTGTATTTCAGGGGGGGAAGCTGCCCCTCCTGATTTTGAATTTTAGTGGAGATTTATCGGTTCCGACCGACTTTGTCCCCTTCTAGAATTTTTTTTGCCTCCCTCTGGACGTTTGATTTGTAATTCGGATTAAATTTAGAGTTAAAATTGAAATAAATTTGTTGAATTTTGATTGGTAATTAGAATTATAAGTCAGAGCATCATAAATTACAAGTCAAAGCATTGGAAAGTACAAGTTAAAACATTATTTTTTATCGAATACCCAATTGGTTAATGGATTTAAATCCGATTCGATATTTTTTTGCTCCTCCTGACGAAAATCCTGGATCCGCCCTTGGTACCACATACTGGTAAGAAGGGAAGGAGCTGTCAGAGGGTGGAAGGAAAGTTACAAAGGGGTCCTCACACTCTCCGTTATTTGCAAATAGAAAGGGGCGGGTCTTTATCATTTAAAATTAGTGGGGAACAAGTATGATGGAGAACAAGCAATCTCGTACCAGCAGGTACATGAAACCACGCTCCAGTGCAACTCCTGGGATGCAATGCTGGTAGTTTAGCTTAGTTGAACTTTTTAGTTGTTAACTGATTTGTTTGCTTTCTTAGGATTTTGTTTTTTTAGCTATTTTTCCTTAGGTACCAGTCTTTCTCATGGTACCAGTACGGGAGACTTCACTCCTGTTAGAGAAAAACGGCAATTTTGTCTTTTAAATTTTTTAATCAAAGTTTAATTAAGGAGGAGGGTTCAAATGCCTCCACCATACCTCCATTTTTAAAAACTTTAATAACTCAAAATTTAAAACTTAAAAGTCAAAATAAAACCGTTGGATATGATCTACATCATTTTATCTATGCATGTGTAAAAAATTATAATATTTCAATTTTGTTTTGGTTGTCATCGAGAGCTTGTAAAAAACGTACTAATGTGAATAATTTCTAGACGTTGATTTTTCAACTTATTTATACACATAAAAACAAAATCAAAATGTGATAATTTTTTATGAGCACATAGATAAAATGATGTAGATCATATCCAACGGTTTTATTTTGACTTTTAAGTTTTAAATTTTGAGTTATTAAAGTTTTTAAAAATAGAGGCATGGTGGAGGCACAAAAAATGGAGGCATTTGAACTCTCCTCTTAATTAAGATTTTTTATAATTTAAAACTTGGAGGGTAAATAAGAAATTGGAGATGCCTTGAAAGGTATGTAGAAATTAACCCTTAATTTTATTAACTAGCATTTGAAACTTTTTGCTATTATTTTTTAATTGTGTAATATTTGAGATTTTATGAAAAATGAAGTGCTTCGGATTTTCTACGATTGCAGCATTGTTTGGGTCCAGCAGAAATTAAAAGTTTATCGTTAGTTTAAATAGAACTTTCTAAGATGCAGTCAAAGTTGATTCTCAGATTTCTCAGTGAATCCTGTAACTCAATTCTCATTATACTCGGTCAGTTATTGCACTGGAAAAACCAAATGTGCCTAGAGCAATAGAGATTATGCAAATAGGGCTATGTTTGAATGACACAAGAATAACAAGAATAGAGACTATTCTAGAATAAAAGCTATTCGGAATAGTAATGTGCATCCAAACAATATTTTTACTATTCAGAATAGCTAGAATAGCTGCTATTCTCTATTCCTTGTAAATATTAGAATAGCTACTATTCGGAAATGTGAAATGATAGGAAAAAAAGTTTTTTTTTTGAATTTCCGCCAACACAATTCTGAAATGACAAATTTGATATCACTTTCCACTATCCACACGTCGTGACAATTCATTTGAGATCCCACTTGCCTATCTTTCTTCTTAATTAGCACATTGTTAACACTATTCTTTATTGATTACAACTATTCACTATTCCACAAATACAATCCAAACAACATTTTTACTAATCCAAATAGCACCATTTTCACACTAATCTAAAAATAACTATTTTTTGTCTATTTCATTTACTATTTTTAAATTTCGTTATTCTAGCTATTCTAACTCTCATCCAAAAAAGACACTTCTTAAACATAATCAATTTGTAAATTGAGCTTTCAAACCCAAGTCCCAACCTACTGGCTAGGAGCCTACAACCCTCTTCAACCTTGTTACATTTAAATCCTTCAGCTTCACATTCTGCAATGTCTTTCATGATTTGTTGTGCAAAAATGAACATCATTATAAAGAAATAAAAAGACACTCCTAGCAAAAAAAATTAACTATATGTTTAGCTTAGGTTGCTAAAGGTATCAGTATAAAACTAACATTTATATAAAAAAAATGTGTGCATCATTATAAATAAAAAGACACTCCTAGCAAAAAAAATTAACTATATGTTTACCTTAGGTTGCTAAAGGTATCAGTATAAAACAACATTTATATAAAAAAAATGTGTGGCCAATTGTGTTACAGATGGGTTTCAACTGAAGTATCACTCCAGCAGATTAAACTCTCTAAGGGAATGATAGACCAATTGTGTTAATCAGAAAAATGGTGTTATTAAAGACATCAGTATATAACTGAGAATTCAGTGTGTGCTTAGACCTATGGGATTTTATAGATCACCTGTTTCCAAAAGGGGAAGGCTTTAATACGAAACTATGAAACATTTCTAGTTACATTTTTGCGGTGATTTTACGCATTTTGCTTTGTTATCAGGACCTGTTAAATTTAATAACGTCCACCAGCTCATTCCATATAACAATAATTGCTGGAGGTTTTGGCATGTTAATGAAAACTCAAAAAATTACAAAGGAAAAATGCTACTCAGTAATGGGCAGTAGGAACCTTCCACAACATTACAGAAAAAAAAGGGGGAGAAACAAACATTGAGGAAGTAAAGCACTGATAAGAAAATAATACAACGGTATATCACATATTTGGCTTAATCAGAGTCAGAATCTTGAGCAGCTGAGGATCGAATTCTCCTGTTTTTGAAGTCATCAGCATCCTCCTCTCCATCACTACCATCTCCCTTCTTCTTTTCATCAATTATCCCTAAAAAATACAAAAAGAAAAAACTTTATTCATATAATTTGGGAATATTAAACAACTTTCACAAATTCAAACAGCTTATTTAAAGGACCCAATATATTAAATAGAAAAATTAACCTTTCTTTTTAAGAATATTCTCTAGGGCTCTGGTGGAGAAATCATCCTTGGTACCAAGATCCTGAAACCCGACAAGTCTATCGCAAGCAATTCCTTTTCTGTAGAAAATAATTTGAAAAATTAATTGAAGAAAAACCTTTCGAAAAGAAGATTGACAACAGAAACTATGGAAAAAGGTATTGGGAAAACAAGTTACACTCACTTAAAGAGGATGACACAAGGCAATGTTTTAACAGCCAGCTTTGTGACAAAGAAGGATGCATTCTACACGACAAAAAATAAAATTTAGCAAAAAATATTTCAGGGGAAAAGAAAAAGGAACTAAAGTTATAAAGATTTAAACTGACTTCAGCATCAAGCTTGATGAACTTAGTCCCAAGGTACAAAGGAGCAAGTGCCTTCAAGTGCTTATCCATTATCCTGACATCAAATCAAATAGAAATATTAAAGAATTTTGCTAAAGAACCCTCCGTGCATCAATAAATTGCAGAAAACCCCTCCTTAAAGAAAATGTGTAGAAGTATAATCTCTGGAAAAATAATCTAAACTCATGTACCAGTATTGTAAGTCACTGTATGGTATTGATGTATAGCAACCTAACTCCAATAAACAATGGAACAATAGAACACTACTTTGATAGATGGGTCATGCCGGAGTACTTACTTGCATCGGTAGAATTCGCGGTGGTAAAAATGGCAAATGACTTTTTCACTTCCAGTAACCTCCCCAAGGAAATCACCTTCAGTGACTTCCCTGTATTCACCATGACCTTGCCTCTTGAGAACCTCTCTTTTCTCCACCTCTTTCTGGAGATTAACCAATACTATATTAATGAAATACACCATATTTCACTTTGATATATACCAACAAATGGTATTAGTACTATTAAGCCTCGTTTAAATTCCATTGCTTAATTAGTACTACCAACAAATGGTATTAGTACTGAGTGCAAAAATACCATTACTATTCAAGCCTCAACTAAGCCTCATTTAAATTCCGTTGCTTAATTAAGCTTCAAGTTTTTGAGACTTGTCTTGTTTTGTAATCAAGCTGTAATTTTGGGGGGTAGGACCAGGGTTCATTTTGGAGCTCTTTTTGGCTACAATAAGGCCAGTATCGGCAAAGGGTTGCTGTAGGGCTGATAGCTTGCTTTTATTTCTTTTCCTTTCTTTAATTTTTAAATTTTCAGTTCTTAGGATGTAAAACTCTTGTTTCCACAAATATATGGAAACAGGTGATGAAATCACATCATGTTAGACTCAATCCAAAAGAACACCAAACAATGTCGTTAGAGTTTTAATTATGAAACTAAGTACAGTGTTTTTGAGAAAGGCTACACCTTAGTAAACTACCTTGAGAGCTGCAACTCTCTCAGCATGCAATTTCTCTAGCTCTGGATCCTGCATGATAATAAAATTGAATTCATAAACTATGTTTTTAGAGTAGGGAGAAAAAGGAAAAAAAACCATTTAACTTACATCCAACAATTCGTCGAGATCAACATCCTCATTTGTAGTTGCCTGAGCCTTCCCATTAACTAGCACTTCCTATAAAGGACTCCATTGTTAATATTTTTATGTTACAAAGCAGACAAGCGCTACATTAAACCACCGAAATCATTAATTAAGAAATTACGCAAGAGAAGATCCTAGAAAGAAGGGGAATACTTTAGTACTCCATCTACGACCAAATCGATCAAGGTGATACGAACTCTCTTAGAATCGTATCACTAACAAGGCACTCTTAATTAGAAAGAAAAGAATTTTAAGAGATTAAATCGAACAAAAAAAGGGCACCTTTTGGTAGTCTCTGGCAGCCGCTGCCATGGCATTCCCTAGCGCGAGGCCAGAGAAGGTCTGTCGAAATGAGTCTGGATCCATCTCTCGTCTCTCGTCTCTACCTCTCTCTCTCTCTCTCTCTCTCTCTCTGGTTTTTGTGTCAGAAGTGGGAGGAAGAGGCACTGAGATCTCGACGGGAGGAGGGCAGTCCCAAATTGGCGAAGAGCCCTTGTATTTGGGAATTCATATCCTCTGCATTAACTCAAAAGAGAATCTTTTGAGTTAATGAATCTCGACTGTCCGATCTGTTTTAAGATTCGTGCGAACTAGATCTGCACTAATATTAAAGGGCCCCCTATGTTATAGACACAAGTCGGATTGGCTCCGTTTAAAATCAGACGGTTGAAATTCATTAACTCAAAAGATTTCCTTTTGAGTTAATGCAGAGGATATGGATCATTTGGACCGGTTTCGATCCGGATCCAGATCAGAAGACCCGAACCCGTCAAGTTAGATTGGATTTAATTTTGAAAAACATAACCTTATATTCGATCCGAATTTTACCCGGATCCAACAATATAGTAAATAAGATATGATTTCAATTTACCTATCCGATTCACATTTAAACCTGATTAATATTCTTACAAATAATCGAGGCAATTCTAATATTAATTTCTTATGAAATTAATTAATGTTAATCATAAAATATGAAAATAATAAATGTATGAAAGAATAATACAGTATCAAAATATGGATCACAAGTAACGGAATTTCATAATTTTTAATTTATAATAGAGGAGGGATCTAATTACACTTTTTTTTTGACACATCTTGACACTATTTTTTTATAGGTCAATTTTGCGATTTCAAAGTCCAAATAGTCGATCCGAACCATTCAACATGATGGATATATTAAAATGTGCTTGGAGATCAAATTATACATTTTTTTGAATTTTTTTACTATTTATTAAGATGGTTACAAAATCACTGTTTTTAAAAAAAAAAGTGATTATGGAGTGCTGAAATTAAGAGGATTAAAAGTAAGACTATGCTCCAGACGGAGGGATGCGGAGGAAAGGAAAGGGAGAATCACTTTGTGGGGATGAGCCTCACCCCAGACTGTCCCTGTCCGATAGTTTCACCTACTCCAGAAGAGAAGAATCGGGGAGCTCTCCCCTTCCTTCTCTTTAATAAGGGTTTCCCCCTCCGTTCTTGTCAGTATTAGGCCGAGGAAGAAGTAGCTGATGCTGCATCTGACGAGTGAAAGTAATGAGGTTGAGGAATAGAGACATAATGAAATAGTGCTGTTACACATTGATCTGTTACTGATTGAAAGTGGTGAGGGCTAAAAGTTGGGCATGACACCATGATATGATTTTTTTTTTTTTTTGATAAAAGGCAAAAGATTGTCCATTTCATTTGCATGAAATCAAGTTAACTTACAACTGAAGAGAGAGTTGTAATGTAGTGCTAAAGTAAGGATATAAAGCCCTAAACGTAGAGCAAAACACAAAAGCTCGGCGTTTAATAAGCCACCAAAAGACAGTAATGGAAAACCAACAAGCTAAAACTAAGCCACAAATGAGAGGGCTAAGATAACGTAATAATCCTAAACGCGGATTCAAACAAAAAAAAACTATTCATCATCCTGTCATTAGGCTGGAGAACACCATGTTATGATTTAAATTACATAAATTAATTTAGTTATGATTCAAACATGTTTCATTTTGGTACTTGAGGGTAATCCATAGTTTAATAGCCTGCATGGAAATTATCCTGATTTTGACATTGGTTAAACCCCCAGTCCATGTATGCTACTTCTTTGCTTGAAAATTTACAATTTAATCCTTTGGGAAAGGGTGCACATGTAGCAGGGGCGGACACATATGATTTTGAGTTTTAGTGGAGATCGGGACTAACTGATCGACTTTGTTTCTTCTTGAAAATTCTTTTACCTCTCTCTGAATGTTTAATTTGTAATTCGGGTTAAATTAGGGCTAAAATTAAAATAAATTTATTGAATTATGATTGGTAATTAGAATTATAAATTAGAGCATAAAAAATTACAAGTTAGAGTATTAGAAAGTATAATTTAAAGCATTATTTTTTATCGAGTATCTAACTAGTTAATGGATTTAATCCCGATTCGATATTCTTTTTGAGATTTCTGGCCTCTTTATTTTGAACTCAAAAATGGCAATTACCTCCAGGAAAGATTCGGTTAGCAAGTTTGTGCCTTGCACATCGTTGTAATTTTATTGACATCTAATCATTTTATGTATAAACAGAAATCCTGGGTACGCTCCTGACAGGCAGCACAGCATTTGGAGTATTATTTATTTATTTTCTTGTTCCTTGAGGTTTTAGAGTGCGTATCCTCTGAGATATCTCAACTTTTGCGTGACCGACGTGTCCGGTGCCTATTTGGAGATAGCATGGGGGCCAGTATTATTTGTGCTTCGAAATTCGTGCAAAACTTATTTGAATGGTTGCGATTTTCCATAAAGTCACGCAAAGTTTGAGATATCTCAGAGGATGAGAATTTGAGGTTTTAAGAGAGGAAACAACATGTTTAATGCAATCCTACTTTGATGTACATATACTTATTGCATTGTCAGTCTAACATAATGTTTGATTGGTGCTCCACATGCACTGCACTTACACTGGTCCTTGAATAATTTCACCACGCCAACAAACTTTTTAACATTTTGAACAAAATCCCCACACAAATACATCAATAAATAGAAATGAAAATTTTCATTGACACCAACTATGAATCTGTATCCTAGGCAGATAGGGCTGTAAACGAGCTGGCTCGGGCCGAGCTGGGCCCTAGCTCAGCTTGTTAATTCTGGACCGAGCTCTTACCGAGCGAGCTGGACCTAGGACATCCGAGCTAAAACCTCAGTTTGAAATCGTGACGAGTCAGCCCGAGCTGGCTCGCTGGGTTTGGCTGAATCTTATTTTAACCGAGCTAGACCGAGCTGGACAATATAAAATGCACACAAATTCATACAAATTCACAAATTGATGCCTAGCCGAGCTAGTTAACAGCTCGGTTCAGTAACAAGCGAGCTTTTAGCGAGCGAGTCAGACGCGAGTCACGATCGAGCCACGAGCTACGAGCTTTTTTGTCACCCCTGTAGGCAGATATTACATCAAAAGAAAAAGAAACGAGGCAAGTACTTTGGTTTGGGGTCTCTCTCTGAGTCTCTGTACCTAGTTTATTTTTTCAAAAGAGAGAAATAGCTGATAAAGCACAAGTAAAATTGCTACATCAAAGCTTCGTCAGAGACACAAGTAATTGTTATTTTATTTGGATGCACCTTCCCTCTGTGAGCTCTCTTCTCTTCTCTTCTATTAGTATTCTTCTGATTTTGATCTCCTTTCTTCATTCTCTCCTTGCACTGTTCTTGTTGGAGATGCACTTGGGCATAGCTGAATCCCATGGACATCATTTTAAATCTCTAATTTACTTGACTTTCAAGGAGTATGTATATATGGTGTTTTTTTATTAAGAAAAGAAAAGACCATGTCGTTATATAATAATAGAACAACTTTTGCATATATACCCATAAAAAAACTATATTTTAAAAGTTGTTATTGGAAATGTGTTGATAACTTGATATCCAAGTAGCAAAAGATTAGGATGACTAGCTTTCTTATTTAGTGGAAAGGAAAAAAAAAAGCACGTGCCCGTTAGCTACTGGGACGATGTTAAAATTCTTTTAATAAGATCATGAGACCAACGAGGCAACAACCTCCACGCAGAGAGCATTATTTTTATCACTAAACTAAAGACCGGTTAAAACCACAAGATCAAAAACTGGTTCTCTAATTTTAACCGTTTGACGCTATGATAATGAAAATGGCTCTTTCTTTAGTTTGATTATTTGAACAAATGCATGAACTAAAAGTATGTAATTGCTACGAATGTTGATATCAATACATTGATAACATTCCTAAGGGCCAATTTTCCAAAAAAAAAAAAAATACATTGATTGCATATTAGTATGGGCGCTCATAATAGAATGGGATCAAATATGAAGTTCTTTTGAAAAAAAAAAGAGGCTTTTTTTAATACTTCACCATGACAAAGAAAATGTAAAACTAAATTATCCAAGAGAGCAGAACTTGCAAAGACTTAATACACTATGACATGCTAAAATCTCTACACACATTGTAGCTGTGAATCCTTTTTAACCTTCTTTAGGCAAACAGAGGATAGGTGATTGAGAACTTATTTCAGATAATAACGATATGTGATCTTATCTAATCTCTCGTAGGACCCTCGAAAAGCCACCATTAAAGGCGCACTTTACCACCAATTCCAATTCCATGAATCTTTGGCAACAGAGGATAGGTTCCACAAGAGTGAAATTCCCTTTCTACACTACTATTAATTCACCTTTTGACATTTTAAAAAGAACACTTTAAGTTGTTTGGTAAAACGTAACTCTCATGTAGCAAGTACAACCACAACATCAGCATACTGTTGTACTCAATTATTCACAACAATCAATGGTTTAAATAATACGCATCAACAAACCTCCTTTGTTTAAATTTAAACTTCCATTCAAGATCAACAGCTACTTGACCATTATTGAAGCAATTAGCCTCATTTAAGCAAAATCTGACATCGGACTGGTATATGCATGACACCTAGGAAAGCATATAGTACTAAACCAAATTATAAATCAGATGAGCTATCAAATTGAGACAAATAAGTAAAGAAATCAGTAATAAATTTTCTTTTGGTCTTGAAAGTGAGGTTGAATGATTCCGGTGAAATATACAACATATCTTGTAGGAATGAAACTCTATATCTCCCAGTGAAACTCCAAGACATGGTAAAAAGTAAACAGTAGGATTTGTTCCTTTCTTATCTCCAGGTTAAAGAAGACCAAGTGACTTCAATTGCTGGACATGCTCGGGTGGAAGAGGCGGGGGACACCAATCTCTGCCATCACCATCTACATCCTCAACTACATACTCCTATAACACATGTCAAAATGTCATTGGTCAGGATTTACTTGAAAAGTTTGAGCTTCAGTAGCCGCACCGAAGCTCAATTGAGACTAAATTACAAAATTTTGGGTTCAAGTTACTTAATGGGACTTGATTTTCATGAAGCTGCAAATTCTGGGCAGTTGAGGAGGACTATAAAATACAAATTGATAGGGTTACAGAAAAAAAAGAGTTCACTTAAAATCAAATGGGGTTAATTCTGAGCAAAACAGCACAAGTCTGGTAACAGGCATCTCAGGTACATTTTACAATTCAATCTTGACACAATTGCTTATACCATAGGATTTGGACAAAAATGAAAAGCCAGCTACAAATTAACTACAAGCCTCATCACAAGAACATGAATAGGCACACATGTATCCTTCAAGGACTTACTTTAGTTAGCATTCTTTTGGCAAGAATGTGATAGTGGCGCTGCCATATCCTCTGACCGACCATAGTAGCAACTAGCACGCTATAGAAAATGCCAATTACAGTGAACAGCCCCAGGATGATCAATCCCATGATAAATAGCAAAGGCAAGCCAGCCTCGCCGGCCCCACCCAAGCAACCGCCACATTCCCCAGCAGTTGTTGCACAGCCCTCACAGCATGTGGTGCAATCGGTCCACATGCACAACGTGCCCGGTAGATGGCAGTCTGCACACATGCTGGGAGTAAAAAAGGTAAATAAAATAGAATTTTTTATTTAGGAGACAGAGAAACAAACCTGAACAATGTTCAGGTTGAATTGTGAACACAAAAATATTATGCAGTTCATCCTACATGCATACGTTCAGGTAGTCCATTCCTCCTTCAAAATGAAGGTGTTCAATCACAAATGCTGAACGCATGCATTTGGGTGCAAAAAAATTTCCCCAAAGTAGCAAGTGCTGAAAGCGTGCATTTAATTTTTTGGCATAGTGTTGTCAAACTTCAATTTTGCATAGTTGATGTTTATAGTGTTCTGTTGTATGATTGCCTAGTTCTAAGTAATTGTGGTGAATTGCTCTTTATATATCCAAGTACAAAATAGCACCATTAAAAGGAACACACTAAGTTGTACCAATACCATTCGAACGAGATTCTGCACCAATACTTAAAATGATGCTGTTAGTGTGGCTAACCAATACCAAAAGGGCTTTACAACTCTCCATTCTTTTCTTATGTCAGATGTCTAGTTTGCCACTTAAAAATGAGCTTCAGTTAATTCGATACTAAGCATAGAACAATGGAAGTCTGAGAAAATATGATAAGGTACTGATACCCAACCTGTACACTTCCTGTAACGCCTGCTACAGGTCCAGTTCCAGTACCACACCTGATTGACATGACATCAATATTCGGTATGGTGATCCTGGGAACATGTACATCCTTCAGTGGATTATAGATATTGTAGAACAGAAATATTGAATATGAGAATCTACCCTGGTTGGCAACAGCAAAGACACAATTCTCTGCATGGCTGAGCCAAATCATTCCGCACTCTTCGATCATAACAGGTTATGAAGCATCCACACAAACCAAGCAGTGCAAAAAACAATAATGCCCCTACAACAGAATAAGATTCTTTTTAGACACTATAAACAACATGAAAAACTACAAGAAACATTCTTTACTGATATAACCAAAGTTCAATTTGCTGTTATTGACATAAAAACATCTGTCAAATTCATGATCAGATATCAACTTCTTAAAACAAGTCTAGGAAAAGCCACAGGATTCAACTTCTTAAATTGGTTACAATTTATTGATTTCACTAGCACAAAGAAAACCCCCATGTTTCAACATATAAACCAGTCAAATTCTCATCCTCTACAGATGTCAGTATATAATAGCCTCATAAATGTATCATACCTTGAGCAGCCTTTATGTCAACTGAGGTTATTTTTCTAACTGCTAGTTTGAATGAAATAAATTTTCTGATAATTTATGTAGCATCTACTTAACTAGTCTTACCACATATATAATAAAAGCTAATCTCATCATCAAAGCCCCATGTCACGCGCAACCAGAATTGCTGATAGCCATCAATAAAATACACTAGGTATGCAAATAATGATATTACCTGAAATATAAGAGAACATTCAAGAATAACAATGATAACAACATTCTGATGACAAGATTTCAGGACTCCAACTTAGTACATCTGGATGATTTAAATCTCTATAGATTTTCAACATCTCTTTTCCGACAAGGATAATATATGTCTGACGCCTATAATCAGAAATAATCTTACAAGGAGTTAACACCAAATAAAAAATTAACTACAGAGAACAACTGACAATTTGAACAGCTGCGAATATGAAAAGTATGTCTCTCGTAACGAAGAAACGGAATTTTAGTGTCCTCCATTTCCTGTCTGTATGAACCTGAACTCTCAAATAGTACGGGGCTTTACAGGTTGTGCAATGTGAAAATGCGAAACCCTCCTGAAAAGTAAACAAAGCAAACGAATTAAAAACTGCTACTGGTTCGGTCTGAGACAAAAATCAGTATGTTATACAAAGAATCACCATTACAGAGTTTTTGGTTGCCAGTCAGCACATACTAGCTCCATACTGGTTTGAGTTCACATATGATACTTTATGTGCTCTGTTTTAATTAGTTGACGTTAGATGTAGGGCTGGAGCTTAATTTTGGCAAAACCAAGGTGACTATAAAATGCTTCTTGGCATCTTACAATGTCATTCAATATACCACATGAAGTACAAACACAGAGACAGTAGTGAGGGAATTGCACCTTTACAGCTCTCCAATGGTCAAGGCATTCACGGTGAACATACTTGGAAGTTCCCTTGCACTTACAAGGGGCTATAAAATCCCGACCTGTAATACATTGACAAAGACCATATTCTGCATAATTTCATCATATATGCGTAACATATAACGTTCAAGAGCAAGAAAAATAAAAGAAAACTAATACTTCTTTAGAGCTTCCTGCTAGATAATTCAAAATGGACACTTAGTTATGACAAAACAGTCGTTACAAGAGTGTGCGAAATACTTAATCCTCAATTAACCTTTTTTTTTTCTTTCTAAAACCTCAAATAATGAAATAAAAAAGCAGGATCAAGTTGGAAAAACAGGACCTAAATGGTCTAGAGCTGTTCTGGTCCAGTACTACTGGGGGATATCTTGCAAAAACTGACTAGAGAAAACTGCTGCTTTTCTGCCATTGTTACATCAAGGTATTTGATCTGAATAGACCAAAGATTTTTTCTTTGCTGAACAGAAGGTTCTGTTGCTATTGACTCGTTCAATTAATTGAAACCATAAAATCTTCTGATTAAATATGGTAATTAAGGCCCAATTATCAGCTTGGAAAGAGGTAGGGTGCCTGTTTCCATTCCCATTCTTGTTTGTTTGTCCATTTTTAAATAAAAAACGCTTATTTCACTGAATCTGTATATGGAACCTTCGCTTGGAAGATTGATTAAAGAAATTATCCCCCAATTTGGCCTCAGTTTAGCTGGAATAAGTTGAGTTTAAATATCTACCACAAATGAGGCCTCTCTGTATCAGGTAAACCCAAGATTAGAAATTTCTAAAAAATCAAAAGGGAGGAAGAATCACCATCGCTTTCAAGGCAGATTCGGCACTGGATTTGATCACCAACACCAGATTCAAGGTCAATTTCGCCAGGCTCCGTCTGGGGTGGTGGCGGAATTAGAGGGGACGACTGTTCCCCCCGATCCGCCATTAGCGATCGCTTCGAGATGGATCAGTGACAGAGTTCGAAGAGAACTAGGAAAGACTTTCTGAAAACCTTTCTAATCGATTTAGAAGAAGCACATATGCAGAGAGATCTCTCTCTCTATCTCTCCCTTCCTCCCTATACAAGCAAAGGTGAGGGAGGAAGGATGAGAGAGGGCGGTGGTTGGAGTTGGAAAAGAGTAGGTGCGGCGGTGTTTCAAGTGGGCACAGAAAATCTGACTATATCATTGCATCTACGACTATTTTTTCGTGGAAGGGACATAACAATATATATAATTCAGAGTAGGTCTGATGCCCATCGGACCTACTTTGGTTCAATGGGTGTGATGACCATCCGATCAACATCAAGATTCGTGTAATACGCATCAAAATTCGTGTGAGTCTGAATCAATTTCCATGCATGCAGATTTAATGCTAATCGTACGGTGCTAGAGTTAATTGAACATAAAAATAGGTCCGATGCCCATCGGACCTACTCCTATTTCAACAATATAACATCTTGTGGGTCCGGCAATGAGGCTTAGGCTTAGAGTGTTAGAAAGAGTTTAAGCTGTGCGTGCTCAGGAGTTATTCGGCTGATCTTGATCTTGTATAGGCCTTTAATATTAGTGCAGATTTAGTTCGCACAAATTTTGAAACAGATCGGATGGTCGAGATGCATTAACTCAAAAGATTCTCTTTTGAGTTAATGCAGAGGATACGAATTCCTTGATCTTGGCTTAGAGCAATGAAAAGATACTGAGGAGCTAAAGAGACTGCTTAAAGCCTGTCTAAGGAGGCTAAAGCCAAAAATTAGTGTTCTTAAATATTTGTGTTCTTAAATAATAAAATGATATCTGTTCTTAAATATTTGTGTTCTTAAATAGCCGAACACCCACCTTAGGATTATAAAATAATAAAAAAAAAAACCAAAAATTAGTGTTCTTAAATATTTGTGGTGAAAACGAATCGGACAGTGCTAAAATGATATCTATTTTTATTTTTCGGATACGAGTATGGATCAGATATTAGACATATACGAATTAAAAATATTATTAAAAATAATATAAATATTATAAAAAAACCTAAAATTGTAATGGTGTATAACTAAAAGGCAATTTTTTTATAATATATATTAAGTGATATGCTATATATCTACTATTTGAATACGGATAATTAAACCTTAAAACCATAGCCGTATCTGTATTCATACGGATATTCAGATAATGATATCAGTATCTAATTTTTCGAATGCAGATCGGATATTATTTACTCCGCTTTCACCCCTAATTAAAAGTCATTTCGATCATGTGATCAAATATTATTTAATTAATTTTATTTCTCAATTGTTTAATTGATGATTATTATTTTTTAGTATGAAATGAGGATTATAAATTTTCAAATTATGAAACACAACTGCTTTCCAGTCGGCAGGGCAAAACAATAAAGAAAAGGTAAGCTTTCGTGATTTTTTATATTATCACCAAAAAAATGGTAGTGACACCTTATCTGACTACGCAATTGGGGATAAATTTCGAAGGAAGGGAGGTTAGAATTTTTAATTTGAGATTAGGTAAAGGGTGTGTACGCCTAAAGACTGGAATTTTTTTTATAAACCATAATTAAAAAAAAAAAATTTACGAAACCAACATGATTACTTTTTTTTTAAAAAACCATAAGAACCGAAATGGCATTTCGGTTCTTATGGTTTTTTTTTTAAAAAAAAAATAATCATGTTGGTTTCGTAAAAAAACAAAATTTTAATTATGGTTTATAAAAAAAATTCTGAAGACTGGATATAACAAAAAAAAATTTGCTTGTTTTTCTGCATATAAGAAAATCTTTTATACTTAAAGCATCTCAATCTTTGAGATTGAAAAGGATGATTTTATTTTTATCACACAAGTATTTTTTTAACAATTCTCTTTAAATCAATTTGATATTATTTTCATTCCTGCAATTAATTATAATTTCAGTTATCACGAGCGTTTTAAGTGATGTATTCCTACGATTTTCAATTACAAAATAATTATAAGTGGAGGTGAGATTTTTAAATGCATTGTTAATAAAACAAGTTTGTAAAATTAAAATTACAATTATTAGTTGTCATTGCAACCTTTTTCAATTACTTTGTAACTGAGATAAATATATTTTCAAAGTACTTAAATTCTATAAAGGAAGAACCTAAAAACTTTCAAATGCTAATTACTTGGCCAAATGGCCAACCATATTTTGTTGTAGCATGACAGTCGCATGCATTCAAATATGAGGGGTGATTAATGAGCGAGTTGGGGTATGCTCATACTCGGCTCATTAGCTTAATGAGTGAGTTGTTAATGAGCGAGTTGATAATGAGCGAGTTGCCGAGTTGTTTAAAATACATCATTCAAAAACTAATTTTCATTTATAGAATTTAACAAATTATCATAATCCAACTTAATTAAACAGTACATAAGTTAACAAAAAATTGTCCATAAGCAAATTTAACAAAATCAAACAACTATCTTCTTATCGTTCTAACGGCTCTACATGTCACATACTCAAATGTCAAAGCTATCTCCTTATCACATACCTACAAATTTGCATTATCAAAACAATAATAAAAATATAGAATTTAAAAATATACAAATTCAGAACTGTACAAATCCAGAACGGTGTATTAATGATCAAATTTTTTAATGAGCGAGTTAGAGTATGCTCATGCTCGGCTCATTAAGTTAATGAGCGAGTTGATAATGAGCGTTTAGCGAGCAAATTATGAGCAAGTTACGAGCTACAAGTTACGAGTTTATATATATTGCATCTCAGGTACGGGGGGGGTACAACTCACAGAAAAGAACAGGCGAAATTTTCTCAAAATGCTCCATGTCAAAGAAATTGAATGAATTTGCTAAATTGACCTTACAAAGCAAAAAAACATGTGCAAATTTCCTAAACAGATCAGGTGCATCACAGTCACAGATTGAAGTGCCGCAGAGTAAAGCAAATTAGATTGGTTAATTCTTTACAGAAATTGTTAGTTAATCTAATTAATGAATAAGCCAGCTAATTAGATTGGTTAATTCTTTATGAGTGATTAACAAAAGGGATGATTATATGATCCAGAGTTTTTGACAAAACATATAATGTAATATAATAACACTAAAATACCAACACAACTAAATACATTACAACAAGAAATCAATAACGACTCGGGCTCTGTACTACGAAGAATCTAAAATAACAACAAAATCAGGCATCTAAGGTAAACAAAGATAAAAATAACCAAAACTACTAATTACACCAACATTTTTTATCGTTACATTTTAAGGTAATATCCTGTCAAATTATTTCAAGAAATCAAGTTAACCATATTTAATCTAAAATAAAAGCTATGTCAATTATTTCAAAATTAATTAAAGTCAAAATAAATTAAATCATTAAACCAGGAAATTACCAGGTGAAATGTCATGGGATAAATCTGGTGTTAATTGTTCAGAACTTGATTCTAAAACATTAACGTGAATCTAGCACGTAAATAATGAAACAGTAAAACATAAATAAATAGGATCTATAAATAGAAATGCTAACCAATATTAAAAACTACAATCAAAGCATCTTCATCAGTTGGACACAGGTGTCAAATTGTTTCCAGGAAACGAACAGCTAATAGAATAAATACGTAAAATCTCAAATAAAGTATATAACCATTTAATTAAAACCAACTGAGAGAAAATGCCACTTTTGTTGAATAATGAGAGCACCGTCCTGTTCTCATCATTTTATACCAAGTTGTGCAGATTCCAGTACACAACGGCGGATCCTTTTTTATGTTTCCGACTCACACCAGAAATAAAGTGGTCTTCAAGGCCAATTTTTTGGCAAAATAAATAAGTAAAGAAATAATTAAATAATTTCTATCAAGTACCAACCAAGAAAAACATAAGACTTTGCAGTCAAGCCACCTCTTAGATAACACCCGAGTAAATTTGATGTAAGATAATGTAAAAACTAAAATCAGTGTAGAAAACAGGGAAAACAAAGAACGCTTTTCAGACATTTGATTGCAAATAGAAAAGTCAAACTCAGGTGTGCAATAAAAGATGATTTACACATCAAAGATCTAACCAGAGAAACACAACTATCAAATCAGAAAGCCAATATTCACGGAAAACTACAAAATATAATTTCGATAGATATTAGAAACCTGAAAAATTCTTTCAATAGTTGAAGGCCTTCACATGAATTCCTGTTCAAGCACAATTAACCCAGCAGAGTTGTTCAAGATCCTCAAGCCAACTAGAATCTCCTAAACTATCTCCATTCAATTTCTCCACAAGTCTCAGGATTCTGTAACAAAATTCAAACTCAATTTAAGAACGGAACAAACACTATCAAAAGAAAAAATAGAAATATACCAACATTGACATTATTAACCAATGAAATTGAAGTTTTCCAAATCATAATTTATTGAAACCATGCAACTTGATATTTCATGATAAAAAAGATGCGTATCAAACCTAAAATGGTTGATTAAAAGAATTAATAATTGTGCTGATTGAGTGGTGAGATTACTTAATCAAGTGCTATTCACATTACAATTCTCAATTTAATTAACACAGTTAGTGCTCACAAGGTACAGATTTCAGACCACTAACAGACGCATAATATTTGAATCACGCACAACATTACAACTCATCTTTTTTAGCTGGAAACACCTTATTACAATACAAATAGACAAGTTATTTCTTTCACTATATGGGAGCAAAGATGTAGCTCAACGTCAGCCTCTGACAAGCTTTCAAAAAAAAAAGAAAAAAAAAAAGATGTAGCTCAACTCAATCAATTTGCTTTTCTTTTCAAACCGTGCAGTTTTACTTTTAACAAATCCCACATATCAAATATATCTTTTAGTTTTTATTATAATAAAAACTTTATATGGTTGGCAAGTTAGTAGGCCCTTATGGGACTTGAATATGTCATGGCATGTCAGACCACATAGACAAGACAGTACTTTATTTTTTTCTAATGAAATTAGATTACTGTCATAGATTCTACGAGGAGTTAAGCTATGAACCATTTGACACAAGTCAACATTTCGCAACATAGTAAAAATAATGAACTGATAAAAAAAAAAGCATGCCCAAGGGAAAAAATATGCAGGGTAGAAGTAGTTCAATATTTCCAAACTAACAAGAAGTGATCAAACCAAACCAAATCATAAAAATTAGGGACAACAAGACTAAACCAAAGCATGCAAATGATATTCATAAGGTAGGATACAGAAATAAAAATGATGAAACACATATTCAAATAATGAGTTAAACTAAAATGATCCCACAAAAAAACATATATCAACTGAGCAGGTCACCAATAGATATCCAGAAAATCAGTTTTTCCTTTAAATTGAAGCTATAGCATCACCCAAGCTCCAATTCGTTCACAATTACTATATAAAAAGCATAACAAGAAAAGATGTATTAAAACAATAAATTTATTTAATTATTTAAAATTATGTTTCAAAGTGCTAAGGCGTGATAAATACTGGCCCCAAGCCTGATGTTGGGCGTCTTGATGTTAAGGATATTACACTTGGCAAACAAATTTCAAAATTTAGAGCTTTGTGGAGAAGACAGGTGCAAAGCTACCATAAAAGATGTGAGAGTATGAATACCATCATAAAACAGGAAAAAGAACAACTGCAAATTATTCAAACAAAGGTATGTGGCTTGGTCTCAATTCTTATGCCCACACTGAAGCAACAAGTTTACAGAATTAACACAAGGATCTAAATAAAAAATAAAAGATGAAACAAAACACATGAAAATGAAATAAACTTTAAATATAGAAATAATTTTGACCACAAAAAGTATTGTCAAAACGTGAAAAAAACACAATAAAATATGATTCTCTTAACCAATCCCAAAAGGTTATAAATAAAAGATACAAGGAATCACCTGAAAGCATTGTGGAAACCTCAAAAGATTGCCATAGCAATCACATAAGCAACAGGGAACCAAATTTAGAAACAAAGGGGGAATCTATATAGGACTGCTATCTGGTATTGAGGGGACTCCAGTAGCTATATTATAACAGATATACCTCTTATCATACTCTTACAGTTAGGTCAGAGTTTAGCTAACATAACTATAAATTAATTTAAAATTAAGCTAAGATGTATGAACAAATATTTCACTACCTCAAAACAACGTAATGGATTGCATTGAATTTAAGCTTGATGCAGAAACAAACATACCATTACCTCAAAAAAAAAAAAAAAAATTAGGCAAATTAACCCATATTGTCGTATTATCTTGGTTTATTTTTTCTCAAGGTAATGACCTTTTAGAATTTGAAGGCACAAACCATGTTATTGTCTTATCTTGGCTCAACGTCTCTTGCAAAAAGCTGTTCGTCATTGTTTGAAAAAGGAAGCCGTGCATATTTTAAAAACAATATTTACTCTAAGTGTTTCAGTTGAACTATTTTGAAAGAAGATTTTATATCTACAAAACAAACTAGTAAATTAAAAGCCTAATTTGAATGTGCAACTGAAGCTCGGAAAACAAGTTAAGAAAACACTTAATTAAAATAAACACAGTATTACTTAACACCAGAAAAATAAAATAATAAAGAGGATGTAAATTTTACCACATGAATCCAGGGAACCCACGACCTGATAGTCCGCCAGTTGAACCATGACTCTGTTGTGTCGAACTCAAAACAGACCCCTGATAGGATCTTAGCAGCGACTGCCCCTCAGGAGCCTCTTTCTTCGCCAACATTGGATTATGTGCAGCTGCTGCCGCTGTGGCAAACCCTGTAGCAGCAGCTGGGTTGAATGCAGCTGCAGCGAAGGCTGGATTAAATGCAGCTACAGCAGCCAGTGGATTCAATGTAGCCGCAGCAAGAAACGGGTTCTGTCCCAGAAAAGCTGCATATGGATTCTGACTATACAATGCCATATTTTGTGCAGCTGCCATGGCCGCAATCTGCGATGCGGTCACTGATTGTGCCATGGCAGGAGGAGCCACAGCTGCAGGTGCCATGGTGGGCATTGATTGTGTCTTTTTTTTGTTGTTAGAATTTGATGCCAGTTCACAGTGTAACAACCTACCTCCAAACATCTTGTAAGGCTCTTCTAGTGCCTTTCTAGTACCTTCTAGGGTTTTGTAAACAAAAAGAGCGAAGCCCCGTGATTTACCTGTCTGCAAATCGAATCCAATCGGTCCCAACTCGATCTCCCCAAATTTCTCAAACAAGGACCGGAGCTTATCGGGTTGGGTATCCGCATGAACGTTGCTCACATATATCTTTCTAGCTAAGGTATCTGGGTTATTAGATGCACTGCTGCCTGACGGTACGGGTCCAACAGCCGCTAGCTGGCATGTGGTCATGCGGTTTCCAATCTGCCTATGAGGCTCTTTTAAGGCTAGAGTAGCAGCCTTACGGGTGCGGAAGGTGATGAATCCATAACCTTTACACCGACCCGTTGACCGATCACACACTATGTTGCAATCCTCCATCTCTCCGTAGGGAGAGAAGGCCGTCATCATATCTTCATTGGAAGCATCCCAGCCGAACCCGTGCACGAACAGCTTTCGATGTTGAACGTCTGAATCGGCGACAGCGTAGACGCGAGGGAGAAGTGAGGGGTCGGAGGCGATGGCATCGACGAGGAAAGTGACGAGTTGATCCTTTTGGTACGGCTCGAGGAGGCTGAGTATGTGGTTCGCCGAGGGTGGAGGAGACGACCCGGCGGAAGATCCAGAGGCGGCGTAGATGTCTTTTCTAGAGTTAGACTTTGTGGATTTGTCCCTTCTCGATTTGAGCTTGGAGCGGCTGCTGGAGTGATCTTTTGAGGATTTTGAGCGCTTCGATTTCGCCATGGCAGCACTGCTAGGGTTAGGGTTTGCCTGTTTGGAGGAAAGGGGAAAGATTTAGGAAAGTTGGAAAATGAGTGATTCGAGGTCGAGGGGCTCGCGTGGGATCGGCGAGACAATGCCGAGTGCGTATCCTATGACATATCGAATTCGTATCCTCTGCATTAACTCAAAAAAGAATCTTTTGAGTTAATGCATATGGACCGTCCGATCTGCATTGAAATCCGTACAAACTAGATCCACACTAATATTGAAGGATCCCATGCTTTATAAGCAGGGCCGGATTAACTCTGTTTAAAATCAAACGGCCTAGATGCATTAACTCAAAAGATGCTCTTTAAGTTAATGCGGACTCTGAGATATCTCAACTTTTGCGTGCCTATTCGGAGGAGATAGCGCGGGGGCCAGTACTATTTGTGATTTAAGATTCGTGCAGAACGTATTTGAACGGTTAAGATTTTCCAAAAAAAACACTCAAAGTTTGAGATATCTCAGAGGATGCGAATTTTATCCGGGTTGGGAATAATTTCCGAATTTTTTATTTATATCCAAAAAATAATGGAAATTTCAAAAAATACTCATGTTATCTTGAAAATTCGAAAAATACCCAAACCGGAAATTTTTTTTCCGGATTTGGCCTCTAAATCCGGAAAAAAAATTTCCGAAAATTGAACTCCAAATCCGGAAAAAAAATTTCCGGATTTAACATTTTTTTTTTTTTTTTTTTTTTAGAGTTTCCGGAAATTTTTTTTCCGGATTTAACATTTTTTTTTTTTTTTTTTTTTTTAGAGATTCCGGAAATTTTTTTCCGAACTAAATAAAATTTTTTTTTTAAGAGAAAAATAGCTAAAATACTGAAATCTAACGCTAAAAAATCGAATTATTTTTTTAAATATTTGTTTCATTAATTTAAAAATTTTCAAAATGGTGTAGAATAATTTAGAAATTATCAAAATAGCTAAAATACTGAAATCTAACACTAAAAAATCGAATTGTTTTTTTAAATATTTGCTAGATTACATTTTTTTATATATAATTAGCATATTTATACTAAAACAAGCCAAATTACTTAATTTATGCTGAATTACACTAAATTACAATAATTATGTAGAATTATGCTAGAATACGGTAAAGTACGCTAAATTACGTACGAATAGGGATAATATCTTCACTGAGAAGGTGAAAAACGACGACGAAACTTCAAACGGCCATAAAACGGCGCTCGAGTGTCCGATTTCAGCAAATGACCACTTTTCGGAAAGCTTACGAAAATGCGCATGCGTCCGGATTGCTATGCTAGTTTTCCAAATTCAGAATCGCCAAAAAACAAATAGAAGAGCCTTAAAACTTCAGTTGAAGTTTCCGATTAAGATTTTCATTTCTATTATTCAATCTACGTAGCTCAGTAAATTAGTTATGTAATAAACTTTTAGAACACCAAATTTTATTATTTTTGGAATTTTTTTTACTATTTTTTATGATTTATGAAAGATGCCACAAAATAAGCCCCATTTATACGTAATTTAGCGTAATTTATCGTATTTTAGTAAATTTACCGTATTTTAGCACAAAATCGGTCCTATTTGTAGTAAAAAAGCAATTCGATTTTTTAGTGTTAGATTTCAGTATTTTAGCTATTTTGATAATTTCTAAATTATTCTACACCATTTTGAAATTTTTTAAATTAATGAAACAAATATTTAAAAAAACAATTCGATTTTTTAGCGTTAGATTTCAGTATTTTAGCTATTTTTCTCTTAAAAAAAAATTTATTTAGTTCGGAAAAAAATTTCCGGAATCTCTAAAAAAAAAAAAATTGTTAAGTTAAATTTTTTTATCCGGAATCTCTAAAAAAAAATAAAAAATGTTAAATCCGGAAAAAAAATTTCCGGATTTGGAGTTCAATTTCCGGAAATTTTTTTTCTGAATTTAGAGGCCAAATCCGGAATAAAAATTTCCGGTTTGGGTATTTTTTGAAATTTCCATTATTTTTTGGATATAAATAAAAAATTCGGGAATTTCATTTAGTGAAGTCCGGCTTTGTTGTTCACTCATTCATTATTTAAACTTTTATACTTTTACGAATATTATTTAGAATTTAAATATTTTAGTTAATACTAATTTATCCTATGTTTGGTATTCATTAAAGTATGATATATTCATCTTTTGTATATTTTTTTTTCAAGTTACAACTAGTGCAGATGCAGTAAAAAAAAAAACCTAAGAACTCGTATGGTAAATCAGAGATGAGTTCTAGAACAGTATATTTGAACAATTATAGATAAACAATATTATTTACTTGGGAGTTAAATATTGTTATTCATCGACTTTTCAGATGTTCTTTGGTAAAATATTAATTAGAATAATGAAATGGTAATTGTATAAAATGAGTCAAAACATTATATTGTTACTCTTTATTTTAACGATTGTCAAACCTAGTATTGATATAATTATTTGTGACATTTTTTAATAAAAGATGGAAATTTGGCTTTTTAATTTCTCTTTAATATTTATAAAGAATTCTTCAGCTGACATATAAAGAGTGTTGTTCTTCACCACGAGTATCAGGTCAAAGGCCAGTTCTTATAATTATCCATGACATTTTTTTGCCTTTCTATGAAATTCTGATATATAATTTGGGTTAAATTTAGAGTTAAAATTAAAATAAATTTTTTGAATTCGGATTAATAATTATAATCATAAGTCATAGTATTGAAAATTACAAGTTAGAATATTATTTTTTATAAATACTCGATTAGCTTTTTGAATCCGATTCGATAATATTTTATCCTCCTGACAAGAATTCTGAATCCGCCCTAACATACAAAAATCATCTTCAAAGAATAAGACATCAAGAAATATCTACATACTTCTCTATCATTAGTCTTTATTATTAATCTTGATGACTTTCTCAATGCTTGATTTGCTTTTCTGAATTCAATTTACATTTTAAAAAATACATAGTAGTTAAATTTAATTTAGCTTCCGTGCTATATATTAGTCTCTATTCGATTAAATATATTTTACATTATTTTCGGAAGACGAAGGAGACTTCTTGTTTTCTTTTTATCTAACAAAAATGTGTTATTTTTAATTTAAAAGAACCATCCATGTTCGGATGTTGGGTTTCTTTAGTAAGAATATATTAGTTTTGAGGTAATTGGGTTTATAATTTCGAGACTCATTTAGTTTTTTAGTTATTGCAAATTTGTACTGCATTCTTTTAATACAAGGACAAAATGGCCACATTCAAATAAAATATGAGGAAAAACCAAAGTTACTTCACAATAGGGGTGCACAAAAAATTCGAGATTCGTGATTCGATTCGAGTTCGATTTGAAAAAGTTCGAAAAAAATTCGATTCGAAACCAGTTCGATTCGAAATTAATTCAATTTCGAATTCGAACCTGCCCAGGTTCGATTCGATATAGTTCGCGAATTTTGAAGGTTCGAATTCGAAATTAAGCATTTAATCGAATTGTTGGATAGATCTAGAAAAGTAAGTTTGAATTGCCTCAAGAAAAGCATATGTATAAAAATATGCAGTCTAGTTTAACTGAATTTTGAATCTGCATTGAATTTCGAATCTGCACTGAATTTCGAACTAATTTCGAATCAAATCGAACTAGTTCGAATTATACCGAACCAAATTCGAACTGGCCTTTCAGGTTCGAAATCTATTTCAATTTCGAACTGGGTTTGATTCAAAATTATTTCGAATTCGAATTAGAACTAGGGCAGATTCGATTTGGTTCGGTTTGTTTGCAGCCCTACTTCACAATATTATTTCCTCCATGTATAGTTGTGGAGCAAGTAACTATATTTAAGAAACGTTCACATACTGAAATCAATTGAGGATTCTAATCCTAATTGCATAATGTTATCTCCATAAGACTACTTAAACCAGTCTGTGGTTCTTCCATTTCAGTCTCGCGGTGAGACTTTCACAACAACACGTAGGGGTGTTCAACCGGTCGGTTCGGGTCAAACTGAACTTTTTTTGCTGAACCGTAGTTTAAACCGAATTTTGAAAACTCAACCGAACCGACCGAATTAAAATTCCAAACTGATCTAAAACCGAACCGATTAAACCGATTTAAACTCGGTTTGTTCGGTTGAACCGAATACAAACATTTCAAAACCGGTTGGTTCAGTTCAAACCGATTTGGATAACATTTTTTATAACCACACAAGCCAGTTTTTGATAAACCGATTCATTATAAACCATACAAAATAAACCGATCCATTTTTATTAAACCGGTTGGTTCGGTTCAAACCGATTTGAAGATCCCAAAACCGAACCGAACCATTTAAACCGAACTTCTTTAAAAACTAAACCGAACCAACCATTTAAACCGAACAACCAATCCAATTAAACCAAAATTTGCCGGTTCGGTTTAAAACCGAATAAACCGATCCATTTGAACACCCCTAACAACACGTGTGGGCATATCTGTGTTGATCAGCAATTCAAGATACTTCAGTCCAGGGATTTCACTTATGGAGCTAGAGACCAAGGTATGTAATTTGTATTGCTGATGAATGGTTTATTTGGTGTCTTTTATTCTTGCTATTAAGAATCAATAGTATTTATTTTGATTGTGGGGTGCAGGAATCACTGGCATCAAAGCTTTTGGTCAGATGGTGCGTATTACGGGCTTATTGCACAACTTAAGATGGTTTCTGACAGGACAAAGGTTTGACCTATTTCTTTTTATATATGTTTCTTATTTGAGGAGGGATCCAATTACATCTTTTTTGGTGACACACTTTGACACCTACTATTTTCAAAGTCCAAATAGTTGATCAAACCATTCAACATGATGGATATATTAAAATGTACTTGGAGATCAAATTTTACATTTTTTTGAATTTTTTTACTATTTATTAAGATGGTTACTAAATCGTTGTTTTCAGACCATTGAAAAACAACAATTTTGTAACCATCTTAATAAATAGTAAAAAATTCAAAAAAATGTAAAATTTGATCTCCAAACACATTTTAATATGGTGATCATGTTGAACGGTTCGGATCGACTGTTTGAATTTTGAAATCGCAAAATTGACCTATATAAAAAACGGTGTCACGATGTGTCACCAAAAAAGATGTAATTGGATCCCTCCTCTTCTTATTTTCCAGCTTATTACTTTATTGAATATGGTGTTTATAACACATGATTTCAATTCATGCACAGATGGTTCATTTTTAACCACGCGTACTGTTTATTAACAAAATTGGAAGAACTCTTCCTTTGTCCCAGTTTGAGATCTCAATTGAGTTGTAGTTGCGTCCTACTAATTATCTCCAACTTTTTAGATGACAATCTAATGTCCGAAGTGAACTCTTGAAGGTTTGCAAACCCCTTTATACTGTTTGTTTCACGAAGGGAAATTACTTTTTGTATCTTAATGTCTTTATTCCTTTACAATTTTGGGAAAAGAGATCTAGATGTGTTCAAATACTCAAAACTGAGATTTTTAAGATGTCTTCTACATAAAATTTATTTGGAACTAGTATTAAAATACTCAAAACTGAGGTTTTTATGATTTTTATTTTTCAGAATTTTCTCTATGCGTCGAAAGATGATGATTTTACACTAAAGCTATTATTTTGGCTTATCTGACTTTGTATGATAGTTTTCTTCTTTGTATAATATGTATCCGTTGCAACGCACAGGCACGATAGTAGTGAACTATGATGCGTTTTGTCTTCGATGGAGTTTGTTAAATTTTTCATTACTTATTTTATCATCGCATATTTATAATCCATTTACTAATTACGTTCGTAAGCCGTCAAATTTGTCCAACCTACGTGTCTATGTGATGAGTGATCTGTCCAATCCAATACGCAATCTGCAGCAGCCAAAAATATCCCAACAACTTGTGAGTGAAAAAATAAATCAAAAAATGATCCGGGATGAGATCGGGGTTTTGAACCCGACGTGAATCGAACACGCAACCTTCTGATCTGGAGTCAGACGCGCTACCATTGCGCCACGGATCCCTTGTGATAATTTGTACAATTAAACTATTTTATAAGAATCAGTGTTCTATTTCCTTCAAGAGATATCAAAGACTACAAGTCAAAGTCCACGTCAGCGCTCGGCAGATAATCGTCTCCTTCTAAATCAATCTCCTGTCCCGCATTATTCCACCTCACAAGTCACAACCGCTCATCTGTGTCAATCACGCAGAGTGCATGGCCTTATCTGAGTAATCTGATCTCCTCACTCCTAGTCCAATAGCAGCACTCTTCTCACAAACACACACAGAGGATGTCGGAGCCGGAGGCTGATCACCCCCAAAACCCGATCCGCTTTGGCATTCTCGGTTGCGCCAGAATTGCTCACAAATTTTGTCGCGCCATCTCTCTCCTCCCCTCTGGCACTGCCACAATCTCTTGCATCTCTAGTCGGTCCCTCGACAAGGCACGCCAGTTCGCCACCTCAGCCCGCCTCCTCTCATCAGCCAAGCTCTTATCTCCATACGAGGCGCTTTTAGAAGACACTTCCGTGGACGCGGTGTATGTACCGCTGCCCACGAGCCAGCATGTCACGTGGGCCGTGGCATCCGCAGCTAAAGGGAAGCATGTGCTAATTGAGAAGCCAGTGGCGCTCTGCGTGGAGGAAGTGGAGAGAATACTGGAGGCGTGCGAGAAGAATGGAGTGCTGTTCATGGATGGGTCCATGTGGCAGCACCACCCACGGACAGCTCAGATGCGCCGGTTGATTGATGATCCCAATCGGATTGGACAGCTCAGATTGGTCAGTATGTTTGTTTCATTTAGTTATATCTAGTTTTATTCTTGTTATTGTTTTCATGTTACGATTGTTTTTTATTTTGAGTTCTCCAGCTTCCACAAGGTTTGTGCTTAACATTAACACTTAACAGTGGTTGGAAGGGGCATAAATGAGTGAAATAAGAAAGTTGCTGATCTAAAACATTTTATAAAAGAGAGAATTTGTATTGAACTTGTGTATTTGATTACACTGACATGATGCTTATTTGATGATGTTTATTTATAGGCTTGACTATGATTAATCCTAAACAACTCCACTAAGCATTTCCTACCTACCACCATTACAATGCTAATTAACTCCTACAATTTACACCCACTATTATCTCCAATACAATATATTTGATCTTCTATTATGATCATAAATTTTAAATTCGTTCAGTAATTTCCTGATTTAGTAAGTTTTTCCTTTTTGAAGTACATATAATAGGTTGTTAACACTTTTATATATGAACCTTATAAAATCACTTTTAAGTTCATCCCTTTGGATGTAAAAAAAATCTACACAAGGCATGTAATATTTATGTACAAACTTTGCAAGGCAGCAAATTCTGCTACCTTGTCCACTGGCTGTACCTCAAAACCTGTCAAGTTTAGTACCAGTATCCTCAGTCACAATTCCGAAAAGAAGTAAAAAAAAAAAAAGGAAGGAAGAAAAATTTCCTAAGTTGCAATTTGATCACAAGCATACAAGCAATAACTTGTTGCTTTCTTTCTCAGATCCATACATCCTGTTCATTCCTGGCTACACCCGAATTTCTCCAAAACGACATCCGTGTGAAGCCCGACCTCGACTCCCTGGGGGCCCTCGGTGATCTCGGCTGGTATTGTATCGGATCCATCCTCTGGGCCACCAACTACAATCTCCCTAGAACTGTTGTCGCCTCCCCTTGCCTCAGTCTCAACTCCTCTGGTGTGATCCTCTCTTGTAGTGCTTCTCTTTACTGGGACAACGGCCTTGTTGCCACTCTAAATTGCTCCTTCCTCTCTCATGTCTCCATGGACCTGTCGGTGCACGGATCCAAAGGCACCCTTCTTGTAAGAGATCTCACCATCCCATACCGGGAGGATGCAGCCTTGTTTGAGGTTATTTCAGGGGCACATTTTGCAGAACTACATAACGGCTGGACAAAGAAACCTGAGGAGGTGGTGGTGGAGACGCCACTCCCGCAAGAGGCACTTATGGTGTTGGAGTTTGTTAAGGAAGTGAAATTGGTACGGGATAAGAAATCTGAGCCGAATTTGAAATGGGCCGATACTTCGAGGAAGACTCAAATGGTGCTTGATGCCGTCAAGAGATCAATTGATCAGAATTTTGAGCCAGTTTATCTGTGAGACTCTTTTATTCCCCCTCAAGTTGTACTTGGACCAGTTCAAAATTTGTACAAATTATTCATTCTCATGTAATTAGATTTATTATGACTGGAGAAGAAAGTCAACTAGTCCACACGACATCTTGCATTTCTTTGTTCCATCTGCTTTTCTTTTTCTCATTTTATGAAGCAAAATATTATTTGGTTGCTTATACAGGAATAATAAGAGTTTTGCTCCAAATGATTGAAGGATTAGGGTATTTGCTGGTATATACTAGTAACCGGCTGGTATCCGGTGAGAAGGTTCAACTCTGAGTGTCTACAATGTTTCATATTTGGTTGAGAAAGATGGTTGTGGTAACAGTCCTTTATGGAACTTGTGAATAGTTGGTGTCAATAATTTTGTCCCAAAAGGAGAAAAACGGCTGTGCATAGTTATACTTCAATCCTCTTAAGTTATGATGTATGTCATGGTACGCACAATTTATTCTCAAAAAAGATGTGAAATATGTTTTTTCCTGGCAGCCAGAGTCCACAGTGGTCGTCCACAGTTTTCATAACTGATAGACAAAAGAAATACACACCTGTTCCGGCCGTCACGCCAGAGACCAGAAAGGAGATGGCCCCACTGAGTGTGTCAACTAGGAG
Organism: Carex kokanica; assembly: GCA_025461125.1. Classification (NCBI taxonomy): domain Eukaryota; kingdom Viridiplantae; phylum Streptophyta; class Magnoliopsida; order Poales; family Cyperaceae; genus Carex; species Carex kokanica. The sequence continues at coordinate 305,484 of JAJGRX010001391.1, read as the reverse complement.
GCCTTCCAGAGGGTGGTTGTAGAGAGCACCAATTGCACATGGCACAACAAGGCGATGGTGGTACGAGTGGATGTGGCGGTATAGGTACGTGTTCATGTGCAAATAGCGGTGCACAAAGTACTGCCACGTGTCCATGACAAACATGGCAATAAGGATCTGGATGAGTTGAAGAAAGAATGGAGGTTGCTGTATTGGCTCGGATTGTTTTGAGCCAGAGGCTACCTACGCAAGTAAAGGAAAAGAAGTTTCATCAAGGCAAAGTTCAAAACAAGGCAAGTTTTCAGCACATTTCAAAAGAATTTGGCCATCTAATAAACACTCATTGATTATTTTCGCTTAAATTTTTTTTTTTTCATTCGGGGTTAACTAACTAAAACTTTGTATACTAACCCAATTGTCAGATATTAGTATTGTTTGAAAACAATTAAAACTGAACACAAAAATAGATTATGATTATGTTAGATGCAAATCTACAATCCATGACAAGCTTAAAAGGCTGAACTGGTAGTAAAAAATCTGAAATATGATCCCACAAGAAACAGAGATGGCCTCCTAATTTGCCACTTCCATTTAACATTCTAGCTATGTACTCTAATCTTATTCATCAATTTGTTTTGCAACCCAAAAAATAAGAAAGAAATGCCGGGATATCGAGCTCAGATTAACAGAAAATAACACAATCGAGAATCCACATAACAAAATGAACTCTAAGAAATCTGATAATTGAAAAATGAAAAGAAAGAAGAAGAAGAAGATAGTAATATTAATACTGACCAAATTAAAACAACAATTGTGTGATTACAGCCTGAAGGAGCTGTTGGAAGAGAACACCTTTAACTACAGTTGGTATATCAACAATGTTCTTCTCGTCTTCCTCTCTTTTAGTATGCAACCGATATTGTTTCAACGGCGGCATTAGCATGTAAGCACCACCATAGAGCCAATACAGAGCTATCGGTGCTATTGTCCCCATTAATTCATCACTTGCATGCCCTTCCCAGAACACCATTTTTGCCCTCCAAGAGTCAACCTAATGATGAGTTACAAAAATTTGAGAAAGAGCAATGGTGTGGCCTGTGGGTGCCTAATTAAGTATCCCTTCAAATGGAAGTTCTGATTTTAATAACAGACTCAAAATCAAATTTCTGAATCAGGATTTGAACAAGGATTTTTATTTGAAGGTGTGGGTGCCTATCGAGTTTGTACTAACAAATACGATTTAGTACTCCAAACCTATAGATAGTGAGGCTTATTATAATCCATTAACTCCTTTTTGTTGCCCACATTATTTTTATTTATTTAATTTTTTCTTCATATTTCAAACTGAATTAGGAATGCAGAAGGATATGGAGCTCTAAGAATGCTCTTTATTTATCAATTTATTATTTATGTATTTATGTATTTTTTTTTGGGGGGGTTTGGGGTGGGGGGCGGGATCACAACGAGCAACTCTTCATAACTAACTTTTCCACTTGGTAATATTTATAATGCAACTGGATTAAACAAAATGGTTGGTTTACTTACATTACCACTGCATCCCTTGGTAGCAAGTAGAGTGGAAAAAACGTGCTGTGCCGTGACGAACTAACACGCCGTGACTTTGATCTCGTGCCGTGCCGTGACCCAAATGTCAAGGGTGGTCACGCCGTGCCTAAACGTGCCGTGACCATATGTGACTCGCGTGACTTGCGTGACCATTTAATTATAATTTAGGTTACTTTATTCAAAATTCACCATTAAATCAATATCTAATGGTCCTAATTACACGTGACTCGCATGACTACGTGCCGTGCCGTGACTAAATCTTTCATGTGCCGTGCCAAAGTTTCAAAAGATAGACACGGTATGGGACACGCGAGTCACGGCATGTAACTGACACGCATGCCGTGCCGTTCCGTACCATAACCATGCCGTTCCGTACCGTAACCGTGCCGTTCCGTGACGAAGCCGGCTCCGCCGTGCCATTTTTCCAATTCTAGTAGCAAGTATTAGCACATGTACGCGGGCATGCTCTATGCTAGTTTTGAAGCCAAAAAAAAAAAAAAATTTTGGAAGTTGCATCATCATTTCATTAAAATATTCTTAGACAGATGATCATAACGGGACTTCTCTTATTCATGAGAAGAAGCCAATCTTCATAGAAAAGAAAAACCCAGTACAAATGTAAGCTTTGTATCTAGAAGCCAGCAAAAATATAGTGAAAAATTAAATACCTTAAAATTATAATTATAAATTGGACATGCCAGGTGCGTATTTACACAATAGAGAACTCGTGAGCTCTCCAATAAATATTAATTTAAAGGTACATTTCCTATTTTGACAACTATTAATAGATGGAAGTTCAAGGGCCTTGGAAATTATCATAAATCACAGCCCCATGGAAAGAACCGTAAAAAACTTTGCCACCAAAATATTTACAAAGTTTTATGGCCTCTTGAGGTTTTAACCACTTGAACTGCCTTTTGGCTTGGCCAAGTAATCAACCCCACCTCCCTTTGTTCTTTGCGGTTTTCGACTTCTGTTGGGACTTCTGAAAAGCCTGTTGTTTCTGCTTCTTTCTCGCCTCTCTCTCAGCCTGTGTGATTTTTGAAAGCACGTTAATTCAGAACCAGCCACTATATCCTATTTATGTTATCAGGAGTTTGAACTAGAAAGTGAAAAGATAAACCAAAGCACCTTTGACATCTTGGATTTTGCCTTTACTTTTGGGCCTTTGTCCTCCAATTCAGCCTCTCGTTCCAGATCCCTCTGTCTCGCTTCCAAGTTCTTCTCCAAATAATACTAAATACATAATTTGCAAAACCAAGGAATACTTTGTTACCAGATCATCTTAAACAAAAACATCATCTTTAGAAAATAGAGCAACACTCACATTAATAAATTAAAAGAGATTGGCTCCCATACATCATCACCCCTTTGAAAAATAAATTAATTTGGACCATCGAATGACTAAGGGCAATATTGGCAAGCTAAATATAATCAATCACACATTTCTAATAACAAATCTTATAATTTGGATTGTGATGATTGAGAGATTATTGATATCTTTGTTTTAACACTTTTATATAATGAGAAAAAATAATATTTCATGTTTTGTCATGCTTGATTTTCATCAGATTCCGTGGTTGATGTGTGTGTGTGTGTTTTTTTTGGCTTGGTGCAATGGAGACTCACCCTATATTAATTATATATATATGGTAAAAAAAGAGCAAGGCTTACGTTGTAATCACCAGTATAATCCTGAAGAGTTTTGTCTTTAACCTCAATTACTCTATTTACAATCTGCTTTACGAAATAACGGTCATGAGATACAGTAATGACAGTACCCTCGTACTCGCATATCGCCTCCTGTGACCACAAATAAGCAACATAATATAAGAACTTTATGCAACATTGTGTCATAGTAACAGTAAAAAATAATATGCGAGTGTGAGAAACTCATACCTCCAACATCTCTTTAGTAGGTATATCCAAGTGATTAGTTGGCTCGTCTAAAATCAACAGAGTTGAGGGTTTCACCATGAATTTGCAAAAGGCAAGTCTTGCCTAATAAAAACAATATATAAATTAATAAAGAGAAAAACAAACATATAAATCCTTGAGCCATGACATTTACTGAGCATGCCAAGTTGCAAGCAATGAAAAAAAAAAAAAAAAAACAGAAATGGACTGTAAGGCCTTCTATTTAATATAAAGTATAAATGCTGGAATGGACTGTAATTTACGTAATTAGTATAAAGACTGAACTGTGCTTCAAGTAAATATAAAGGTCAAATATAAAAACTGATAACAACAATAGATAATATAAACAGAAAACCAAACAAATAAAACCTTCAGCCATGACATTAAGTGAACATGCCAAGTTTCAAGCCATGAAAAAAATTTGAAGGCCAAATATTAGCAAGGCCTTCTATTTAATTTAAAGCTGAGTATAAATGCTGAACTGGACTACAATTTTACATAATGAATATAAAGACTGAACTGCGCTTAAATTTAGAATAAAGTTGCTTATACTAATCATCCAAGGATCTTCTATTGAAACAAAAAATATATGGTGACATAAAGAGATTTTCAAGCAAAATTTACCTTTTCTCCGCCACTTAAAACAGCGACTTTCCTATCAAGCATGTCCGCCTTAAAGTTCAAACGACCGAGAAGGCCTTTTATATCATCTAGCCTCCAATTATCTGCTGCTTCTTCAACTATTTCTATAACTGTCTTCTCCAGATCAAGCGCTTCAGCCTGGATTTTAATGCATAGATTTATTTTATTAGTTAATATCTTCTAATTTAATTGAAACGAGTATGCTTAAAGACTCAGAAACTGTAGACTGAGATCATTATCAGCTTAAGGATATCATATGAACGATTGCAAAGGATAAGAAACTAAAGGGAATGCATACTATAGCAGATCTTAAGTAAAAAAATGTTGCACTGATAATGAAGAAATATAAATTATAATTTATAAGTAGGCACAGCCTACCTCCCTCGAAAAAAATTACAAATTATTTACTGCCAAAGTGAAATCATACTGAAGCACCTATATGAAATACTGGGAGTTTTCATGAAATTTAGAATAAACAAAATTCCAAGAAAGGCTAATTGTTCGGCTACAGTTAGAATATCTGAAAGGTTTACTTGAAAGATCTTTAAGCTAAGAAACGAAGCATGGCTTTTCTTTTCCTTTTCTTTTTGCTAAGAAAGGAGCTATAATGAAAAGAGGTTTCCGTACATCGTACCTGGTTCTGCTCGAAGAAGTTGGGGTAAACATTGTGATCACCAAGTAAAATTTCACCGCCTTGAGGCTTCTCCAACCCAATTATAAGTTTCAACAGTGTGCTTTTCCCACAACCATTTGGCCCTATGATGGCAATCTTTTCACCTCGCTCAATAGTAAGATTTGTCTTCTCAAACAACTGCCATGATTTAGATAATGTTAAAAACATAAAATTCAAAAAAACAATCTTCTCTATCAGCTTAAGCATTTTTGTTTTTAGAGAGCTGATTAAAACACCCAATCAAAAAAACACCCAAGCAGCAAACGAGGTTAAGAAAAGGTACAATGGCTCAAAGAGGCATACAAGTATATATGATCGAGAACTTAGCCAATCAAGAATGGTATACAAGGGAAAAATGACAAAGCAGTTCAAAGAAAGTACGTTTGGCCATGATATATTTTTTGGCACAAACATCTCAATAAAAGAACATGCTCAATACAACACCCATGGTTCTAAAATATAAACACAGTACTTTTGTGAACTATTGTGATAAATGGTTGGACGGAAAAGGAATCCTGACCTTATTTTCTCCATACCCAAATTCGAGGTTCTTCAATATTATGACGTTTTTACCACTTCTGCCCTTCTCAGGAAATCTGATTTTTGTTTGTTTCCTCAGAAAAGGTTTCTCTACTTTTCCTTCATCCTGAAGCTTCTCCAATTTCTATTTTTTGCAAAGGAGATGACAAATTCTGTTAGATAGGCCTGTATGCCCCATACTGTATGAAGTACTGTTTAGCAAGTTGACATATGGATGTTTGCAAACAAGTCTGCAGAATTTCAAGATAAACCCATCTTCTTTATTTGAAAAGAAAACTTCTGAATTCTCATCTTATCACGAAATTAACATGAAATTCTACTGTCATGCTGATCTTTTGAACAAACATAGTTAATTGTACAGAATAAACTATGAGAAAAAACAAGAAAAAAAACATTGACTTCATTAACTGCAGAACTTAAACATTTCAACTTTGAATAGTTTAATCCTTTCTGATTAATATATTCTATTAGTGGTGTTAAACATCAATTAACTGCAGTACTTAACTTTGAATTTCCCAATAAACTAGGGAGTTTGCTCTTGTTGCAATTATGAAAACCAACAGCCTTATCTACACAACTCCGATTAAAAAAAGAAGTTATGCCATGTCTAAACAACTGATACTACCTTTTCTTCACTGGAAGCACGGCCGGAGTTAGCCCCAGCACCCAGCCTATGAATCAGATCCTTGGTGTTTTCAATCTCTTTCTGCTGCTTCTCCCATGCAGCCTTCTGTGTCTCAATCCAGATGGACTTTGCAAGCAAGTATTCCGAGTAATTCCCTTTGAATGTTCTCGAAATGCCCATGTCCGTCTCCACAATCTTCGTGCACAGTATATCCAGGAATGCCCGATCGTGTGATATTATCACCATAGGCACGTCCTGTTGTACCAGGTACTGCTCCAGCCACTCGATCGTGTCTAAATCGATGTGGTTTGTCGGTTCGTCAAGTAGTAGTAGATCAGGATCCTGTAAGTTTCACAAAAGATAATTTCAGACCCAACAAACCTTTCTGCTTCACTTCACTTATCTTTTGGCACCAGCTACCAGGAGATTTCTTCATGAATTGTTGAATAATATTTTGTTATGGTGGATCAGAAAATCTCAAGAAATTTTCAAATTTTTTCAGCATTATGGTGGCTTGTACTGAAAAAATTATTACCACAATTGGCTCAGTATGATTAGTAGTAAAATAAAAGACTTCCACACACTCAATATATCCTAAAATCACTATACCCTAAACATCAATGCAGTAACATTATCAACAGAGTTCCTCCTGTAAGATGTGATATTCCACAATTCACTTATATTTCAATGAAACTTGACCAAACCACATAGTTCACCCCAAATACAACAAAAAATCTTGACAAAAGATCCTCTCAATTGTAAAAGAAATTTCAGTTTGCTGCTCTGTTTAAGCTAAGATAAATATCTCGGACATAGTTCATCATCCTAAATATCTCGGACTCAATTCTTTCCCAAAGCAGCAAGGCATAAAATCAAACACCATGTAAACATACCTGAAGAAGAATCTTCCCAAGAGAAATCCTCATTTGCCACCCACCGCTGAATGAAGAAACCAATCGATCGGCGTCTTCAGGCAAAAACCCCAAATCGGGCATCAGTTTCTTAACTTTAACCTCGATCTCATCCAAGTTCACATCTTGAGCCTGCCTCTGCAACAAATCCAGCTCATCCAATAATCTTCCCATTAGGTCCAAATCCTGTACTGAACTCTCTAATGCCTTTTGAACCTTCTCTAATCTCTCTTTAACCTCCATTTCCTCTTTGAAAGCGTTTAGAAACTCTTGTCTGACAGTATTTGTGCCGCATACTTCGAATTCTTGGCTCAAAGCTGCGATCTCCATGTTCTCTTTCATTTTAATGACATTTCCAGAATCGGGTTCTTCAAGTCCTAGGATTATTCGCAATTGGGTTGTCTTACCCGCCCCATTAACCCCGACTAATCCTACCTTCTCTCCCTTCTTCACTTCCCAGGTGACGTCCCTTAGTAAAGGGACTCCATTGTAGCTCTTGCTGATGTTCTCTAATCTAACACCAGAGGTGATGCTGGAGGCTCCACTACTGGATTTCTTCTTTTTCTGTCTTCTAGAAGATTCATCAATAGAGCCGTTAGACAGCAAAGACTCGATTTCTTCAGTGGATATGGTCTCAGTCTCTGGCGTGTCAGTATCTACTGCAAGTCTAGCAGTAATCCTCGAATTTCGTCTTCGATTTAAGGTGAAAGTTGGTCTTTTGGAATGAGAAAGGTGGAGGCGGAGGGATTGAGGCGGGGATATCGAGATGGGCCGGAGGCGAGGAAGGAACGGAGACTGGAGCTTGGTAGCGAGATCCATGGCGAGGTGGCTACAATTTAAGTTCAAGTTTTGGGTTAGAGGTGGAAGGAGAGCTTCTAGTGAGGTCTCTCAGCTTTTCTCTGAGAGACCACAGAAAAATGCGCTCAGCCCGGGAAGGAAGAATGAATGGTGAGTTTAACTTTTAATTCTTATCGGGGAATTTTTGTTTAATTTTTTTTTTTGTGGTATACGTAATACGTACTTTTATGTATACTGTATCGGTGTATCAGTATTTCTCTTTTCAAAGTTAGGGTGTTCTATTTGTTCTGGTAAGTGTATTAGGTACCGGGCATATGACCTCATGATTGCTTATATTTACAAGATTACCTTGCTTGAAAGCCCTTGATGATGTTGATGGTTGTTCGGCGGCAAAATCTAAGTTAATATTAGTTATTTAATTTTTATATAAAAGGGTAAATTTAAAATTATTCAGATTATTTTTGTATAAAAATTTACAAGAATTATTTAAAAAAAATTAAGGTTAAGCCATTCAATTTAAAAAAATTATTAGAATCAAAATTTAAGAAAATTCATGAAATAATTTTAAAGAAAAGACATTGTTTAACTTTTACAATCTAGCAACACAAATGATACGTATGAACGTCATCCATAATATTATTTTTCTTTCTTGTCAAATTTTAATAACATAGTACTATTGTGATGATGAATATTTTGAGTTTTCAATAATAATGTTAAGAGAGAAAAATAACTAACAAAGAAAATATCACAATCTTTCCACAAGAATTGTATTCGATTAGCCTTAAGTTTTGTAGTTGACACTTATAAAACCGATTAACTTTTCATAATTATTAAAAAATTATTTGTGTTGTAGTTTTTCCATTTCTTTCTTTTTTCTATAAAAAATGTAAAATTTGCCATCCAAATACATTTTCATATGGAAATAATTTTGAGCGGAACAAATCGACTGTTTGCACTTTGAAAGTGGAGATATACATCCATAATACAGACCAAAGTGTGTTATACATAATACCATAGCCTCACTCATAGTATAAATATTATTGAAAACTTATTGTTCGTAGCCAAATACACTAATTTTTTAAACAATTATTATGATAAACAAAAAAAAAACTTACTTTCACATTAAAATCTTTATAAACCGACTTTATACACATGTACCTAGACTCCTCATTTATTTCTCTCAATCTTTACTCATTTATTCACATGAAATTAAAAACAAATGCAAGAAACAAAAATTTCAAAACTTGCCAGAAGAATTATTCCAAACAGAATACGGTGATTCGTAAATTTCATTGTGGGTTAGGGGTATATTCGGTAGACGGCAATTTATCATTCCTTTGACAGGAAGTGTGGCACAGATAAGGTGGAGATCTAGCGGTAGGATTGTGGTTGTTAATGCACCGTGCGACGATTGACAGCCACTAATGGCCTGCCACGTGTACTTCACGAAAAGGTCATGCGGAGCGTATTGTCCGCATCTTCTGCATTAACTCAAAAGAGCATCTTTTGAGTTTAATGCATCTCGGCCGTCTGATCAGTATCGGAGCCAATCCGGCCCACGCCTATGACGCACGAGGCCCTTCAAGATTAGTGCGGATCTCAATCGGACAGTCGAGATATATTAACGCACGTTCCGTTAATGCAGAGGATACGAATTCGCGTATTCGACCGTGTATCTATCTGACCAGTGGACCCTGCTGTTAATCCTTGGGAATATTAGTAGGAACCTGCTTTGAGATCTTAACCGTTCAAATTTTTTATTCGCGAATCTCAAAAAGTAAGTTTTTTGTGCGCGAATATTAACAAAAATCAACGGTTGAAAATTTCAATAACGCAGATTTATATCCGAACATCTCTACTTCCCCTGAAATGCTAGGCCCAATAATAGAAAGAATACAAGCTTATATGCAAAATAGGCCCGGCCCAATTTACAATTTCCTGTCTTTGATTTCCCAGAAATGCGGGTCCTATGTTTCAAATCCGTTTTTATCATAAATAGGTTTGCGTTGACCTTTTTTTGTTTCCGTTTGTAATGCATTTTTTTTTGTCAGAGAGGGTTGAAATGCTTTTAATTTGTGTGTTTATATTATGTCTTCATTTTTAGATTTACAATAATTTAAAATTTAAAGTTTACATGTTAAAATAAAACTGTCAGATATAATCTATATCATTTTTTTTATACACACGTAAAAGATCACGATGTTTTGATTTTATTTTAATTAATATCAAGAGTTTGTAAAAATACACCTAGGTGAACAAATTTTAGACGTTGATTTTTCAATTTATTAATTCATATAAAACTAAAATCGAAAAGTGATATTTTTTTATGAGGAGGGATCGAATTACACCCTTTTTTTTGACACATCTTGACATTGTTTTTTTTATAGGCCAATTTTGCGATTTCAAAATCCAAATAGTCAATCCGAACCGTTCAACATGATCACCGTATTAAAATGTGCTTGCAGATCAACTTTTATATTTTTTTTGAATTTTTTTACTATTTATTAAGATGGTTACAAAATTGTTGTTTTTCAATGGTCTGAAAACAACGATTTTGTAACCATCTTAATAAATAGTAAAAAAATTCAAAAAAAATGTAAAATTTGATCTCCAAGCACATTTTAATATATCCATCATGTTGAACGGTTTGGGTCAACTATTTGGACTTTGAAAATGGTAGGTGTCAAAGTGTGTAAAAAAAAAGAGTGTAATCCGATCCCTCCTCTTTTTATATATATATATAGAAAAAATAATATAGATCACATTTAATCATTTATTTTGACATATAAATTTCAGAATTTTTATTATTAAATTTAAAAAAAATAATGACATGATATTAAAGACAAAAAATAAAAATAAAAATATTTTAACCCTCCTTTTTTTTTATAACGTGATTTTGAAGTTAGAATAATTATGTTTCTGAGAAGCTAACAAATTTGCTTCCAGATGATTAGTCAAAAATTGAATTGAACGCTTCCATTTATTTCTCTTCTAGAAAGAGACTACAAATTATATAAAGCTGACAAATATGACTATCTAGAAATTAAGAGATTTTCTATATTAAATCAAGTCTCCTAGGTTCTGACTAAAAGCCTCTCTCTCTCTTCCTCCTTCCTTCTTGCTCTGCTTGGAGAAGATTTAGAAGAAAACAAAGAAAAAAAATACTCTGAATTCTCTCGGATTCCTGTCTGTGATACTCCATGGCTAATTTGACACAAGTAATATTTTTCTCCATTCTATTTATTCATTCTCTAAAGCACGAAATTAAAACCGTATCTATTGGCTATAGGGCTGCTAATGAGCCGAGTCGGCTCACGAGCCAATGAGTTGAGCAGCTCAATAAATTGTATCGAGTCAGGTCCTAAACTAAATAAAGCCCGAACTCGACTCGGCTCATATTTTATCACTCAAACCGGGCCGAGCCCGAGCCGAGCCGAGCCGGCTCATGAGCCTTAATTGCTGTAGGTACTGCGATATTATTTGGTCTGTTTGGTTGAGAAATAGTTGCTGTAGGTACTGCGATGTTGCTAATTTCGCTTAGTAGACCTTAATTTCAGGAAAAAGTTTATTGAGTTGCTATTATTAATTCCCCCAAATTAACAACTGTCAGAGTTATTGACTGCAATTTATTTTTTTGTGTGTTGGGATAAATTTGCGCTTTTGTCTTTTGAATTCAGTTGCTATGTTGTATCTTTGCTTCACTAGAGTTGCATCTAATAAAAAGGAATAAAGTCAGATGAGTATGGTTCTATCTTGTAGTAATTTGTAGTAATTTTAGTGAATTTTAGTGAATTAATTTGAATTTTTAAATTTTAGTGAATTTTAGTGAATTATATGATTTTAGTGAATTGTATGATTTTAGTGAATTTTAGTGAATTAATTTGATTTTATATGATTTTAGTGAATTTTAGTGAATTATATGATTTTAGTGAATTTTAGTGATTTGCGGGAATAGTTTAGTTAAGGTTATGACTTGTAATCAAGTAAATGCTTGTTTTTTTTAATGCTTGGCATGAGTTGAACTCGCGAGTTATAACATGAGTTGAGCTCGCGAGTTATGAGCCGAGTTTGAGCCGAGTTTGAGCCGAGCTGAATGCTCAAACTCGTTGATTTGAGCCGAGCTTTTTTCTTCAAGATCGAGCCGAGCCGCGAGTTGAGCCTGTTTAGTTATATGACGAGCCGAGCCGAGTTTGAGCTGAGCTTGGCTCATTAGCAGCCCTAATTGGCTACTTTATCTTAGCAATAGGTACCAATTCAGGGAGACTGGTGTCAGGTTTATAACATGATTTTAGAGCTAAAATCTCATGTTTACACACTCATCCAAGTCTTAAAATTTGACATAATGATATTGTACATGTTTGTAGTCAGTAGCGGAGCCACATTGAATCAGGGGTAGGCATGTCTATGTATAATCGGGATGTTGTCTATCTTGGGAGAAACTTTTTGTCTATCTTTGGACAACATAGTATGAATTGGTTAATTCACGACAGTCTGCAACCCGTTAGTCGTATCAGTATTTTTTTTGCCTACCCCTGATAAAAATTCTAGCTAAGTCCTTGTTTGTAGTATTACATATATGACAGTAGATTGATATCATGTCCAGGACAATTCTCGCGTGTCAGTGTCAGTACCGGAATTCGGGGAGTGGGACAAAAGAAAGGGAGTATTCATGAGGGACTACTCGGGGCACTTTGCGACGGTCCGATCTGTTAGGAGATACCGTAAGAAGTTGTTGTCATGGACTAGCTTTCGCAACGGTGATGAGTTGGTGGATGAGTCGAGCAAACCGATCAAACATCCTGAACAATACCGTCACTTCAACAACAATGACAATAGCCGTCGTCTTAACAATCGAACACGCAAGTCACCGGTATGTTCTCAAGTCTCCTTTAAAAAAAAAATTAACTAGGGGCAATTGTATAACTAAATTATCAGGTTTATCTTGAGAAGTTTTAAACATGCAATCATGAAAGATATAATTAAATTTGTAATAACAGGAAGCATGGCTTGTTGAAATGGGGTAAAGAGATGGTCATAATTTTAGAATAGCCAAGATAAAATTCATATTTACCAAATAACTTTTCCTAAAAATAATTTAAAATATGTGATCACCATAAAAAAATTGGTAATATTATTTTAAAATTTGTAACCATCAGGTTGATTTTTTTTTTTTCTTGATTTTTCAGGCAATAGGAGGTTTTATGCGCTTTCTTTTCTGCTGTGTAGGTCGCTGAAACATGACAACTACTTCCAAACAAAATCACAGGAGACATGTAAATTTATTTAATTTGTGGTTTGAAAATTTTTGTATAAGACATGTAAATTCTTCTTGATTAACATTTCTTGTGGGGAGATCAACATTGTTTTGTTAGTGTCTTCCTGTCCCGAAATTTTTTTAGTTAGCACAGAAAAAAAAAAAAATTAAATGATTACCATTCTCTTTCTGAATTTTTCAATACTATCACCCACGCGGATCCAGTTCGCGTACCAAAATGGGTTGGTGCGCGGACTGAGCTGGCGCACCAATTTTTTTTTTTTTAGTTTTGTTCTGATTTGTTTGAAATTTTTTTTTCTGGTCTATTCTATTTTGATCTGTGGTATTTATAATTATATGTACACATAACATTTGACGGTGAAATTGTAGAAAATAAAATGCACTCGTTTAACAAATAAAATTTTGGACTAAATTTGAACTAAAAATTACTACAACAAATTATACGTACAATCTGAGCCGACATTTTTATTAATGAAATACGCTAAACTAGGTCCGCGTGGGTGGTAGTATTGAAAAATCCAGAGAGAGGGTCGTAATCATTTATTTTGTTTTTTTTTTTCTGTGCTAACTAAAATTTTTTTGGCATCCTGTCATATAGTAAAAGCAGGAGAGACACAAAAGCTTGAGATTTGAATTTGGGAATTATACAGGAATGCTTTGTAATATATATTTTTTTAATACATTTATTTATGCCAAAATTGTAAATTAAGAAAAAAATTATGTGTCTTGTCCTCTGTTTTCTTTTGGTTGGGTTTGAGGGAAATTAATTAAGAAGAGGTTTAAATTTGCTTAACAAAATGATTTCCTAATTGATACCACTTAGTTAAAAAAATCCTCATTTCTTGTTTTAAAAGCATCAATTTTGTATATTCCGGCATCATTCCAATTAGCAAATTAGCAAATTAATATAGGATTTTCTAGTGTACCCATGGAAACTTTTGAAATAACCAATGTTTTCATTAAAATGTCTTAAAAGAAATTTGAAAGAGATTTCTATTTTGAATGGAAGGAGTATATTTGTCTCAAAAACAAATTTAATGAATAGAATGAGATAAAAGAAAAAAAATGTAAAATATATATATATATATATACTAGTATCGTGCCCGTGCGTTGCAACGGAATATATGATAAGATAACAAAAATAAATTCTCATACAAAATGCCAATTTTTCATAAAAAAAAACAAAATTAGAAATATATTCTAGATTTATCACAGTAATATGTATAGAAATAAGGAAGTGAACAAAAAATTGATTTGCATTGTGATCCGCCGTATAGAAAATTTCAATTGGAGAGGGAGAAATAAGGAAACAAATAAATAAGGAAACGGAGAATTATATCGCTAAATTTTAGAGTCTGTTTAATTTTAATTGTAACGCATCGTGTGGCGGTATGTGTGGCGAGTATGTTTATAGCTAAATTTAAACTTCTACACATAAAACATATGCATTTAATCAAAATAAGATAGATTATGTGATTGGAGAGCTAAGATTAAATTCAAAAATTAATCTTTCAATCGTAGCCGTTGACGGATCGGACACCCAACGTACTTAATAATGGAATGGAGATATAGATATTGAATATTAAGATGTTTTTATGAAAAAAATCGACTATTTTAAAAGTTTCTATGGGTACTAGTTTAGGTTAGCTTGCGTCATCCGCCGAGTAGGGTGTCAAAGGATATAAAACTTGTGTCAGGTGGAAGTATTTTCATACCCTTGCGCATTTGATTAGATCGGGAACTATGTCCGACTTTCAAAAACCATATTTGCTAGAGGCCATCTTACATGTTATATTAATGAAATAATTTTTTTATTCTTATTCGTACCTGATAAGTTAAATAAAAAACTTTATCCATACCCATTTTATCGAATACGGTACGGATCAGATAAACGAATAAAAAAGTATCATAGAATAAATATATATGAGCCATGAATAAAACTATCTCATATCATTAATCATCTCCATATAAATATATATTTATATATATAACTAGTATTGTGTCCGTACGTTGCAACGGGAACATATTATAAGAGAGCAAAAAAAAATTTCTCATACAAAATGACATGTTTTCATAAAAAATAAACTAATGAAAAGAATAATTATTCAACAATAAAAATATAGACCAACATATTCTCATACAAATGTAAAGCCCGTTCTTTAATGACATACCTATGATCTTTATTTTACTAGTACATACCAAGTTTTTTTCTATGTTGCTTGACCGGAAAACAAGAGGACAAAAAAGATCATCAAAATAAGTTTATATTATTTGTTGTTGTCATATTATGATGCTTTCTGTTGTAATTTTAAGGCTCTTGATATTGTTACAAGGGTTATCCTCATCTCCTTAAGATTTATATGCATCTGTGTATCTAAAATAGAGAATAATTCATGTTTACTTAAATGAGATAATGAAATAAAAACAACATTTTTAAATGATATAAAAAAATTAAAAGAAATAAAGACATCACCAATCAATTATCAATCAATCCTAAAATTTCTTTAATGATATTTAAAAAAAATAGAAAGAATTTAGGACCAATCAGAAAATCGAGTAACTGACAATCAAATAAGGAGATTTAGAAGAGTTAAAAAAAATAATGAAAAAGGAGGAAGCGTAGATTCTGTGAGATAGAGAGCGTTGGAGAGGCGTCAACAAGTGTTAGTTTGTAATAATCTAGAAGTCAATAATACGATAAATTTGTTATATAAAGCTTTGTTCATGAATTGAATGTTTAATCATTTTGTTACCTTGAGTATTATTGAATTTATGAATCATTTCGAGTTCATGACTGGAATTGTGAAACTTCATAATATAGATGATAATACTCTTAAAAGTCTCTAACCAAGGTAATTAGCAGGAACACTAATTACCGCGATAAGGTTAGTGTGTGGATTAAACGATGGTTAAGTTTTACAAACCATAGACAAAGAGTTGTCATTTTAATCACACAGATACATGTTAGAGAACATGATATTTGACAGACCCCAAATGAAACATTAAATGGAATTGTGTTTGTGTCATTAATGTTTTCATTTTAGTGTTAAGTTCTAAAGTATGAGATATTCATTTTTCCTACATAATAAATGTATATGTGTGATTGCTATCTAACGCTATCCGTAAAAAGTAGCTATAAGGATAGTTCTTCGGTATACATAGCTTATGCGGAGGAAAAGATGGTTTATCAAAAGTACTATTGTCCCTCGTATCTCAATACGAGCTATAGCGTCACTGGGCCCCTTGATAGAATATGATTATCTGGATCCAGTATGATTACAAGAGTAAACATATTTGATAATCTATTCAGGATCAAGAAAAGATTAAGTTTGCAAGAATGACACACACCTACCTTGAAACTAATCTGATAGCTATGAGACAAAAGAATTAACACGAAGTAAATTGTTTACTGGATCGTGATATTGTACGGTACAGCATCATCTGTGTAATTGGTGTCATAATGTACTTGCCAGGTGCCACCTATGATTATAGAAGTTAGAACAGTTCTAATTCTATTTGCCAACATAACACAGATCCTATCGGGTCACACCAATAGGAAAGTAATCAGAGAAATTTTATGATTAATTATAAAGTGTTATAATTAAGAATAAAATATATGTCATGGAGATGACATGCTTAAACCGAATTAAATTTATAAACGTGTATGACACGTCGTATAAATTTATCGCAAACGCAAGAAATACAATTATTCAGAATAATTGTATATATATATATATATGGATTAAAATATTAATTATGAATTAATATTTTGGATCGAAAAGTCCAATTTGAATTTAGGCCTTAATTAAATTTAGAATTTAATTAAAAGCCTAAATTAAATAAATAAATTAAATGAAAATGTTTAATTAAAATATATTAAACAAATTTGGCAAATTCAAATTTGATTTGGCTTCTTAAAACCGACTTCATTATATGGTTATAAATAGACATGATATGAGAGAGAAAATTAAGAAGTTCATTTTGAAGTCCAAATCAAAGTACGAATCAGACTGATTCGATTCGTATCTAATTTTCTCTCCCAAATAGTGATTTGCAGAAAATCTGATTATCCATATATATATTTTTGCGAGAATAAAAGTTATTCTTGTGAATAGTGTTTTGTCAGAAATTTCGTACTTTCGGTGAATAGTGATTTACCGAAAACTGCGACTTTTCGAATACCGTTGGTATAGTATTTATGGCAAAAGAAATACCAACTCTCTGGTAATTCCTGGTGGATAACCGATAGAGGCACTATATTTTTGGTGCTTGCTTAACCGAGTCAGACAGCCGGGTCAGACAGTCGGGTCAGACTGCATTCCAATTTGAATTTGGAAGCAAGGTAAAGAAATGTTATATTAATCTATTTAATTGTTAAATAGATTTAATCTTTTAGAAATCAATCAAAGGAGTAGATCTATAAACTGATTAAAATACAAGTAAATACGGTTTTACTACTTTGGGTCTATACAGGATTAATCTGGTATGTAACTCTCGGTTATTATCCGACATACTACTTAATCTATGATCTGAATGAGTAAAGTTTTACTTATAGTTTTTAATCTAAGAAAAGGATTGAACAGGTATGTAACTCTCGGTAGATTATCCGACATACCACTTCAATCCTTTTGGCTTGAGTTAGAAGTAAAAATTTTGTTTTACGGTCTTTCCGCAGCTTAAGCCTAATGGCTTTGGGTAGCCTCAAAACCCTACAACAAGTACGTGTCTAAATGCTTAATATAAAAAATATAAAAAAGATGCATAGAATCAAAGGAAGGCAGACTATTTGATCAGAGAGCTGACATTCAGTTTGAAATTTCACCTTTTAATCACAACCGTTAACGAATTAGGACATCTACATGCTTAATATAAGAGGAGATTTCATAATTTTTATTTTTAATTATTACCATATTGGATAATGGATAAGTAATAGTCATTATCCGTATCTAACAAGCTAAATGAAAAAAATTATTCATATCTTTCTTATCGAATACGGTATGGATCGGATAAATGATTGACACCCCTGCCGCTGACTCCTCCTTTGCACTGGTTAAAAAAGAGGCGAGTGATTAATTAGGATATTTTTTTATGAAATTGTCATTGATTAGGATGGCAGGCGGTGAATCAAGAGAAAAGAAGATTAGGAGGAGATATCTACTCATCTGAGAATCCTAGGGTTTTGTTAATCAATTTGTTGGGAAAACTAGATAGATGAAGTAAAAAAGCAAAGGGGGTGATAGAAAGGTGAAACGAGAGGAAAAGCTAATGCTGTGCTTCACAAAACGGGAGTAAAAACTCATTAATGGAAAGGGAAGAGAGGGTTGCGTGAGTGAGGCTCCCCTTGAAACAATGAATTTACACCCCGATTTAGAGGTGAAAGCTTTCATCAAGAACGTACATGGTGCCTACCTCGTCTCCTCCATTCCCTCTCCGTTTTTTCCTTTCTGGAGCAGGTGACATTGCTCTGACTAGACGGTCTAAGAGAAATCTCTCCTCCGCACAGTGAATCTCACTTCCCCTCCCTCAGCGTACTCCCATTGGAGCACAGCCTAAGTGAACTAATATGAAAAGGGAACGCATGAGGCTGATATAACTTAAAAAAGGCCTATGCTCCTCGGCCCATTGGGCTTACATCAGATATATATATTTTCTTCAGCAGGAACCTCTCTATTTGGAAGTGATTCTTTTTAATTAGCATTCTCAATAATCAATATGTTTTGTTTGTAGCTGAACTTGGTCATAATAGATCAAAATTGCTTGGAAGATGCTCTCTTCATTAATAATTATAATCACATTAAATCCAGGGATTATTCAATTAAACCTTCATCTGAGGTGGCAAGTTATTAATTATCAAAAGGAAAATGTTTCAACGCTGCTCACATGCCCTCATAATCATATATTCCCCAATAGTAAAATTTTGTAATATAAAAAAAAAATTGGCAATTTTTTATGACCAATGTGATTTTTTTTTTAACTGTGAGCATGTTGATACCACTTATTGCCACGTGCCACAAAGTATATGGTAAATGCCAAAGAACACCATTTCTTTTGCCACTTGTTTGTATAAATTAGGTCAAAAGCAGGAGCAAGTAACAAAGCACCTTATAAATACTCTTATTATAATAGCAGATTCTATGGTAAGTTATACTTGGGGGACCATATATATATATATATATTTTTTTTTTTTGAAAAAAAAATTAAGAACTATCATCTAGGAGAACCTTCTAATTAGCCAATGAAAGCAATACCAAGTTTGTCCAAGATTTTCAGCAAATCTTTCACTTCATACGTGCACATTTTTTTTTTTTCAGTTATTGGCATGGCATGCAGAGGGTTGGAGAACCAATAAGATTGATTTATCAAAGCTATGTTATTCACATTATTGTTTAATTAGGTCAAGCCTTACAAATTTATTTGTAACCGTAAATTTCGTCACAAGTAATCAAATTTTGTTTACGAACAGGTTACTCAAGTTTGATTTATTCTTGTATAGTTATTAAAAAAATTATTTGTTCCAATCAAATAAATCATTATGTTATTTTTTTCTGTCCAAAATATTAATAGAATGTGCTCATCCATCTCTATATCACTTTATATTTTATTAGTATTTTAGATAGAAAAAATAATGAAGTAACTTGATTAAGACAAATGAAAAGTTCAATAACCACGTGAACAAGTTAAACTTGAGTGATCAATTCGTAAAGAACAAAGTTTAGTAACATCCGGCGAAATTTATCTCAAATTTAAATATCATTTACATTATTTCTTGTTCTAAATTATGAATTATCACAGACCCAAGTTAGTTTTATAGAAGCATATTATATCACCGTATACTATAGCAAAGAATTTGTGAAAAAGGGATTCAACAAAAGTAAAACATTAATATTTTTTCTTCTCTTTTGCCTCCCATTTTTAAATGGTAAAAAAGTACTTGGTTACCCTTCCAATAAAGTACCAATTGCTATGTAGAAATGTGAGCATTGTAGTGTAGAAAATCTATTTCTTAAAAAATGTGAAACAATTGGTGAATGCTTTAGATGATGAAAAACCTTGAGATTGTAACAAATTACCTTATCCATGCCTAGAAGGAAGGAAAAGAAAATGTTAAAGCTTCTAGGAATTTCCCCCTCTAACATCAAAAAAGACTAAAATACCCTTGTCACATCAACTCCAATGTTTCCAAGTCAAAGAAATCACCCCTTAATAGATCACAAAAGTGACAAAACCCTCATACCAAAGCAAACTTTTGCTTTCAATCAGTACAAAATACCAGCTCAAGTCACATTTGATCAATGGTACCAGAAAAAAAAATTACTAAACTACCAGAAATGCAGAAAAGAGTTGTACAGTACTTGAGTGTTGCTAATAGCTAAATATTCATCCTCAGAAAACCCATGTAAGAAAATCTGGATTCCCTTAGTAGCTAGGCAAACAAAGACTCATCAAGGAAATATGCTTGGTATAATAAATCAAACTACTCTTGCTTATATGAACATATGAACTCCTATTATTGCATGAGTAAGCTACGAAGGATCGCGGCCTCAGCACTATCTGTTTCTGTGGAGGCGAGCAGCTCTGACAGCCTCTCGCTCAAATCATCGACCTCTTGGTGTAGGCTCCTGATGTAGCTACAAGTCTCTTGCAATACTTTCTTTGCTGACACCTACATATTAATTAATTTGTTTGTGAATGAGCAAAAAATATCTTTCTGGGTACAATATCAGTTGAAAATAGTGCATTATTTTGGATTTTGTCACAACGCATCCGTGCTAACTTGGAAAATAATGGTATTAAATTCAGACTATATATAAAAAGTTTATTAGTTTTTTAACTCATTATCTGTACATAGGTACCCTGTTTCACACAAAAGTACATTGCATTACAATTGGTATTAAGAAATAATGGAAGATTAATTAAGTAGGTGAGAAAGCTCACCCTGCTATTACGCCTAATCGGAGCATCGGGAAGCATCATTTGAAGCTTTGACACGAGCTCATTGATCTGTTCCTCTGTGATCCTTGAAGCATTGGAATGCCTTGAATGGGACCTTCTACTTGACATTTTCCTCAATGTATGTAGATTAATTTGGAGATGAAAACTTAGACAGAGAGAACAGTGAATTAGGTGCTAATTAGTTTCTGTGGATACACAGGTTTCTGTGCTGTGCACCTGTGGTTGTAGGTGTTTCCAGCAAGGAGTTAGAATGTGAGAGAGAAACTAGTGCATGAGAGAGAAATGGTCAAGTTTTGTGCTCCTTATATAGTGTGCTACATGTACTAGAAAATGGGTTTTTTTTTTTTTTTCTTGGGAGGAGGAGGAGAGAGACTTGTATGTATGTTGTTTAAAATAATAAAGAAAAAGAAAACAAATAGTATGTATTACTCAGCCAAATAGGGTCCAAGGAATTTCAAAATTATATCTCCATAGTCCATACTGTTACATTCCTATTTGGAACTGAAATAGTACCACAACATTAAACCAAAATTTCATTATTATATATTGTGAATTTCAATCAAACTAAACAAAAGTTGAATAAAAATATGAGGAGAACAGATGGTGAGGGTTCAATTAGGAATCCATGGGAGCTTACCCATCATAATTTTTAGGCAATTAAACATTTTTTTTTCAATCCATGAAATTTAGTTACATTTCAGTCCTTATTGAAGCTCAATCTTAATTTTTAATTTTCAATCCATCAATCTTGTTTGGTATTCCAGAAGTGTTTATACTATCACACAAGTTATTTATATTTAAATTCTACAGTGTTTATACCCAGTGTACAAAGTATTTATCACTTGTTATTTATGAATGATTATAAGAAAATTTAAGTTAAAGATTTTGTTGAATAAGTAAAATATAACTTTAAAGTTCATAATTCTAGTAATGTAAAGCATAAACATTTTTACATTAAGCATAAATACTTCTTAAAAAAAGTATAAATACATACGAGGTACAGCATAAATACTTCTCAAAGAACAATGCTGTCTCTGGTTTAGAATCAACTTAACCCAACAGAATTCACAGACCTACTTTGGTTCGATGGGTGTAATCACTGTCCGATTTGCATCAAGATTCGTGCGCACCGTATTAAAATCTGTGTGGGTCTGTTTCAATTTCGTGCGCACAAATCTTAATGCTAATCGGATGGTGTTGGAGCTAATTGGACCTAAAATTAGATCCGATGCTCATCAGATCTACTCCTATCTGTATATTGCTTTCTTTATTCTGGGTGTACGTTTGTCTTTCAATATTTACACTGTTTTGGAAAACTACAGCTCCTAACCTTCCCAAAAAAATTAATTAAAAAAGTGGTCCTCAAAGATTTATGAAAATGAAACAAATGCTCAGTTTCAACTGAAGATCCCATTCTCTGTTAGCATTTCCATCACATTGATGATCTGCAGTGTTTTGATATCGACTAATCTGTTCATTTTTTTTTTTTTTTCTCTCTGTGTAATTTGTCCTTTTTGAAGCATATTAATTTCCTTCATCACATGCCAAAGCGTACTATTTGCTCTCTTATACCTTTGGAGCAATCAATAAAAGATGTTCAATGTGGTACTGTTTTGATACTCCTTTTTCTTTTCGTTTTTTGTTTCTTTTGGTGGAACTAATCACAAATATATAACATTTTGTCTCTCGTGTTCACATTTTCCCTAATAAAATATGTTAATAAATAGCCTTTTGCGTACTTCCGTGTCTAAAGCTTGCGTGATGTTCTCCCTTATTTTCTCCAAATGCTAAGTCTCACATGCAAGGGTTACTGTTTAATCTTCTTCTTTCAACTACAAAATGCTATTGACCAATTTTAAGTATCCATTTGCTATCACCCACAAAAAACTTCTTCTCATGTTTTTTATGGGTTGAAAGTTACAGGAACAAATCCTCATTTTTCTAACAATAGCAACCAGAAAAAAAAAAAAAAAGGAACAAAGAGAGGTAAAGAAAGAGAGTCAAATTTCCAATTTGGAACCTTGTACACAAACATGTGATCACCACAAGCACATTATTCAGATACAGAGGTATATATATTTTGAATTAAAATTTCTTAGCAGCCAACCAATCACAGCAGAGAGAAGATTAAATAAATCAGATCAGGGTACAAGATTCAGAACCAACAAAGCAGCCTTTGTTACTTAAAGTCTCTCTATAATCCAGTTTAGTTTCACAAAAGATGCTCGCAGAAATAAAAAAAGAAGAAGAAAAGATGCTCATATTGACACAGGAGGGCTTGAGGCTGTCAACTGGTACAGCATAAAGCAGGTATACTTGGATTGGGAAGAATTAGCTTCACCTCTATCCTACTAGTTAAAAATTAGCTTTAGAATACTCTAGCCTTACCGTTAAGATAATTAGAGAAATAGCAGATGAATAACAAACTAATTGAATAAAGTAATAAAATGATATATGTATAGAATGGCTAATATACAAACGTCAAACGGTTCGGTTCTCCAATTTTCAAAGTCCAAACAGTCGATCCAAACCGTTAGATATTTAATCTATATTAAAATGTGCTTGGAGACTAAATTTTACATTTTTTAGAATTTTTTTACTATTTAAAATAAAAAAAAAAAAGTTTATGGAAACATTGTTAGGTAAATAGTCTTTTTTTTATGAATTAGTACCATTGCTATTCCATCATATATAGTTAGATACTGACCACTGCAAATTGCAAATGATACAAAAAAAAAAAAAGTATGATGCACAGAATACATCATTTTACTTAGATATCATATGTATCATATAAATCAAATCCAAAATGTCCAAAATATTGAATTCATATCCTCTGCATTAACTCAAAAGAGAATCTTTTGAGTTAATGAATCTCAACTGTCCTATCTGTATTAAGATTCGTGCGAACTAGACCTACACTAATATTAAAGAGCCCCCCTATGTTATAGAGCCGGATTGGCTCCGTTTAAAATTAGACGGTTGAAATTCATTAACTCAAAAGATTCCCTTTTTGAGTTAATGCAGAGGATACGGATCCCAAAATGTTAGACTTCAGAATTTAGAATTTATATATGATGATTTATATTGTTGAGTTGATTCTATGGTCAACTGACTAGAAGTAATTGTTAAAAGTGACCACCAGTTTAAGTACTTTTACAGTCAAAAAGACTTCTAGAAGACTGTTTTGGAAATAATCGTGTTGCTTTTAAAATTAGAACCTTGCGTTTTAGACCAATAATTTTGGTTGCAAAATACTGGCAGTGTAGATTTTTATATCTATCATCACTAGCAGTAAAACATAGTTAGCAACATAATAAACAAACTAAACTTTCTAGCTCAATACTCTCAAATACATGAACAAAGATGCAAGTGCATATATACAACCTGATAGAAAGAGTTACATCAGATGATATGCTTGGAATCATTATCACTTCCATCATTAAGAAAAAAAAAAAGGAAGGTAAAACAGAATAACATCAACACGATCACATGGCATGATACTATTAAAAATGGTCCAAGGAGATTTTATGTACTACTTAAATAACGTATCACATGCATAACCTTAATGGAGAACTAGAGCAGATAGATACTACATCAACTAGAGTGTCAGAAATCACATGAGGTGCATTATTTGATAATAAATTATCTTTGCCACCTTAAGATTTAAGTGCCATGATTTGATAGCATAGCATCATTTTGTCCCCTTATTTTATTTTATTTTTTTCGGATTTCGTTCTTGTTAAACAATGGAAGAACTGAGGCTTTGCATTGAGCCACAATTTTAAAACCATGCCGACTTCTCGCCACCGACTTTACATTACCCTAAGAAAAATGTGTGGAACATTTAATAGCATGCAATAAAAATAAGGTTTTATTCTCACCCTGGAAAACCCTAAAATAACGCAGGTCCCTGCATTATGAGTAAGATACCTTATATCTGTAGAAACACAGAATATTTCCCTTCCACCAATCCTTTCTTACCCATGATAGATACAACGAGGACCATTTTTAGTAATTGGGAAAAAGAAAGCATATTGGATTTACTTTTTCTGTTATATGCAGCAAAATCTGAAATTTCTTATTTTGCAAGGGTCTGAGTGATGTTTATTATAACTCTGGAGGGGCATACAGAAAATTACCCCTGTAACTAACTAGACATTCTAGTTATCTACTGAGTGATGTACAACAGGTTTTATTAATAGTTGTGAATGACAATCTACAAGAAGTTTGACACTTTTAAGCAAAAACAAATCACACTAGTCACGAGCTTACACAAAATGAAACTTTTACAAAAATGAATAGAGAAGGACAAAGACCTTACAAAAGCCTAATTTGTATTCTTCTAGTTTTTACAAACAATCAAAATCAATTTTACGTACCTCTAAGTGTCATGGAAGGCAGTTAATCCTCTGAAAATTTTAACACAGACAAATTCAAATTAGACAATTTAATAGTATAATTGCTGCTAACAAATATTGTCATTTGGAGTTGCCCAAATTTAATCCTACACAAAGGGACACGCCAATACACAAACTCAAATAACCTGCCTTAGAATTATGACGTCATTCAACCTTAAACAAGTTGGTGCTGAATTATTTCAGCTGACCTGACTTTCCACTACCTCTGGTATGTCATTTGTTTTGCCAAGTACATCAAAAATTTCACTTTATTTGCAGTTATAAGTTATAATAATCATTTTGAATCACAACTGGGGCCCATCACCTTTTTAGTACAAGCAAATAGCTGTTGCTTGACACTGATAGAAAGTGACATGTTATGTTTAAATAGCCCAGGCAAATTGTTCATTTACGCAGGACATAACCTGTAAGCTAGGTACTGAGATACAATCAAGAGAACAGTTTGGTGTTAATTGCAAAACACAACTCTAGGTATGGTATGTCATACACTAAAAAATAAATTACTATTAAAAAAACGAAATCATCTGACCCATTTTTCGATTTCTCTTGCTGATTCAGAAAGCCTTCTCCTTAGGATATCCTTCTCTCTCTCGCAACTATCTACCTTGGTGTCTAGAAGAACTTGGCAGAGTTATTTCATTTCTTTATGAGAAGAATCGTTACATTGTTGCACTTGGTTCAATTAGGCAACCGTAAGTTTTTTTCATTCAATCAGTGCCAAGACCAGTTGCCATTGGTTCAATTAGATTCTTTAATCAATCAGCCGTAATTCAATTAATATTGTGATAATGGATTTTTTTGTGATGAAGGTGAGATTGCTATAGTCTATAGATAGAGCTCATTTAAACGAATTTTGAACTGTTAATTAATAAACTTATAAATTAAGAGAGGGTCAAATGTACCAAAGTTCATGCTACTGACAAAACTAGAAACAACTTCTTTTGCCAGTTGAGAAAGGTGTGGGAGGGTGGAGTTGAATTCATATAAAGTTTAAGGGCATAATTTAACCAAGTGCTAGGTTCAGGGGCAAAATCAGTAATTCATCAGTAGTTATGTTAACAAGGATCATCAAAGGTCAGAAGCAAATATAAATTTATTTCATTTTCTGCCGAAATATAAGCACAAAAATGAAAGAAAACATAAGGATATCAACATATGATTTTCACCAAAAGTAATTAATATCACTTACCATAGTGATATGTTGAATGAATGGTGATGCGTTCAGTTGGCTGGAAGAACAACAATAAAGGATTAAATTAATTTATACCCCACTTCTAAACCGGTATAAACGGCACTTTTTTTTTAACCAGCGTAGATGGTTACTATTTATCGAGACAACCAATATTCTTGGACCTTTCCAAAGATTTTTTCATTTGTTACAAAGGATTCAAGTATTAGTTTGAGCCAAAAAGTAAGTATTTTCCCAATCCAGTAGTGGCAACAGTACATAAGACTGGTGCATGGTGATACCTTACAAATACAGGACCTTACTGGTAGGCTAGGATAATTCATACCATAACAAAAATGCCTTCGGTACGAGTCGGAAGCTGCTCTAGCTTTTTTAAAGTCTCGTCACCTTTTGTAACTTTTCCAAAAATGGCATACTGAAAAGAATTTTGTATACAACAAACTTCATAAGCCTAATCCGTTGTTCAAACTTTAAATATGATACTTGATAGTTAATAAGGTGAGTACCTGACCATCAAGGTGTGGTGCATCACCTAGAAGGATAGAGAATGAAGAGGCAGCACTGTCTGGATCTGAGTACCTACAAAGAGAGAGCATCAACAAAGAAACTTATATAAACAAACTGGTTTGAATATAGGAAAAGCACAAAGAAAAAATTAAAAACCTAGTACTTCAGCAGTAGCAGTATGCACACTGTGCTAAATATAAAAGCAGGGTACCCTGCTGTGCAGTCCTAATAACAAGAATGTTCATTGACTATCTTTCCCCTAGTTTAATATTCAAGCCGAGTGCCGTGAGTTAGCATTTTGGCCCAGTAATAAAGGCCTTAAAAACAAAATTGGCATTAATTGCAATTGCAAATGAGCCAAACCCTGAATAATGTATTAAAATATTCTCCCTTTTTTCTTGTTTTATCTGTTTGTGTGTGTGTGTTTTGAGAAAAGGTTCTGGGCCAAAATCCTAGATAGACAGGCCAAAACCAATTTGCAAGCCCTTATTGTTTAAGCTACCTAAGTGCTGATCTCATACAAGCCTTCAATGCTCAATTATGGTATTTTGAAGTACAAAAGGGGGCAATCAAGGCATGATTTACCAATTTTAACTTTACCTTCCCATAGAGAGAATTCCTCTGACGTGCTTGACATTGCTAAATTCACCTACTACAGTTTTCTCAGCCTCGAGCCTTTGTTCTAGATTCAAAGGAGCTGTTCTACCTCCCATTACGTCGGCCACTTGAGCAACAAATCCTTTGTCAATCTACAATCACATCTATTAATCCTCCTCAATTTTAAGTGAAAGTTCAGAATTCTATGGGTTATTCGCAATTTTTTTCTTTTTTCTTTTATAGACCTCTTTTGATCAAACATACAAGCATTGCCTACTTGATCCAGTTTAGTTGTGTACTTTGACTGTCAATAATTCAGTGTGATCTATTGACTATTCCATTAGTGAAGTCTCTGACACGCCAATACACAATCAACTAAAACTATGAGTAAGAAAAGCTTCCTGTGCTCCCACAAAAAACTCAAAAGAACATATTGTCGCTAAATGGCTTAATGCACTGAAAAAAACTTGGCAATCATTTATCTTTCAAATTTATAAACCTCACTTAAGAAGACAGAAAGAGTGAGAAAAGCAATGGAGGAGCGTACGAGAAAGTATATCTTACTAAAAGTATCGTTCTTACTTTTGTGTGGTGAATTATTTGTTTTCAAGATTCCCTTTGAGTGCTTCGGAATTCAAATATGAGCCATTGACAATACTCTCAGTGGGAATAGCTTTCGTAGAACAAGAACCAATGCTTGGTCTCTTTTAAAAGCATAAGCAAATAGATACAAAATGTGAGTTTGACAATACCCTGAAGAAGTGATTAGTGTTATAACCACCGAGCCGAACAAGCTTGAAGATATGCTCAACAGTTTTCGGTGCAACATTTGGGAAGAATCCAAACTCAATATCGCCATAATTTGTCTGTGCATCATTTTCAAATAAACATAAGTACATTTTGAATTTTGAGAAACAATGTGTTATAAAATAAAGTAAAGGAGATCCTGGAGATAGAAAGAGAAATTTGCAATAATGTAGTCATTAACAGCACCCAAGCATACAAAACATAATCAATATTTCTGAAGCAAAGGGTGACAAACAATTAAGAAGGTCCTCAAGAGAGATTTGACAAATCATTCATCATTGCCTCGTTAACAATTAGAGCTTCGTTATAAATTATGCTCCTTCGATTGCTTCTACCATTTCAAGCTTAGATTGTGTTATTAAGCAGATATTTAGAATCGTTAAAAAAATACTTTTGCCTTAATTTTTGCAATTTGGCTGTTAAGCTAAGCAAAAAACTCGCAAAGTAAGATAGATCTGAGTGACCTGGAAAACAACGCGAGCACTTCCGAGCTCCGCCTGGTGCGAAGAAGAAATCGCGGTATCGAATGAGAATAGGAAAACGAAGAGGAAGAAGCCACGGTAAATCGAAGACGCCATTGTCTTTGCTGTTCTCTGTCCAAACAGACAGAGAGAAGTGGAGGAATTTTGTTGAAACTACAGAAATTAATTTCACGTATGCCCTTACAGTTTTGGAAATTAGATAGACAACTCCTAACCAAAGTACGGTGTAGAAAAATTATATGGGGGATTTCACGTATATCCCTAAAAAACTTTAAAATTACGTATTTCCCCTCTAAATTTTGAAAGTACGTATTTCTAAACTCACAAATTTATCTATTTTATTATCTTTATGTTAAAAATCATTTTAAATTTATAAAATACCTATTTTACTATTTATTATAAGCATGTAAATTGTAGCTTGTTTAAGAAAAATGTCGCTCTTAGAAGAGCTATGGTTTCTGCTTGGTCTCTTTACATTAAACTTGACACACGAAGCAAGGCTAGAACTCAAAACTCATTACAACTCATCGCCCGGCCTCTCCATCGCTTACATTCTACAATCGGATCAAGAGAATTAAGCAATGTCTAACATCTAGTTGTCTTGGTCACAAAATTCATGCACTAGGATATGTTTGGTTGGATTGAGAATAGACTATTCTTGAGGTTAAGCTATTCGGAATAACTTATTTAGTGTTTGATTGAGTTTAAATAATTAGAATAGATAATTCAAACTTTTTTGTCTTATTAGAATATATTATTCTTAAATTTTTTGAAATTTGACGATTTTAATAAGACAAACAATAGCTATTTTTGATTTGACTATTCTAACTATTTTTATTTTGCAACCAAACATACCCTTAAATTCTCACCAACAATTTCAAATTATAACTACAGAATTTCCAAGTGTAACATGCCATCAAGAACGAAAGTATGTCTTACTAGCGTTGAACAACAAAATCAAGAACGAAAGCATGTCTTACTACCACTTGCCATTTGCGTAGAGTGGTCAGGTAAATACGATCTGAACCGTTGGATCAAATTCATGTGAAGTATTTTAGGGGAAAGAAAACTTTCAGATTCGCGTTCAGATTTTGCCCACTTTTTCAGTATAGTACTTAGTTGATACACGAGAAAACCAGACTGTGAAGCTATTAATTCAAGTAGCTAAAGAATATTTGATGGTACCAATTCAAGGCCAGGAACAATTCAGCATTCTCCAGCACAGATAAGATATCCATTCATGAAGTGCTAAATATTCTGAACCTTAAAAGTGCTCTCAGTCTCAGATCAAGCGAACAATATTTCAACATTTCAAAAACTAAGATAAATAAGTCGAAGATCATCTTAATCTACTCACAAAAACATGTAGTAATAAAAGGCAACAGATCCAGCTACAAACCACAGTTCATAACAAAATAAAGCAAAAACCCCATCTAAGCTGTCTTCGTACCATAGCTGACGAACAGAGTAACAAGATATGACATGCCAATAAATGATTATAGCCGAGTAATAACAGCCTCAACCTCTGCAGGAGAGTAGAGATGGTATGTCGGTGCAACCTTTGCAATATCAACATTGTTAGGGGTCACCTGATAAAACGGAAAAAGAAAAAGATGATTAAAAAAACATAGAAGCTTCAGATTAAACAGAAGTTCAAAATAAATGTAGAACATGACATAGGTTTACCTTTTCCTCCATGACTTGCTTGAGAATGGAGAGAGCTATGGTTTCTGCCTCTTGAAGGGTCAGGTCCTGGGCCAAAAGGAAAATATATTTTTCAATTAATACCTAAACTGCCCCCATCAAATAGAGAATAAAATTGGAATGTACCAGAAAAAGGAAAGAGTAAGAAAACGAGTAATCAAGTTAAGGTGATTTAACAGTACCTTATTGAACATCTCTTGGAGAGAGGTATCAGCCCCTTCAGATCCAGAGCCGATTGCTTTTGCATTGCATTGCCAGAAGGTACCAGATGGATCCGTATAGTACCTAAGAAAAAACAGCAACAAGCAAATGAATATTCACAAATAAATGCGTTTTAGTGGCCAGACAGCTTTAAGCTTCTTTGGCATTGACTGACGGTACAAAATCATAAAAGCAAACCGGTGCCATACACCAAAATCAAGACAAAACCTACGAGTACAGACTTAGACAAAAAAACAATGCAAATTCTTTTTTTTTGTTTTGCTGCTTCAGTACTAGGAACACAAAAATTACAGCAAACAGAACTTGTAGTTGTAGAAGAAAGGAGGTCTTTTATGTCTTTACAGACATAAAATATGTATCTGAGTAGATATTAATTTAAAGTAAGCAAAATGTGGTTGGATACTTACATGCTGGGCCCATGCTCATCATGACCCGCAATGAGAAGAGAAACTCCAAATGGACGTGACTACAAAGTACAAACAATGTCAACTAGCTAGTTAGAAAATTAGTATAGTTCTGACTTCTAAATATTTCAAAAAATTCTACTGAATTTCTTTATTTGAGATTAAAAAGGTTGAATCTGGCACCAACTTAATATATACAGAAAAAAAAGATAGCATAAGAAGAAAGATTAAATTCATAAGTCCACATCAGTTTGGCTTGGTACTAGGTGACATACTAGTACTTGGGTTTATTGAACTTAACTAAAGCAAACAAATATGCTGTAAAAGGATCTTGCAAAACCTCTTGAAAAGAAATTGCATAAACGACTTCCTTTTCATCATTTGCAGAAGTACTTAAAACTAAGCTCAAAAAGGTCAATTTAAGAAGTGCATGCTCATTTCTTTTAAATTAACACATATTAGCCTCCAAATACATGATATCAACCAGCAGTAAGGAATAATTGCAAAATTCAATTAAATAGAAAATCTTTTTCAGATAATAAAAGAGAGCCTGTAGTTGCAAAGTCCCCCCCCCAAAAAAAAAAACTATTCTCACCATGGTCTCTTCTTCTCCTTCACCGAAGCGAAGAGCAAGATCGCAAATAGCTTGTGTACTGGATTCCACTGTCATTGGCTCACCATACGAAAACCTATGATTCTGATTAAAAATGAGGTTTGTATGAGTACAGTTTATCTTAAACATTTTGTTCACATTACAATGGTCAAACTAGAATAGAATCTCCATGATTTGTGCACGGATCATTAACTAATTATTCTTCTGACTAGAGACATTTTCATGAACATTTTGAATGATTTAATATACTAACCTATAGTTATCCAAACCATAGACCACACTGGTACCAAAAGCCCTTAACCCTAGATAAGAACATTGCAGGTGAAATGGTACTGGCCCATACAGCACTAACTGATGCAACTGAGATCAACATATTAATCAATAGGTATTTCTGATGCTCCCTTTTAACTTATTTTCCAAAACAAGATGAAATTGAGTCAAGTTATATCCGGGTAACATTAAAAAAATGTTAGTTTCAATTCTGACCCAACCAGCATGTACCATCAACTATTGAGGGCCAAGTACTGGCATGGGAGAACCCCAACCTGACCAAGCCTGTTGAGATCTCCAAACGAAATTGTTAAACTAGTGAATTGGTATAAAAGAAGCAACTACATAGAATATGTCAAACAGAAGAAATAAAAAATAGACCTGGGTTTCAACACGAGCATGTTCAACAAGGGTTCTAGCATCGGCTATGAGGCCACTCATGGCACAGCCTATGTGCTCGTCGATCTCCATTATTTTCTCCACGCTACTTGGCTCCTAAATGTATTAAACAATGCAATTGCATATTGTCATATTGTACCTTATGAAAAAGGTAACATGCCCACAGGGTTTAAGAAGTACACAGATGTGAAAAAAAATTCTCCGAAACCATTTCACCCATTTTACTTTCGTACTGTAAGGGCAAACAAAACTTCAAAGATAATTGACAAACATCTAGTTAGAAAACAAAAAATACGTGCCTAAATGGTTAAACTTGGATGCTTAAAAAAAATCAAATCTGACTTAATGAAAGAACTCTCCATTTTACTTTCATTTGTTACTTTCGAGATAAAATTGGTTGTTCAAAGATACAAGCA
The DNA here is from genome assembly GCA_025461125.1 of Carex kokanica. Taxonomy (NCBI): domain Eukaryota; kingdom Viridiplantae; phylum Streptophyta; class Magnoliopsida; order Poales; family Cyperaceae; genus Carex; species Carex kokanica. The sequence continues at coordinate 272,577 of JAJGRX010001391.1, read as the reverse complement.
CTAACAAACAAAATTTGGATATTCCACGCAAAATTATAAGAGCAAGTGCCAAGCTTGAATGGATCCTATGATTTACAATTCCAATAATCAGTATAATAAAAGAAAACAAAGGTCTTTCAAGTACCAAAAGGGGTGAGGTTACACGCTTCTCAACTGCTAGCACTACTCCCTCCTTAGTCTTCAATCCAATTGCAGTTGAACCCAGCTGATACAGTAGGCAAAACAACAATTGAATAAACAATATTTCTGAAACTAAAGATGCAATGTTTCTGACAAAACCCAAAGTAGCAGCTCAAAATTTGACCCGAATAAACTAAAAAAGGTCGAATTTGGTACCTTAATGGCCTCAATGGCGTACTCGACCTGAAAGAGCCTCCCTTCAGGAGAGAAAGTGTTGACTCCTCTGTCATACTCCGTCCTTTAAACCAACGAGAGTGACAAAAATTAGAGCGAAAATGCACAAATCAGATTAAGAAGTGATGGAATGCATCTAGATCGAACTAAGAGAAAAAGAAAATTCACGAATCTCAGTACCTGGTGAGAAACATCTTCAGAAAGTACGAGTTTGAACGATCGCGAGGTAGAGCGAGAGAGAGAGAGAGAGGGGTAAGAGTTAAAGGGATCGGCTGCTCTGCTTTTGCTCTTTCTTCTGCTTGAGAAGCAAGGCAAGACGAAAGGAGTTGGGTTTTCATGCGGTTGAATTTGGGTCGGATCCATTAGATCCACTAAAGCCCAAAATAATTAAGCCTCAAGGACTAAAAGCCCAATCTGCTTCGTACCCCAATAAGCCCGACCCACATCCCAGTCCCACCTGGGGAAGTGGCTTAGGTAAGAAGCCTCTCATTTCTCCCCATAAAACCTCATTATTCGCATATTCAGAGGCTCAGAGCCAACAGCCCTGATAATTTCCATTTAGCGCCTTTTTGTTCTTTTGAAAAGTTCTCCCCTCCCCAGTCCCCTCCATTCCTCTTTCCCCTTTCTCTCTCTACTTCTTTCTCTACTATGGCAGCCATGGCGGGACAGCAGCAGAGGCAACAAAAAGTGGTGACGGAGCAAGAGGAAATTGACGACGTGCAACAAGGCCCTATCGCAGTTGAGCAGCTTCAGGTACAAACACCCGAAAATCAAACTTAAAACCCTAATGCGAGATTGTGGTATGAACCCAAGATCGATGATTTTGTGTATGATTTGGCTCTTTGTTATTTGATTTGAAATGGGTTTGTGCCAATCTCTCTTGATTCGGTCAATCTTGGGCAAATAGTTAAGGACTGTTAACTAAACCTAACTAAGTTTTTTTTAATACTTACCTTGATTGAGCATTTCATTTACGAATCACCCATTTACTAGTTGAATTCAACTTTCCGTAATATTTCTTGCCTTTAGAACACATTTCACTTGCTTACACTCTTAGATAAGGTTTTCTAGTACTTCATTCTTAACCAAGAACTAAAAATTTGTGTCCATCTTGCTATATCGTGACCAAGATTGCACATATTCTGCACTATCCAGGTTTTTTTTCTCTACTATTTTATTTATTGCACTTTTCTTAGGTACTCAATACCCTAATTGTTATGTAACTTTTAGCTATTCTGGTCATTCATTTTCTATAATTTTTCCTCCATTTTTTTATTTGTCTTCTGAACTTTAATTTTGGGTTTGGTTTACTAATTCTCTTCTTATCATATTGTCAAGGCTTCTGGAATTGCTGCAGTTGATGTGAAAAAGCTGAAGGACGCGGGTCTATGCACAGTGGAGGCGGTGGCATACTCTCCAAGGAAGGAACTTTTACTAATAAAAGGGATTAGTGATGCAAAGGTCGACAAGATAATTGAAGCAGGTTTGTAATACCATGTAGATACTAGAATGAGAATTGACTGCTAGAGTATTAGCCTGTACAAGCTCATTTTGATGTTACAATTTTACCTCAGAATTGCAATTAGATGTAAAATTGACGCTAAGAAAACTAAAAAAAGGATAACTATATTGTAATTGATTAAGAAGTTAAGCATTCTTGATTTTGGTCGCTGCATTTAATCATTTTCTTTAACCACCTTTGGGATTAGTTCTAGCTGAATTTTTCTTTCTTTGCAGCTTCTAAGCTGGTGCCCTTGGGGTTTACCAGTGCAAGTCAGCTTCATGCACAAAGGCTTGAGATCATTCAAATTACATCTGGATCAAGAGAGCTTGATAAAATACTAGAAGGTATTATATGCATGTGATCTAGAGATTGTTAATTGTAAGAATTAAGGTGTATTGACTAAACCCAACATTTCCTGAAAACTTTTGACAATTTTGCTTTTAGCATTATCTAGCATTTTTGTGTTTTTTTTTTCCATTCCCAAAGGTCGGTTACTGGGCTCATAGTTGGACTGAACTGCTATTGAAGCTGTCATGTGTTTTAATGAGAAAAGTTCATGGGCAATTTGATGACCTTGCTTGACTTAATACTGGTTCTACCAGTTGTCTTTTAAACTCAAATCACCATTTAAAAGTTAGGATTTAGTTGCAAATACAAAAAATGGTACAATTTAGTAAAACAAAGGATGTTATTTGCAAAAAACACATTAAGAACTTTTTTTCAAACCTTGTACCTCTTGTAATTTTGCAGGAGGGATAGAGACTGGTTCAATTACTGAATTATATGGCGAGTTCAGATCTGGCAAGACCCAGCTGTGCCATACTCTGTGTGTTACCTGTCAGGTACGAGTTCATTACTATTGTAATTCTCAGTCGTCAATACATATTTTTTCATGATTCCTCCTTATAAATGCGGTGCTTAATTTTTATTCCAGCTGCCATTAGATCAAGGAGGAGGTGAAGGAAAAGCCCTCTACATAGATGCAGAAGGAACATTTAGGCCACAAAGATTATTACAAATTGCTGATAGGTACTTCTGATTTGGATATTACTATTACAAAAATTTCATTTGTACAGGTGTTTTAAATAAATTAGGCTTACTATATCACAGTACTTGCAAGAAACCGCCGGCATTTCTCGTGGTTACTACTAAACTGTCTTTTTGATGGTCACACATAACAACTGATGACTAAAACCAATGATAAGTCTAGCACATATTGACTAACTTGCCCCTTAATTTCTACCCTGTAACACAGTGCACCTTGTATTTATCTTGTGCAAATTTAGTACCAAATTTATAGTTTGTTGTACTCGATTTTAGTTCAATTTGATCAGTCGTCATTCAAAAAGTAGTACTATATCTATTTAACAGAATCCTTAACAAAAGCATACACTCAACTATGAATTATCCTCTGAATAAAAACTAATTATATGTTAACATGGACAGATTTGGATTGAATGGTGCTGATGTGTTAGAGAATGTAGCCTATGCTAGGGCTTATAACACCGACCATCAATCTAGATTATTACTTGAGGCAGCTTCCATGATGGTAGAGACCCGGTACGGAAAAGCAAAGTGACTCGTTTTAATTCTTTTTTTATGAGTTGTTACTTATTCATCAGATGCCTTTTCTTCCCCAGGTTTGCTCTTATGATAGTAGACAGTGCTACTGCTTTGTACCGAACAGATTTTTCAGGAAGGGGAGAACTTTCAGCAAGGCAAATGCATCTTGCAAAGTTCCTTAGGAGTCTCCAGAAGTTGGCCGATGAGGTACGATTTTGGTCAGGTCTAATACTGGTACTACCATAATTTAATTGACAGTGATGGATAACTGCCACTTCAGCATTATGTCTGATCCCTAACTGAAGGATTCATCAGACCCAGTTGATACTGTTGATTTGATTTCTAATAATGTTGATTAAATAGTGATTAATTATGTAGTTTGGAGTGGCTGTGGTTATTACAAATCAAGTGGTTTCGCAAGTGGATGGATCGGCCATGTTTGCGGGGCCCCAAATCAAGCCTATTGGTGGAAATATCATGGCACATGCTTCAACAACAAGGTGATTTGATATTTTATAAAAGTATTTTAACAGAAAAATGTTCCATGTAAGAACTTTCTTGTGTCCTTTTTTTTTTACACCTGCCAAACTAGGAAAAAGAGAAAGGAAATGAAAAGGACTCAGAATTTTTTTGTTACTACCAGACATGAGCTATCTATTTAGATTTAGGTCATTAAATCTGAACTGTATTTAGGCTCGCTCTACGCAAAGGAAGAGCTGAGGAGAGGATTTGTAAAGTGATAAGCTCTCCATGCCTTGCTGAAGCTGAAGCTAGGTTCCAGATTTCCCCTGAAGGCGTCACTGATGTAAAGGATTAAACAAGATCAAGAAAGAAAACACTAAAGAAAATGTACTTAATATTATTTGTTGTTTTCTGTTAGGTATCCTAACTAGCAGTTGCATCTTGATGTATTTTTCTCCTTTTCTTTTGTAATGCACTTGAATTTTAGGCTTTCTTACAGTATGTGAATTTGCTTTTGAAAATACTCAAATAGCATGTATGCTATGTTGCATCTGGAAATATATAGTTTGTGGCTTGGCAGTTGGCACAGACATGTAAACCAAAAATTGAATGAAGTTGCCAAATGGCTTCTAATAATCTAATTCCATTTGCAAGTGTAAAAAAAAAAATGTTCTCATCAGCTTTAATTGGAGCTAAAGGGAAATGCAGGTATGATTTGCATGTGTTTTGAAAAGAGAAATTAAATTGATCCTCAAAGTTTCATTTATACCAAATTAAATTAATACATAAATAAAAGAAAGTTGATCCACTAATTTAGGGAATGGACTCTGCTGCTTTTCCGACAGAAAAACAGGATTCTGTTTTTCTAGATTCAATCATTCAAAAAATTTCATTTTATGTATCTCGATAAAAAAAACTTTTTCATGCACAAATCTCGACGAATTTGAATAGTTAGATCTGAAAAAGTTGGTTGCTGCTTTTCTCTCGTAAAAGCAGCAGAGTCGGACCCACTAATTTAGTCTACTATAAATTCTAGTTTTGCTGACGTGACTTCTCTAATTCTGGTTCTGCTCTGCATGATTTAGAATTCATATCCTCTGCATTAACTCAAAAGAGAATCTTTTGAGTTAATAAATCTTGACTGTCCGATCTGTTTTAAAATTCATGCGAACTAAATCTGCACTAATATTAAAGAGCCTCCTAGGTCATAGACACGAGCCGAATTGGCTCCCTTTAAAATTTTAAAATCAGACGGTTGAAATTTATTAACTCGAAAGATTCCCTTTTGAGTTAATGCAGAGGATACGGATCCCATGATTTAAGCCGTTCATTAAATTGTGGTGTCCCGTGTGTCACCGTAACTGTGAGTATCTTTGTGTAGTGAGTCATTTAGCAAAGTAGGATGGGTCCGTCATTCCGTCAGTTGGACCTTCATGCTGCATCGAAGTCGACAGTAAAAATCGTTTGTTCCAGCTTTCATAGCCACGTGTTCTCTGAGGTAACAATATATTTAAGTTTATATCTGGACCGTACGATCAGAATCCGGGCCGATCCAGACCGAGGTAAATGCACGGTGTCTCTTCAATATTCGTGTCATAGTAGATCGGACGGCCCAGATCTAAACACAATTTTTTGTTAACTCAGGTAATATGAGAGCATCTACATCCCTGAAACTCTTAGAGTTTCTAATCTGATGTGGCAGTTGCTAAACCAGTTTCAGGGATGTGGATGAATTTCTTATTTAGCAACTTTGCTCAATAGTTTCTTAATAAGAAATCGTTTATAAACTGTGACGTGGCGAAATGATTCGCTGAGATTCCTTTCTCTTGCAAATATATCTTAATAAGAAATTTTATAACCTGTGACGTGGCAATTAGGAAACTCTAATTTTAGTTTCAGGGATGTGGAGGCTTAAAAATTAAGAGAGGTTTAATTTCTAAAAAACAGTTAACAGTTATTTAGAAACTCTAATAGTTTCAGGAATGTAGATGCTCTGAGTTCACTCAAAATGTGCGCTGCGTCAGTCGTCAGATCATAAAACTAAAAATTAGGCGGACCCATCTCTCGGCTAGTGATTACAATCTGATTTTATGTTGATAAATCACCTGAGAATAGAGTGGAAAAAATATGTCGTGCCGTGCTGTGCCGTGACGTGATTAACACGCTGTGATTTTGATCTCGTGTTGTGCCGTGATCAAAATATCAAGGAGTGGTTACGGCACGCGAATGGTCACGTTATGCCTAAATGTGCCGTGACCATACGTGACTCACGTGATCATTTAATTATAATTTAAGTTAGTTTATTCAAGATTCACTATTAAATCAATATCTAATGATCCTAATTACACGTGACGCGCTGACTACATGCCGTGCCGTGCTAAAGTTTCAAAAGATGAACACGGCACGCGAATGGTCACGGTACGGGACACGCGAGTCATGGCACGTAACTGACACGCGTACCGTGCCGTTCTGTACTGTTCTGTGCCGTTCCGTGACGGAGCCAGCTCCACCGTGCCATTTTTGCCGCTCTACCTGAGAACTTGTGATTTTATGTTGATAAATCACCTGAGAACTTGTTGATAAATCAATCCGATTTTATGTTTGCAATTTGTTGCTGGGATCCGGATTTCGGGGTGTGATTTGTTCTGATGCAGCGTGTATGTTAAATATTTTTTATTTTAATATTGTTGCCCTTATTAAATTATATATTTTTTTTTAATCATCAATTTTCATTAAAAAAATCTGTATATATTTTGTCTTTTATGTGACATTATATGAAGTCTTTTATATTTGTTAAATGTTTTTTAAGGGTTAAATGCCTCATGTTTCATCGTATCTCGTATTATTTTTTTATATTTCTAAATCTCACTATAGTTTTCTATATTACTAGTATTAAATTAGATTTTACGATTACGATATAAAAGATCAGAAGAAAAACATAGTTTATTGTAGCAAATGAAGAAATGTATATCATACAACAGAGTTAGTTTCAAGATGATCCCATAGTGACAAATAAATTATTTGGGTTCGGTGAGGTGAGGTTAAAAATTTGTGATTCGGAAATAATTTGAGTATAATTCGAGATTGATTCGGAATAATTCGGATCAGAGATCTCAATCCTACAAGGAAGTAAAAAAAACAAAAAAAAATATTATTATAAAAATTTGGGGAAAATTCGCGGATAATTCGTAAAATTCGGGAAATTTCGTAAAATTTGCAAATTATTCGGGAATAATTCGGCGTTCGGTTCAACATCACCAAAAAATAAATTATTCGGATATAATTCAGATATAATTTGTAAATATTGTCACTATAGATGACCCTCGTTAATTAAAGCCATTTGGAGACAAAAGAACCCTTGAAATCCACTACTCTGAGTAGGCAGCTGACTACCCTTGAATTTTGAAAATTATTATCAAATTTGTATATAGTTAGTTTGGATCTAGATTTTGCCTACCTCTAAATTTGAGTTGTCTACATTTGACTAAGTCAAAGCTCTCGATCAGTGAAATCGGTCGAATCACTGCAAATTTGGTAGAGTTTTTCATCAGTCTATTTCGAAATATAACGACAAAAGCAGGGTGATTAAGAATGGTCGGATCGTGGAACCACAGCAAACCTGTTACTTTTTTTTTCAAAGGAATAAACTAAATTGTTTTACAAAGTAACATGCTGAAATTTAATGTAATGCATTAAATTATTTTATGAGGTTTAACTGTTAAAAAATGAGCTGATTTTTTAAAGAAAAAGTCTTGTGAACTATGCTTCAAAGTAAAATTAATACTTCAATGCTTTAGATTTTATTTTTATTTTAATAATTTTTCGACAAAATTCGAGTTTTCGATCTAATTCCTACCAATTTTCTTGATTTTGATTTATGGTCAACTTAATAATTCCGCTTCCAATGAAAATTATTTGATAATAATTTAATAATTTATATAAAATAATATTAAATTAATAATAATTTATTTTATCCTGACTTGTACCGTACAAAAACAATGAAAGCCCGGCCCACTTGTACCGTACAAAAACAACTTCATCTCCTTCCTCGAAAAAATAGTAGGCACTTCTCAAAAAAAAAAAAAAATAAAATAAGGAGGCTCCACCGGGTCCGGAACCTCTGAGTTAACATAAATTTTGAGTTTAGCTCTGGACCGTCCGATCAGAACCCGCACCAATCCGGTCCCCGCACGGGATTCTTTAATATTCGCGCGGATTTATTTCGGACGGTCTGGATCTAAAGTCAAAATTTAGTCAACTCAGAGGATACCGAGATTCGAGATAGGAGTAGGTCCGATGGGCATCGGACTTCCTTTATTTTCAATTAACTCTAGCACCGTACGATTAGCATTAAATCTGTGCGCACGGAAATTGATACAAGATCGCACGTATTTTGATGCAGAGTGCACGAATCTTGATGCTGATTCGATGGTCATCACACCCATTGAACCAAAGTGGGTCCGATGGGCATTGGACCTACTTTTAAATCTAGGGATTCGCCCCACTTAAGGCAGTCAAAGCTACGCGAAGTCACATGTCTAAGCCTGACAATATTTAAGATCCAATTAGGCTTCTCCGGATGTGACCGCATGTTGCCAATGCTCAAAGCATGGTATAGATGACTTGTGAGAGTAACAGTAGTGTGGGTCCCATATGTCGGATTCTTGGTAAACCCTGACAAAAATGCGTACCAGTCTCGGAGGATTCTTTACGTACTACCTCAGGGAGAAAAAAAAGGCCTATATTGAAGGGACAGCTAGAAGCCTGGAATTAGTTTTGGTGCTCTATAATTATAATGATTAAACCCTACTACGTCTCTTTGTTACTTAAATTAGCGAGTTACGTACCTCATACTTTGTGTTCATATCTGTTGTTTAGAGAGAGAGAGAGAGAGAGAGAGGGAGGGAGAGAGAGATTGAGAAAGCCAAAAGCTTTTTACCTCCTGCGTCCATTAAATTCTACTCAGTAAAGGACAGTAAAAGATTTCTTTTCGATCGAGAGAGAGAGAGAGAGGGGCTTTGACGAATTGTGCGTTCAACCTAGAAAGACAAACTAAAGATTATGAACTGAGCTTAGAAAAAGGCAAGGTCAAAGGTGAAAGTTTCAATTGCACTCTAATAGAGGCCAAGTCGTCAACTTTTCTCCAACCCGCAACTGTTTCTCCAACTCACTCTACCAAGCTTTCTATTTTGCACTCAATTCTCCACCTCTAACCATTTCCACAAACAGAACTCAACAGAAGAAACTAAGCAAGACCCATTTGGCTTAGCCTCATTTAATGACCCACTGTGCAAGCTCAACCTAAAGGAGACCTCGGACTTTGTTAGGTCTCTTCCCATGGCTTCCACCTCAGCTCAAATGAGGAGCGAAGAAGGCTCAAATAAGAGAACTGAGGGGCCCACCACGCCAGGAAGACCGTTGTTCTTTAGCTTTAGCCCCAACCATTTGTACAGAAAGAGTGTGCCTTCGAAATGGGAAGATGCTGAGAAATGGCTTGTTGGTACTGGCTCTTGCCATGATTCACCCCTACATGGGGTTAAAACGCAAGATACATTGAGGGTTTCTAGGTTAAATGGTGGATTGGAGAAGAAAGGTGGGAGCTTTTTGGGTTCAGATAAGGTGCTTGTTGAAAAGCCTGTGAGAGTTGGGAGTGGTGCCTCCGGAGAAGTTTTCTTAAAGGGTAAATTTTTTACAAAGTTGAATCGTTTTGTTTCTTAATTTCATTTTATTTTCAACTTCCATACCTTATTAATAAGGTTTCGGTTATTGAGTTAGGAATTGTAGTTCAATTGAAATTCTCAATTTTGTGTTTCTTTATTCCATTTTCTATCTGAAAATCCTTATTATTTTCTCCTACAATTTCTTATGTTTAAATTAACTTTTTTCTGCTCCTTTTCTTCAGTACATTTTTGTGTATATAATTTGTTTTTATTTTATTTTAAGATTTTCTTGAAATGCTCTCATTAAGCAAAATTACCAACCAGAGCATCTATTTCAATTTACAAACATAACACAATTCAATTCCCGCTTTCATGGCCCCAATGGAAGAAAAAAAAACCCTCCTAGTAAACTATATAAATCAACCTTCATTCCACACAGATAAATTTACAGAAAGCACCGAGGAACTGCCTTCCAATTTGGAGTCGACCAAGCTCGCAAAAGGAGAATTTCTCTTTAATAACCTTCAAATTGTACCGAGCAAAGAACTCAACAGAAGAGATGTTGGCACTGAGACGACCCCACTTGTCAGCTCAAAAACATCCCGATGCCCAACTCCAATTATAAGCACATCACCAGTCAGGTACAACACACCAGAAGGCCGATCTGGGCCGTTGGATCCGTGCAATCCCAGCCTTGTCAATGCTCCTGATTTGAAGGATTTTGACTTTGTCAAATTTGATCTGAATTGGATCTCAAAAGAAGAGGAACAAGAGGAGGTTTCAAAGAGCCTAAGACACTTTGAAATGAGTTGTGAGAATAAAAGCATAATTGAGTCGACGGATTGTGTGTGGGAGGAAGAGGAGAAATCTAAGAGTTGTATTAGGTCAGAAGCAATATTTTTTTTATTTTCTTTAGTTTTGTGTGCATTTGTTTGTCTGCCTGTGTTTGGAATTACTATAGGGATCATGTACTGGTAGGAACAGGTTCTCACTTTACCAGTCTTAGCTGGTACTATAGTGTCAACAGGTATGGGAGGGGTGAAGATATTGACAGAGCAGTTTTTTAATTCATGCAGCGCACGAACAATAGAGCCAAAACTGCTCTGCATATGACTCGTGCGCTGCATGAATCAAAAACTGTTCTGTCAAAAATGTTTACCCGTATGGGAGATTTGACCACGGCTAAATTCAGCAAGATTGAAATTTGATATTGGGAAAATAATTTGAAATGTTTATATATCAAAATGTGAGCTTGGAAGGACCGTCTGTCCAATCTCCGATGACATTTAGTGGCTTAATGTAATACTATGTGTACTTTACTTCAACTAGTATCTAGTACATTGAAATTTTGACCTAATTTTATATTTATTTGAATTGAGGAGGATCTTTTGTGTGTTTTCTTTTAATTGATTAGGTTTCAAAGAGAAGAGGCAAAGATTCAGGCCTGGGTAAACTTAGAGAGCGCTAAAGCTGAGGCACAGTCTAGAAAGCTCGAGGTACAACACTCAATTGCCTATTTATGATTTTTTAGCTTTGAGGAAAAAGTTGCACAAATGCTTGCATTAGTTCAAAAAATGTCTTTTCTATCTTGGTCCATTGGAATAATAGACAAATACCTTTTCTCGTGATAACTTGAACAATCAAAATCCTCTGACTTGTGATTTCGGTGTAACATATCAATATTGTTGAAAGAAATGAAACAACAGAAGTAAAAAAATTTCCAAACTACTAAGATAGTTAGAGTTCATGCTGCATTATGTAATCACAAGTTTATGCAGCCTCGAGCCCTGAAACTGATATATATATATTTATGTACTGGCAGTAGTTCTAAGTTCTAACTTTCAAATATAAAAATCTTCTTTTTATACATGCACGCCTTCTGAAAAGCTGATATTCATTTGACCATACTGGTTAATAAAATGGCTACGAGGAGTTAGGTGGGCTTGTCTTGACATTGTGCTAAAATTTCAACTTTTCTAATTTACTATATGCCTGGCATCCTTAATCTACATTATACCCTGTTCCGAAGCCATGAGTTGGAATTGTTATTCTCTAAGCCATGTGCTATTCCTTGAGAAATGAGCTTAATAAGGTTATCTTTTATAAACAAAGCATTTTCTTTTTGTACTTCTATCTTGATTTTGGGAAAGAAGTATTGGTATGGCATGCGTGTTTGAAACTCATGCCAATAACCTAATGTGGTTTTCCCTCCAATGCACTGCATATTAAACACTGACACCATGCTTAAGTATCAGAATATTTGAGTGGTTTAAAACAAAATACTTTGAAAGTATTCCATTATAGCTTTACATATCTGTTACAATTTTTGTGTCATAGTGGCTAGTTTTAATTATGATGGTTTGAAAATCGCTGTTTTCCAATGGTGCAGAATTTTAATAAAATCAGTGATTTTCAAACCATCTTAATAAATAGTAAAAAAATTCCAAAAAATGTAAAATTTGGTCTCCAAGCTGATTTTAATATAGATTGAATATCTAACGGTTTGGATTGACTGTTTGGACTCCAAAAATCGGAGAACCAAACCGTTTGTTCCATGGCCTAGGAACAAACGTTTGTATCTTAGCCAACCTCTATGTATATATTTGATTATTGATATTGTCAGAAATTAATAATAGATATAAAATATTTGTCAGGTTAAGATACAGAAAATGAGATCAAGTTTGGAAGAGAAACTGATGAAACGAATGGCTAACGTGCATAGGAAGGCTGAGGGGTGGAGAGCTTCGGCTCTGCTGCAACACTTGCAACAATTGCAAAAAGCATCAGAAAATGCGCAACAATTGAAGAGCTCTTATTTGATAAATAATAAATCATGTGGCTGTTTTCCTTGTAATAACAATCACATTTGAACAAAAACTATTTCCTTGCCATTGTGCTCAATTTATAGAGCGTAGAGGGAAATTAGGATCATAGAGAAGAAAAAATGTTTCAGAGGGAAAACGAGAGGAAGCATCGGTAAGTTGGAACACTAATTTTCAATATTAGCTTAATGAGAAGAGAGGTTTCAATATTGACATGTAGGCGTGCACTAGCAATTTTTAACAAACAGTCAATCCAAACCATTAGATGTTCAATCTATATTAAAATGTGCTTGGAGACCAAATTTCACATTTTTTGAAATTTTTTTACTATTTATTAAGATGGTTTGAAAATTGCTGATTTTATTAAAATTCTGCACCATTGAAAAACAGCGATTTTCAAACCATCTTAGGAACACCCTAGTTCTACTCTATATATATATATATATATATATATATATTTCAAACTCTAAAACTCAAATAACAATAATATGGATTGTTGTACACTATGAGCAATACATGGTTCCGACAATTATAATTCGTCTTTACTGAAAGCCGAACTCCATCTTTATTATTGCCAGGAGTGATTTCTATTACTTATTTATGGTATCATGTATATTATAGGTTATTTTATTGGTTGTGATCTAACATGTATGCACTTTTAATTTGACATCAAGAGATGTTGCAAGTCATAATTGAAAATCTAGATCAAGATAAGTTTTTCATGGTTTGATAAAAAGGGAGTGAGGGAAGGACCGAGAGAGAGAGAGAGGAGGAAGTTTTACATAAATCATGCACAATGCTTTAGTAAGTCAGATATACTGAGTTAATATTTCTGAGGTACCATAATATTTCTGTTTTGATCCAGACCATCCAATCAGAATCTGAGCCAATCCGGTCAAAGGTGGAATTGCACAAGTTCATCAGGTACAACATCTGTGCTACTAGTTCAGGGAACAAACTCTGCTGCTTTTCCGACCGACAGAAAAGCAGGGTTCTGCTTTTCTACATTCCACCGTTCAAAATTTTCCATTTCACGCATCTCGATACAGAAATTTTTTCATGCACAAATCTCAATGAATTTGAATGGTTGGATCTGGAAAAGCTGGTTGCTGGTTTTCTATCAGAAAAGCAGCAGAGTCGGACCCCTAGTTCAGAAGATATATAGTGCGGTTTTAAAGGGGAGATATGTTCAAGCTTGCAGCATGTCCTGTACTGTATCATACTATGTTAAAATAATTGCCTACGAGCCTTTCCACAAAAAAAAATAATCAATTTTTTTTTCATTTCTAAAACTCAGTCCATATAAGTATTCATAATTATCACCTCAGCAGATTAAAAAAAATTTGAAAATTGCAAACCAGTAAAAACTGTCAAGTAGTTTCTTATTTTATTTTTCTTCAAAAATGAGGATATTTGCATGAAAAAGGAGGAACTTCTCTTAAATGTTTTAATATCAAATTAATAAATCAGGCAAAACGAGTTCTATCTACATTTTCAATATTAGTATCCAGAAAAGCACTTCCCCTATAATACCTCCCTTCAAAATCCCCCCTAATGTTCTTCAAACACACTTCATCGTCTGTAATTTTACAACCAAACAACTTGCCATCTCTTTTCGGGTCCCAAAATACAAAATCAGAGTTATCCAACAAACCTGACTTAATAATCCTAGCATCCAGAAATGGAACAAGGCACTTATCCTTTGAGAACTTGACACAAGCCTCTTTGGATAAGGCGAGACAAGCCATCATCTCTCTCTCCTCGCATTCTTCTCTATCACGCAGATCCAACGGTTCAGATTGAAAAAAGCCTCTCCACCATTGGGGCTTGCATTTGTTGGAGGCAGATATTGAGCAACCGACTCGAGCACCAGCCTGTGAAGAGAGAGGATTAGCATGGGCAAAAAAAGTGAATTAAATGATATATTTTTTTGAATTTTTCTCTGATATAACAGAGCTAAATCCAGTACTGGCTACGCAAAATAGTTCAACAATACCAGTCCGATACCATGTGAGATCGCAATCTTGTTTTTATTTCTATTTCAATTAACTGAGATTTCACTATATGACATCAACAGATTTCACTATACAAAACAATAAGAATGCTGAAGCTTACGATGTGGGGCAAGTGTCAATCTTGTCTACTAAAACTAAGTAGCAAAGAGCTGGTTGTGTTGCCCTCTTATATTTTTAATTTATGCAACTGATAAACTTTACTAAATGGCAGTACTTGAGCCATCCAGCTCGGCCAGTTGCAAAACAAAATGCCATTGATACTCAAATTGAATTAACACATGACATCTTTTCCGACAATGAGAAAGATGTGTACTTAAAGAAGTTAAACGAAAAAGGTGAGCGAAAGAGAGACCTCGCACTGCGCCCTGATTTTAGACTGAGCAGCTCCATAAGCGGAACTCCAGCTGTTCTTGTTTGGGAAAGCGAGAACAAACGGCCCCGATGAGGGATCGTCGGTGGGGTCCACTGCCACCGGGCCCCGCAGGAGAGGAAGGGGAGGATTGAACGGGACGACTGTCATCGCCGGCGAGTATTCTGCCCCATCATCAACCCACGATGGCGGCGCCGCCAGCCCTTCCTTCCCCTCACCCATATCATGATGGTTTTTGTGTTAGAATCGCTAATAAAATGCTGACCTATTTTATGCAAACGGAGTTTACAAATTGGTACAAGGATTGTCATATATTTACAAAATATTATGTATGTATAACAAAGTTAAGTATCTTGTGAAACATTGCACAAAAACCCTAACACCTGTTAGAACGTAGAACTGTACAAGGGCTCACAAAAGCCCAACCCTAGTCAAATTCGATCCATGGGCCTCTGCAATAAGAGGAGGGGTTAAATGGGATGATGATCCTCTCCAGTACAGAACCCATCGAACCGTCTCTGAATATCCAGACCGTCTATTTCAGATCACGGTCAATAGTAAGATCTGTCAGAAGAGTATCCTTTCTTCACTTTACGGTTTGTGATTTACTCTCTCTCATCTCCTTTACGGTTTGTGATTAGTACTATCCGAGTGGTATATCTGTCAGAAGAGTATTTGTGCTTTGTTTCCCAATTGGGATAATTTGGGAAGAGCAAAAAAGTTTCTGCTTCGACGTGCCGTACATCTCAGAGTCGATTGGGAAGAGCAAGTAAAAAGGTTTAGGATAAGAGGCGGCTCGGATACTGAGAGCGTGAGTCGGCGGGGGACGAGACGATGGGGTCGCTGGGGAGGCGGCTGATTGAGCTGCCGTGGCGGAGCTCGGCGGCGGCGACCTACTCCAATTTTACCTTCGTCGTGAAAGGTCTTTGCGCCTTCCAAGTCATCCGCTCTTACCTCGTGGATATTACTATCGTACGCCTCTCTCTCTCTCTCTCTCGTTCTCTCTCCCTCCCACAATGATTCAGGTCGGATCTCGTCTAGGGATAGGAACGAAGGCGAATGTGGATTGGGTTGTAGTGATACCGTATCCGTATTTTTGTATTGTTATTGGGATGGAGATTGAACAGACTCTGTATGCATGCTGTTTGGGTAAATAGATGTACCACTCGGATAGTACCCTACATGAACATGAATTTAATTAAAACAAAAATTCAGATGTTTTAACAGATTTCTTGCAGTCTAAGAAAAATCTTAATAAAAAAACTTGTAAATATATAATTGTATATCACTAAATACCTTGTCAAATGATATTGCTGTGAATTAGAAAATGACATTTACCAGTACAATTTTGCTGGAAAGTTTGGCATTCACTGATCTTGTACATTTATATGCAATGGTGCAATGTTATTGTAAGCAGGGGTGAATCCACATTCAATGAATGGGGGTCAATTGACCCCCATTAATTTTCAATTTTTTTTGTATTTATACCCTATTTTTAATATAGTTTAAACTAAAATATTATGGATAGTGTGAATTGACCCCTATTCTTAGTAGAAAATTTTATATACTTGACTAATCTTATTTTCTGTTGATTTCAATTATTAAACAACAAGGGTGGACTTCCTTTTAAAATGGTAAAACTCCAAGAGAAATTATTTAATTAAAATGTGAAACTTTATGCTTTCTTCTATAGGTGAAAATAAATAATATTTAAATAAAATTAAATATCGAAGGGATTGACACTTGGTCGGATCTAGGTGGACCAAACTCAACTGACAAGGCCAGATCCTTAGAAATCTTACATTGGAACCTCAAGAAAACTTTATTTGACTTCAGAAATCCCAAGGAACTGGACCTGATTTTTTTATGCTGGGTGACAAAATGTATAATGCTTAGAAACATATTGGAAAAAACAAGGTTATAAGAACACATTATAATGTATTAAAAAATAACCATTATAATAAAGGTGAATGACGGGTATGTAATATTAAAAAATAAAAAAAATAGATTTCATGTGAAATATATATTCTATGGACTATTGCTCTTGACATATAGTTGTCTGAATGTGGTCAGCCGATGGGTCCCAGCATGTTGCCGACATTTAACCTGACAGGAGACGTAGTTGCGGTGAACAAGGTTCCTACGTGGTGGGGCCAACTCAATAAAGGAGATGTGGTGCTGATGCGCTCACCAGAAAACCCTAGAAAACACATTGCCAAAAGGGTTTTAGGGGTCGAGGGAGAAATGGTCACCTATCTGGTTGACCCTGCCAATAGCAACACAACTAAGACTGTTATGGTACAACTCTCTGCCTATGGATAATGTTGTCGAACTTGGATTTCACTGGGTCTTATTAGGCAAATTAAATTTCTGGTCTAATGGCTTGCAGTGTTTAAAATTACTCTCCTGATATACCCTGCCATCTTATACCACACCTTTCTGATCTGCATATATGGTTTTGATATGTACCAAGTACAACCAGGTTCGTGTCAATTTGTTACTGATCAATCGTACTGTTATGGTACTACACTCTGCCTATGAATAATGTTGTCGAATTTGGGATTTCACTGGGTCTTATTAGGCAAATTAAATTTCTGGTCTAATAGCTTGCAGTGTTCAAAATTACTCTCCTGATATACCCTGCCATCTTATACCACACCTTTCTGATCTGCATATATGGTTTTGATATGTACTAAGTACAACCAGGTTCGTGTCAATTTGTTACTGATGAGCCTTATCAATCGTACTGTTATGGTACAACACTCTGCCTATGCATAATGTTGTCGAATTTGGATTTCACTGGGTCTTATTAGGAAACTAAATTTCTGGTCTAATAGCTTGCAGTGTTTAAAATTACTCTCCTGATATATCCTGCCATCTTATACCACAGCTTTCTGATCTGCATATCTGGTTTTGATATGTACTAATTACAACCAGGTTCGTGTCAATTTGTTACTGATGTTCTCTAGTTCCAAAAAGCTAGGTCTGAAATACTGTTTCAAATAATGGCTGTGATCGAGTATAGTGTCTTCTGACTTGCAAGTAGGAATCTTATTTACCATTTTGTCCATGATGGTTTTTCTAAACTGCTGTTTTTCTATAAGGTGCCGGAAGGGCATATTTGGGTACAGGGAGATTACATCCATTCTTCTAATGATTCAAGAAACTTTGGGCCTGTTCCTCGGGGCCTTGTCGAAGGCACAATCTTTTGCCGGGTGAGTATATATATTTTTTTAATCATTATTAATATTTTTATGTGCTGCTGTTGCTCAACTTTGCTGTAGTTCACTCTAGATTACATATTTGTTGACATTAGGTTCTAATACCTGTGTAAGTGTTGATCCGTTGCCTGTGAATCATGTAGTCCTGATGCTTATAAAGTAGAGGATGTTTAGGTTTTTTGTCCATTCAAAAGTAAAAAAAAAAAAAAAATCGCCTTTCTTTCGGCTTTGTATGCAATGCTCAGAGGCTCTTAAGGGCTTGCATGTAAATACCTATTTACCAACTTGTAGTTTTTCAAAATTTATCACGTTCTTATTTTATTAATTGCTTTATATATTTTTATTTTATGAAATTTATTTATTGATTTATCTTTTGCCTTCTTTCTTTTTTATAGGTCTGGCCGCCAGAGAACTTCGGCCTAATTGCGTCAAAGGTGAATCCGTATGAACCACCAACTAATTGATATTGGGCTAAATGAATTCTTATCCTCATGCCATAGCATTTCCTTCATGTTTTATTTTTCTAGCAGTTTTGCCCTTTTTTTTTTTTCTTTTCTTTTTACCATCTTTCATAGAATAATTGCAGGTGCAAAGGTAAGAGTGACAAATAGTGAATTTTGGAGATTTGAGTTTATTTCCATTTATTCAATTTAACCATCTATTTCTGTCTTTTAATAATTTAATATTAGCAATTTGCCTATGGAATTTCCCATAAAGAAGTTCGGATTTACAAAATCTTTAGTCAATGCAATTGTTATTTTATATTGAGTTCACAAAACTTCATTGAGTATAAACTCTTCCTAACTATACTCATCTGTCATGATTTGCATAGTTTCAACGAAGTTACATATAACCAAATCATACAGTAAAATTTTGTGCTTGGTAAAGGCCAATTGCTTCTATCTTGACTCTTGCCTCTTGGTTTAGTGTATTACTGCCATACAAGCAATAGACATTCGGTTGTATTTAGATACCGGATTGTGAATTCCGTAATTATGTTGTTTTGAGGTAACATTAAAATGAATAGAATCCCTGTAGCAGATGAAAATTTTATTACTTTTTTGAGGCAACTCTAATATTTTCAATATAATTATACTAGAAGTTGTTACCGTCTCTTAATTTCAATCATATTGTAATTGATGAATGGATAAGTAACCGACATAATTTGAATCATGCAAAGGACCCACACTGAACATCCCGTTACACGTGTTTCATATACTACTCATAATTATTTTAGGAACCTTAAATAACCAATCCAATCCAATTAGCCGCAAAATATTATAATCTGAAGTTGGTGACAATGTTGATGTAACTAAAATAACCAATCCAATCCAATTAAACGTAAATACCCATCAAAATACCCCAAAATTCCCACTCCAATCAAACCAATCGAACAACGGGCACAAACAAGATGACGAGCATTAAAACCAATCCATTGAACAAGAAATGAAACCAGTCGTAGTGAAGTTTCCTTTTGGAATGATATTTGGGTGGACCAGTGTCCTCTAGCTATTAGTTATCCTCAACTTTATGTCTTATGCATGCACCTTCATATTTTTGTGAATACAGTACTTAACTCCCACGGTAATGTAGTTTACTTTCGAAGACACTTGTCAGGGGTCTTGGCAGCTGAATAGAATGAAATTTTGAGATTAATTAGTATAACAACCTTTACTCATGCACAAGATAGAATATCTTGGAAATGCGATTCTTCTAATCAGTTTATTGTACATTCTTTATATGCTTTTCTTGAGTTTAGAGGAGTCCAAGCTGATAAGTATGCTATATGGTGGAAAATATCTATTCCTCCTAAAATTAGAGTTTTTATGTGGCTCTTGTTCAATAAAAGAATTCTTACTAAACAACGACTGATTAAAAAGGGTTGGATAAGATCTAATCAATGTCATTTTTGTGGTGCTGCAGAAACTGTTAAGCATCTATTTGTTCAATGTGCTTTTGTCAAAATAATTTGGTTCTGGATGGGGTCTTTCTAGAATGTTTTTATGAATTGGCAATCTTTTGATGATGTTATAGATGTTGGAGAATCATAAAGGTCAAACAATTACGCCTTATATAGAGATCAAACAATTATATCTCATCTAGCGGTCAAACACTTACACCTGGGGAAGGAGAAACAGTTCCCCCACCTTAACCACCTAATGACCATTCTATGCCAAAGAAACTCAAAACATAAATCATAAGTGCAGATACAATACCTGATTTCATAACGTTGGTCATGGAATCCTCGATTGTGAAGAGCCGTTTCCGTGTGCATAAGACAAGTCTTCAATGGCAAGAAGCCATCTTCTCGCATTTACGTCGTATGGTCGTGGATTAAGTCTTCCAAGACAACAAGACACGCCTTTGAGAAATCTCTTCCAAGTTTTTCTAATGGATTTCTCCTCTCAAGTCTTTGATGGTGAAAGAAAAAAGAAGACACTCAGATTCTGTCTAAAATAACTGATGTTCAGAAAACTGAGTTGTGTGTTGTCTCTTGTGCCTTGGGGACCAATCCTTATATAGGGTAACACATGTGGCACTGCGCGTGCGGCCTACAAAAAATTTGTGCGGCCGCACAAATGGTCAGACGTGTCTACAACACTGCCTTTTCTCTGAATAACCGACTTTCCTGATTTAACAGTGTTTTGTGTGGCCCGCACAAACTTATGGTTGTATGCCAACTCTAAAAAGGTTTTCTGGCAGACCCGTTCTTCCTTTGTGGAGGTTTTACAGAGATAGGCGTGCATATTTTGAGTACTTGTGGAAGCGAAACTTAGTGTTATTACATGTCAATGTGGAGAACTGTGAAAAAAAAAAAAAATTAATTATTGCTCCAGAGTCCAGATGTTTTCTATAATGGAAGTTCCTTTGATGCAAACTCTTATTATGTCTCGGGTACAAGTGTTTATTTGGATAAGAGTATTAATAGAAACAATTCAAACTAACTGACGAACAACAAATACTTGGTCTGAAATAATGCCATGATATCAGAGAATGTCAATTTAATTTTCACTTTATATCAGAGAATGTCAATTTAATTTTTGCCTTGAGAGTAGGTGTTCCAGAGGATACTGAAAGCATATGCAAACAAACTATACAATAGATTGCCTAAAGGTGGTACGAGCATAGTTGCAGCTGCAACTGGCACTGATGGACAAATCAAGGTCGCATTTCTACTTTATTGTCCGTGCTTCTTTTTTATTTGTTTCTGTTGTATGAGATATTTTGATAACTTTTTATTTGTTTCTTGGACAAGGTATGCTTTAACATCGAGAAAAGAAATAAAGCTTCTTTCGTCCTATTACTAATTTTGAAAATGATGCAATGTGGCAGCTAGCAGCCTCGCTTGGTCCCCGGTTCTCTCAAAACATATATAAATGCAAGAGCATGTCAGAAACTGGTGCTCAACAGGTTTTTTGTTATTTTCTATCGAGTATCAGACGTAATTTCTGTGCTGATTAGGCGTATAAATTGCTTTTACTTTTGCACACAACTTAACATTTTTCCTTGAATTTAGATGCTGCTCGACACTCAGGCTGTGAAGACAATCCTATTGGAAATACCAGCTAAAGGGCATGGATTCTATCCACGCCAACCCATGCCCTTTAGCTGGGGAGCAAAGCTATTTACCACTACACCATCCAACCTTTGTTGTTATATAATACAACTCATTTATATATATATCAATTGTAATTCACTAATTTGGAGCAATCCATTCACTCACGGATTGAGAACTGTTTTCTTTTTTTTTACTAGACTAATACCGTGTCCACTTGTACTTATATTCTCTAACTTGATATAATACAAATCAAAAGTCACAGGTTGAGAACTATTTGTATTCTCTAAATTGATATAATCCTGTTGTAATAATTTGATTGTAATAATTTTTCTAAATTTTTTTATCAATTTTTTTCTATTTTTTTAGTATAAAACAAGCTTCTGGTAAAAAAGTCCGATTTTCCGATCTAAATTGATATAATACTGTATTTTTTTTTTATGATCTGGTTATCTGATTTGAGTTATATTGGCTTGAATTTGACAGTCTTTGCTTAGACTCAGTAAAAAGAAATAAAGAAAAAGAAAGGGATACCATTTTAATCCCAATAATATGGCTAAACTCTCAATTAACTTGCAAGTTTTTAATCTGTTAATTTTGACCCCATCAAATACAGTAAAACTCCCCACATGAAAAACCATGCATCTTCAAATTTATTAGTAAACCGTTTTCCCAAATTTCATGCTAAAGGCAACTAAAGTTCCCTTAATCTTGCCTACTTATAGCTCTTTATTTCTTCTTTCAATTTCATTGCATACAAAAGTTTCAAAACAAAGAATGACTAGAGATCCATCAAAATCTTTCAGTGCCTCACATGTATATATCCCTTTCATTTTTGCTCTCTTTTTCTGGCTCATTATAATTTGTTCTCATCTCACTGGCCATCTCTTCAAGCCCATTGTGACCTCAAACAACCTTCTTTACAATCAAATCCTCCACTTCCCAAATGCCATAACATCTTACAATTGTAATGAGGATTTCACCGATAAAGATAGCGATAAAGCGCTTTTTGAGAAGGCGGCTTCAGTAACAGTGGCAGCATCAAATTACAGTAGAAAGAAAGGGATGGAGAATAGCGATAACAAGGTTGCGTTCATGTTTATGACAAAGGGGAAGATGCCATTGATGCCACTGTGGGAGAGGTTCTTCAAAGGGTATAATAAGAAATTTTCCATTTATGTTCATGTGTCATCAGGATTACATGAGGAGCCACAGGAAAGCTCGGTGTTTCATGGCCGCAGTATACCGAGCAAGGTACTTAATAATGGATTAATTTCAGAAAGAACATAGAGTTCATATTTAGATACTTGATAGTGTAAGTTAGTAATTGTTAATTATCCATGAAGGAAACATTTTGGGAGTATTCACTGGCATTAATTAGAAGTTTTTGACAGACTCTAGTGATCTTAAGCTAGCTATAAATGGATAAAAAAAGAAAAAGAAAAAATAATCATGTTAATTTGAGAACTCTTTTGTGAATTTTTGAGTTATTTTGATCATAATATGATGGTGAATGGCTTTCTCAAGATCTTTGGAACTTAAGAGCTAATTATGCAATCTCGAACTAAAAGATCGAGTCAATACATAGAAATAATGTGATAATAAAAGGTTTAATTAATGTATAATGTACTGACAAAAGAGAAATCAGGATTTTAGCCAAATCCAAAAACAAAATAAACTTGTACATTACATGCTAAACAAATCTGAAAATAATATCTTGTATAATGCTCCTCTGTCATTGCTTGTAAATTAGCCGGTTGAATGGGGAAAACCAAGCATGGTCGATGCCGAGAGGCGGTTACTTGCCCATGCACTACTTGACCCATTGAATCAAAGATTTGTCCTCTTGTCTGAATCATGCATCCCTCTCTTTAACTTCTCCACAATCTATGACTACATCATGCAATCCCACCTCAGCTTCATTGGCTCCTTCGACGACCCAAGGAAATCGGGTCGGGGTCGCTACAACCGTAAGATGTTCCCTACCATCTCTCTTGCCGACTGGCGCAAGGGATCACAGTGGATTGAAGTGCATCGTCAGCTAGCCAATGCAATTGTCACAGATTGCAGGTAATATAAATTTACATTGCAAATTGTTTTAAGTAAAATGGTCATAGGAAAAACAATTACGAGATTTTGTACCTTTTAAAATGCTTAAATGATAACTATATCCATGCAATGTTTTTTCCCTTGAAAAATTATACAGTAGGCTCTAGCTTGCTTCCTATTTTATATGTAATGATACAAAAATAAGATAGAAAGCCTGGAAAAAAGAAAAAAACATTTTACATCAAGCAATTTTTATAACATCATCTCTCTTACTTCTACCAACTCTGCATTGGGGTTGGTAAGATTAGGATGCAAATTACAAACCCCTCTCCTCTGATCAATTGTTTTGTCTAATAACAAAACCAGGTATTACACATTATTTGTCGAGTATTGCCGGCCGCCATGTTACATGGACGAACACTACATTCCAACTCTGATAACAAAACTGCATCCTTCAATGAACTCGAACCGTAGCCTGACATGGGCTAATTGGTCCCGGGGCGGTTCGCACCCGGCTATATTTAGGAGGCGGGATGTGTCACCACAGCTCATTGAGGGGATGAGAACAGAAGAGCATTGCGAGTACAATGGGGGCAATAGATCAGTGTGCTTCCTTTTTGCAAGAAAATTTGATGCCAGTTCTCTAGAGCCATTGATGCAGTTGTCCCCTGTCTTGCTTGGGTATTGACCTGATGAGAATTGGGAGAGATACCTGTTGATTCAAGATAAATATAGTTGGAATATATAGCACTAGATCTCTATATGCTATATGTTATGGTTATAGGTCGGTTGCTTCATGCTTGTAGTGCATTGTGTTGTTATTAGATACAAATCTGCTGCTATCTTACCAGTATCCTGCTATTCAAGAGAGACACAGATAAAAGTCTCTATTTCTTATGAATACATGATTACTGATTACTGATTTGACCCTAGAAATTAAAAAAAAAACCATGATTACTGATTTTTATGATCTTTTTTTTATGTTTATGCATACATAAAAGATCACGACTTTTCAATTTTATTTGATTAATATCAAGAGTTTATAAAAATACGCTAATTTAGATAAATTTTAAACATTAATTTTTCAACTTATTGATTCATATAGATTTAGGTGATAATTTTTTATGTTCATATAAAAAATAATATTGATCATATTTAATAATTTTATTTTAAAATATAAATTTTAGAACTTCTATTATTAAAAAATTTAAAAGTAAAAACATGATGAAGATAAAAAAATATCACCTAAGATAAAAAGTGGGTTCTTTACACAAATTGCCTCAAATGAAAAAATAAAAATAAGAGTTCTAATATAGTAACACAAGAGCTGTTAGAAGTTAGTTAACAATAATAGATCTGTTAGTGTGCTAATAGAGTGGTTAGGTAGTTATTAACATTCTGTTATAACAGAATAGTTAGATTGATGTATTAAGACTAGCTACTGAAACCACTCATTGTAATAGCTTTCTTATAAATAGATGATATAAATGTAATCAGATTACAATCAAGGGAAGACAATTCCATTTGATCTCTCTCTCTCTGTCTCTCTCTTCTATTATCCTTTAAGTTCACTTAATCAAAGCTGTACGGAGTCGCATGACCAAAGTTGCACTCAATCGACTGTCTAATTTAAAGCCGAAATTTAGCCGAAATTTTTATTAATAGAAAATAAAATATAAAAATATCTATATTGAAGAAGAGTTTCGCGGAAATTTCATATATAGCAATTCCGTGATTTTCTATAACGTCCAGATGACATTGTGGAAAATCACGGCCCGATTAGTTAATCGGATCAGTGTTGTAAATAACGGTATGCGGTCGTCGGACGGACGGGGTACCGCCAAGCGATTAATCGGTATGCGGCCGATTAATCGGAATTATGCGGACAATTTAACGTTTTTATTAAATTTATGTATATATATCATAATTTATTAAAAATAATTTATTTAACTTATTAATATTATCAAATAAACTTAGTTTAACTTAGTTTTATCATTATAACATGACACTACGCTTATTTCTTCTTAACACATAAGCATTTTACATGTGTAAGTAACACATTTATTGAAAAAATAAATTTGAGAATTAAGTTTTTTCAAATACTAATAACATATTATTTGAAAGAAATGAAAATTTCAACATAAAATCACTAAATTTAGTTTATGATAACAACTTAATTTCATAAATGAACACGTCATACTTATTGAAAAAATTACATCAGTAAGTAAGAAAAATATATGGTATATAAATAATAGAAGAATTAATCAATTTTAAAGTATGCAAGAATAACAAATATATAAAAAAATATTATATGTATATCCAAGCACAAATAAAACTACAATACATAATTTATAAATCTTATTATCACACGCTATCACTAAAAAAAAATAATTTAAAAATAAATATTTACTGAAATAAACGGGAATAAACAGGAATAAACGGGAATAAACGAGAATAAACGGGAATAAACGGGCGATTAAACGGTAAAACGGGCGATTAATCGGAAAAAACGGCCGATTAATCGTTTTTATCCGCAAACATGCATCCGTTAAGTGTATTCGTAACGGTTTGGCCGCCGTTAACGATTAAACGGCCGATTAATCGGCCGTTAAGACCGTTTTTTACAACACTGAATCGGATTAGCCAACTGATTTACGAAAACTCCGGACCGTTGTACAAAATCGTGGCCAGAGAATTGTGGAAAAAAAAAGTACGGGCCGTTATGGTCCATAACACAGAAGCGCAAAAAAAAGAGAGGAAAATTCGGTCAATGAGACACGACCGGTTCCAAAGTCCCAAAGTTCGCCTTGCTTACTGACCATCTAAAATCAGCGCACCCACAAACAAGAGGCGCCAGCAAGCACCAGAAACCACCGCAAAAAGGCACCAGTGGAACCCAAATCATAGTGCAAGCACAATCAACCCTTAAGGGTTTGCAAACCGAAATCACATAGGGAAACAAAAAGGAGAGAGAGAGAGATTTGATTCTCAGCACATGAGCGAAACAAAAGAGAAAAACCAAACTCAAATCGAAAGAGGAGGGGTATAAGTAAACTGGTAAAGCAACGGAGAGGCGCAAGGGTCAAAGCCCTATGACAACCGTACGACCATAGTCGTCGTTCGCACGAGAAGAAGAGACGTGATCAGGTAAGCGAAGAAAATCGCAACCTAGAGGGCCAAACGGGCGGGAGCCGCGCTCTCCTTCATCTCCAGCGGAGAAAACGAACAGAAGAGGTAGGGTCGGCGCACAGCGGAGAAAACGAACCGAATTTTCCTTTTTTTTCGCGCTTCCCTGGCCGTTATGGACCATAATGGCCCGTATTTTTTTTTTCGCAAGTCTCTTGGCCGCGATTTTCCACAACGGCCCGGTATTGTCATTAATGTGTTGGCTAATCCAATTAGCTTATCGGGCCATGATTTTTCACAACGTCCTCTAGACGTTATAGAAAATAACAGATTAGCTATATATAGAATTTCTGCAAAACTCTTCTTCAATGTCGATATTTTTATATTTTATTTCTATTAATAAAAATTTCAGGAAATTTAGACCCGAAATTTTTATTAACATTAAAAAAAAATTAACAATATGCACCCAAAATCGAAAATTTCCAAATCTGTCTAATCGAAAAAATAATTCTCCGGATCCAGGTCTTCTTTTTCTCCGGTTCTGTGAATCGAGAAAATAATTTTCCGGATTCGGACTTTTTTGACGGTTTTTTTATTGGTTTTTGTGTGTGTTTTAATTGTTTGTTTTGTAGTTATTATTATTGCATATCAATTATTCAAACAAATTTCATATTTAATATTGTTTGAATGTTTTATATTTTAATTTGTTCGAAATTATTTATTTTGATTGTATTTTCTAGATGTTTTAATTGTTTTGTTTCAGTTATGTGAAATTTTATTTGGCAATTATTTTCTATAAGAATATATTGTCAAATGGAAAGTAACAATATTGAAATTCAAATTATTTCAACGTAAAAATTAGAATTAAAATTACTAAATAAAAACCGAAAATGTCACTACAAATTAAAATTACAACAACATAAAAATTAAAATTACTAAATAAAAACTGGAATTGTCACAACAAATTAAAATTACAACAACATAAAAATTAAGAAACATCAACGTTGGCGTTTGTTTGAAGAAGATCCTCTTGCAGAAGAAGATCCTCTTTGTTGCTCTTCTTGAGGAAGATGTTCCTGCTTCTGCTTGTTTTGCTACTTCCTCTACATTACAAGTAAAACATATATAAATTAATTAGTATTTGTTAAAGAGAGAACCTATAAAATTAGTACATGTAAATAATTAAGTTATGCATTTTACCTGCTACATTTCTATTAATGGTCTCACGATAAGCTTGATGTCCGAGTCTCCGACCTTGTATACTGTCCATTTCCATCGGTATGCGGTTGTGCCGTCTCCTTCCCTTTTTGATCAATCTCTGCTCCGGGATGATCCTCGGACCGTTGTATCGAGGCCAGTCACATTGGTTGCCTTTGGGCTCGAAGCAGGCACCTTTTTGTATCGAGTTACACTTTTGTATGGTGCCTTAACGACATCTCGGATATGATTTATACTCACGCACACATCCCTTCTCATGGTCTCATCAATTGCAAGGGCAATCATCTCTACTGTAAGCTGAACATGATCAACATGTGAGGCCGGTACCGAAAAACCCGATATCCGCTACCTGGAAAGCTGATGTGTCATTGAAACTATCCACCGGGTGTCTCATATATGCCCGACCAGTGATTGGGTACTGTGACTGGAAGGAATGTGACACAGACTGCGACTGTCTGATCGGTCAAACTACATCTACTCATCTGAGGGAATCTCATCCCCGCTCTCCAAACTATCATCATCAATTGCATCCACCGATACATGTGAATAATCAGGGACCCGACTACTACTGGATTGGGATTGATTTTTAGGGATCTGACTGGGTACACGGGCTTGGTTGTTCAGATCCAATTGGGGATTAAACTGGCATTATTCGGTTCCAATTCTACACACAACTCCAGAACAGGTATCATTTGTTGGAAGGTAGCCACAATTCCTAAAATCATTTGGTATGATGTCTGGTTTATTATCGGTACCAATTAGTAGTCCCGTTGGCCATCAGTAGACATCTTAATTCAGGCTTGAATTTCCAGATTTGCTTGACTACTGGTATACCCAACTTGTGAATATATCTCTTTCTGGAGATAGTCAAAGATATAGTTCACAGTTACCGGCAATGAGTATCTAGGACAGATACTGTAAAAAAATACCATCATTACAGTACTGGATTTCCCTGCTAACAAACAATTTCACACATAATATTTTTAGTTTTGGTTGGTCTGGATAACACACTATAATTTAAAAATAATAACCTTATAAACATTTCAACTATAAATTAACAAATTAAATAATTTACAATTAAAAAAATAAAAGAACTTACAAAAACCCGAAATGGCCGAGTCTCTCTCTTCTTCTCTTCTTTCTCTTCTTTCTCTTCTTTCTCTCTCTTCTCTGGAGAAACTGACCCAATTTGTAAAATTCAGGTCCGAATCCGGAAAATTATTCTCCAAATTCACCGATCTGGAGAATAATTCTCCGGAAAGACAAGCTGAATCTAGAGAATAATTCTCCAGAAAGAAGATCTGAATCCGAAGAATTATTCTCCGAATAGATTTGAAAATTTTCCGAATTTGAGTGTAAATTGTTAATTTTTTTGATTTTTTTTAAATTAATATAAATTTCGGAATTTAGAGCAAACTCTCTGAATTCAAATAGGCCCCGAATTTTTTTAACCCGACTGGATTAAATCGGGGCTGTAGGTACATGAGAGGATGCAGATTCCAGACCACTGTGGAGTGCATTCATTGTGAACTTCTTTTAAAAAGGAAAGGCTATAAAAATATCTAACATCGTTTTATGATTTTTTTTATCAGAGGGAACCCAATTTATTTAGAATTCATATCCTCTGCATTAACTCAAAAGAGATTTTGAGTTAATGAATCTCGACTGTCTAATCTGTTTCAAAATTCGTGTGAATTAGATCTGCACTAATATTAAAGGGTCCCCCTATGTTATAAACATGAGCCGGATTGGCTCCGTTTAAAATCAGACGGTTGAAATTCATTAACTCAAAAGATTCCCTTTTGAGTTAATGCAGAGGATACGGATCCATTATTTAAGAGACTGTTTTGAACGGATAGTTACAACGTAATATTAACTGTTTTGAACGGATAGTTTGTTGTTTAGATTGCTATTTGAGGAGAATTAAAATACATTTATATAACATAGATGTTAGCTATATTTTTTTTGTGCACATAATATATTATCACGTTTCAATTTTACTTTATATAAATCAATGAGTTATAAATTAATTAACGTCCAGAAATTATCTACATCAGTATATTTTTGGCAAACTCTTGATGTTGATAAAAATAAAGTTGCAAATATTGTAATCTCTTACATATGCATAGAAAAAAAATATAAATCGCAACTAACGGTTTTATTATGACATTTGAATTTTCTAAAATTAAATTATTAAATTTTTACAAATAAATATATAATAAATATACAATTTTAAACACTTGAATCCTCTCTTCACTCTTCTTGCTACTTTCTATATAAAAGCAATTTTTATTGGCACTTTAAAGTTTAAATTTAAATCAAAGCTTTGACAAGAACTCGCCACACAAATGACCACAGACAGATAGCTCCAGAAATCAGACTGCACCACTATCATGCTGTAGCCTTCTCTTCCGGGCCATTCCGAATCCCAAAACAATTCACTCACAAGCAAAGTCTAAACCAGGCGGGCCCCGCCAACCAAACAATCAATCAGCCTTCCCTTCTGGCCAATAGGATTCTCTGTAAGGATACACTGTATTATTCTACTGACATATTGGGACCCACTTGATATGTCAGAAAACAATTAATCGCTCGTGTTGGTCAGTTGTTTACACGGTTTCCGTATATATTTAGCCACATACGATCTAAGATTTTCTGGTCCTCGGTTCCCCAGTTCCCCTTTCTTACTTGTCCAAAACCCAAAACCCAAAAATTCAATTTTTTTTGTTCGCTTCTCTTTTTGTTTTTGTTAGAGAGAGAGAGAGGAAGGGAGAGAGAGAGAGAACGGAGAGAGAGGGAAACAGAGAGGAGAAAGATGCAGCAGGCTATGCAGATGGGGTCGTCGATGCAGGTGGTAGCTCCGGCGAATATCACCACCGAGCAGATTCAAAAGGTTTCGCCTTTCTATTGTTTTTGTAATGTATTCTTAGGGTTTATTATACCTGTTCTTGCGATTTTGAAGAAGGAGAGTTTTTGTTTTGTTTAATGATCTGAGCAGATTAATGGCCACATTTGGTTGAGTCAATTTGAGATAATTATTAGTATTTGGGGTTAGGTACAGTAGAGGAATCAAGTACTACTACTACTCTTATATTCAGGTGAAAAATCTAACCTGTTAGTATGACGGTATAAAGAGAGTGAACTTTATTATTTATTTTTGGATGTATATTAAATCTTTGTTTTTCCAAGACTAATACTGTTCTACTTTTCCTTTATTCAGTATTTGGATGAAAATAAGCAACTTATTTTGGCGATTTTGGAGAATCAAAACCTGGGAAAGCTATCAGAATGTGCACAGTAAGCTATTTTTCTGGTCCCCTTTGCAATTTTTTGAAATTTTAGGTTGCCTGTTGTAGAAATTAGGTACTCCTTACTTATATCTTGCATGCACATGCTTTTGCCAAATTTTTGGTTGTTTTTCTCTTTTGTTGCAAATATTACTGAAATATCAGTTCCTGATTCACAAGCAAGAATGTTGGTTGACAAATGAAACCTCAGCTATGCACTCGATACTTTTTGTAAATCATATGATACATTATCTTGCACTTATATTCAGAATAAAAATAATACATAATTTTGCACTTGAATGATTTTGAATTTTGTCATAGGTATCAAGCCCAACTCCAAAAGAATCTTTTGTACCTAGCTGCTATAGCAGATGCTCAGCCACAATCACCTGCTGTTCGGCCTCAGGTTTGATATTGTACCAGTGTGATTCAGTATAGTTAGATGCATCGGACCTAGACCCATTGTTGTTCATAAAAGATTTTTGTTACCACACTCTAGTTTGTGGTGTTACCTATGCCTGAGTTAGGGCTTCATTGAAAAACAGATGCGCTGTTCGTTCTAAATTAGTGCAATTAATGGCTTTGTACTTGTCAGTCCTGGTACCATTGCATTGCCTTAGGTAGACCATCCTAGATCATTGCTTACCAGTGCCGAATGTGTTTCTGTTTTAATTGTTTACTGGTACTCATTGCTGTTCATCTCAGGTCATGTTATTGATAGGGAATTAATTTTATGGTATAGAAGTACTTGACACTTGCAGTCTGACACATATTTTACCAGATGACACCACCTGGGACCATGACACCTGGTGGACTTCCACCTGGTATGTCACCACAGGTCGCCGCAGCAGCAGCTGCACAGTACATGCAACAGCAAAGCCAAGCACATCTTTTCCCATCTCGGCCACAGTTGTCAATGCACCAAGAAGCGCAACACTTACAACAAACGCCACCACACCAGATGATGTCTTTCCCTGGT
The DNA here is from genome assembly GCA_025461125.1 of Carex kokanica. Classification (NCBI taxonomy): domain Eukaryota; kingdom Viridiplantae; phylum Streptophyta; class Magnoliopsida; order Poales; family Cyperaceae; genus Carex; species Carex kokanica. Next base: position 240,391 of record JAJGRX010001391.1, on the reverse strand, counting down.
CAGATGTCAATGCGGCCTAGCATGGCAATGAATGGGATGCATCATCACCCCATGCACATGGACCCCACACAACAGTCTGGTAAGCCTGATGGGACACCAGGCGCCAGCTCAGAGCCAGAAAGGGAGAGGAGTTCAGGTACGGAGAATGAGGGGGGCGGGACGGGAGATGCAAATCTGACCGATAAAGCATGAGAAATTTGGTATCATTAGGACTTAGTCAGATGATCGAAATGTATACTATTAATCATATGGGTTTGTTGCTTGGTAATGGGACTAGTGGTCATGAGTTTAGTTGCCGTGAGATTTGTTTTATTTGGGGATGTTGGATGTTAAAACTGAATGTTAAACTAATGATTTGATCTTTCTTTCGATGTAGTTGTAATCGTGAAATAAAATTCCTTTCTACACCGGTGAAAGTCACCTAAGCTGGAGATTTGAGTAAATAGTTATTGCCATGTAGTCTGATCTGGGACATTTTCTTTTGTGTTAGTTTGTTTCCTCTTATATCTGATTGACTTCTTAAACATGTGGTTGAAAGCATGGTGCTTGCAAGGTAGCACAAGTGCAGTTAGGTCCATTCCCACATTTTAACCAGAGTATCACCGTGAACCTATTTGGGGCTCTTAGCTGATTGATTTACACTTTTCCTGATCTTAGATTTCTTTCATTCTTTCATTCTATAGTAAGGGTAGGTTTGGTTGCAAAACAAGAATAGCTAGAATAACTCTTTTGTCATTTGTCTTATTAGAATAGTTAAATTTAATTTTTTGTAAGAATAGGTTATTTTAATAAGACAAAAGACTTGAATTTCCTATTCTAGCTATTCAACTCCAACTAAATATAAAACAAGTTATTCCGAATAACCTTGTTCTAAAAATAACATATTCTCCCCCTAACCAAACATACCATAATAGTTAAGCACAACAGCTTTAGTTTTTTCCTTAATTGTGTGCGCATGTAGATATGACTAAATACCAAGGCCTGTACCATCTTACCGCATGAAGAAAGATGCAAGCCTCGTGTTTTCAAAATTCAAATAATAGTTGATTTAAATTGCTCAATACAATCTCCATATTAAAAAAATAAAAAATATGCTTAGAGATAAAAAAAATTTACTATTTTTTTCCGATAGGTACTAAATAATAAAGCAATTATTTTGTACTTATCTAAAATAATTATAAAAAAAATAAAATTAAAGAAGCACATTTTAATATTGAAATCATGTTGAATGAGTCATATTGACTATTTGGATTTTAAAAACAAAGATAAAAACATATGAGACACAATGAGGCGTTTGAACCCTCTTAAAGATATTACAAATTTAATTGATCAAAATTTGAAACTAGTTGCATGACATTGACATCCTCCAGAGCTCTCCCAAATAAAAAAAGAAAAAGAAAATTAATAACATCATCACATTATCATCCAATACAAAAGGTAAAACCACAAAACTTAACAAGATTTATAATGTGTAAAACATAGGTTAATTCCCGTACAACCACAAAAAAAACATCCATTAAAGCCCTGCCATGCAACAAATCACTGCCTCTGCTTCTTCTTTCTCCTCTTCATATCAGGAAACTGTAGAGGTACAGGAAGTGTCACAAAAGCCTCCTTAGCCTTGCACCCGAGCTGAAGATAGTACAGCTTGAGTCTCTGCCAGGTCATCTTCAAATCCTTTGCAATATCCGTTGTCTCAGATTGGAAGTTGTCTGCGAAGAGCGTGAGCACCAAGATGTACCCAATGAGCAGCTCATGCTTCTCAGTTGAGAGCACATTAGACTCAGAGTTCATAAACAAAACCATTAGCTTTTGGTACACTATTTGGGGTATCACTGTCCGGTTTTCACCAGTCTTCTTACGTTCATGTTTTGACTTGGTGGGGCGATACATCTCCCAAAAAGTGATCAAATGACTAATGTAGGAAAGAATGCACGCAAACTCCTCATTTTTCTCATCACTCTGAAAAAGTTCAAATATTTCAGAAGTTAAAAAAAAAACAAGAAAAGAGTTCAAAATTTGCAAGGCTGATATTGAGTGCAGCCCAAAAAATAATAAAAAAACACCGCGAAGTTATGTGAAGTTAGAAGAAACACTAATTTAAAAAAAAAAGAGCTACAGAATTGTATCAATCAAAAGGTGCACTTTATTAAAAAAAAAGTATAAAGTGCACTAGACCGATGACAGGAGGGGCATATACTTCCCATTGTACAAACACAAAAAATAAACTAAAGAAAGAAAATAATATAAAATGGTAGCACAAAACCATAAATTTTACCTGAGAGTTCAGCTGGTGCATACGGTTGGCAACAAAACTGGGGTATTTTTTCTTATTATCGATATCATCAAGTATGTTCATCAAGTATGGGCGCTCGCCCCTGGGGATAATTTGATCAAGGGGATATGCCCGCTGTGGTGCATCAGCTGTTGGATCATGTGGCGGAATGATTTGAAAGCTCGAACTCCCCCCAGCCTCTGTCTCTGCCTCTGACCCATAGTCTTGTGTCGCACCAATGTGCTCTGGATCTGGCGTGTCGTTGTTTATTTGCTCATACAGATTTTGCATTCTCTTTTGCTGTTATTGTCAAATGATTTGTAAATTGTTAGAATATACAGACGCCAATCCTAGAACTTGATGCAGTACCAGTTGGGTCTAATGCCACTAGTTTTCTTGCTAGCATCACCATATGTACTGGTCAAGCAGTGTATCTGATCATATGCTCATGTCATTACCTGATACCGGTATGTTCCAGTCAGGCACACTACTTGATCATGCCATGTACGTAACAGTCAGGTTCAGTAATAAGAATGCATGCATGTACTGTCCCTATTTTGTGACAAACAGTTAGTTGACCAGTCCAAGAAAATCAGTTAAGTTATATGCACATACGGGTCAGGTATAGAAGTCCTAGAACCACATCAAAATACAAACAACTCTAACATCAAACCAAGGACAATTCCAAATTTCTTACTTGAGACCATGCAAACCAGGCAAAATATGTCAGAATGCAAGAAAAAGGGTCAATGGTGAAAGAAGTGAAACACACCTGAACTTTATCTTTTCGAGCTCCAAACATGTTGGTGAGATCTGACATTTTTCTTTCAACTTTTCCAGTTGCCGAAGCCTCTGTAACCTCCGACTGCTCAACATGAGTCGATTCTTTGTCCGCCAAATGAGGCTCCAACCTGAAAACCTAATATTCACACAAACAAGTACTGCAAATTACACATTCTTTCCAAGTTCATGTTAAAGTTAAAATTTAACAAGCTGAGCATTGAGTAATAACAGAGAAATGATGGAGAGGTGCCAGTTAAACTCTTCACCCATAATCATCAATCAAATAAAACACCTTAAAATCCTAACCTTGTAATTCCACTAATATGAACCTTTCGCATTTCCAATCTAAAATATGGTCCCCCAGAATATAAGTGCACCAAAAACAAACCTTATTGGCCGCGATAGGAACAATTTTGAGCGTCTGAGACTCCTTATCAAGCACTCCGAGCGCGTAGGTGCAGATCTGAGGAGCCGCCGCCTCGCCGGCATAGCTCTTTCCGACGAACTCGAGGTTCGATCCGCTCGGACTGACGACCAGCTCCATCCGACTTGCATAGCGTTTGTGACGGAACACCTTGACGCCGTTGTCGTCCGAGGCTAAAGGGTTGAAGCCGGTGGAGAAGTAGCCAACGACTGGAGCGCTCCGGTCGGGGGCGTCCTCGACGAAGTCGATGGAGACATCAATTTTGCGCTTAGATTTCTTCTTCCTCTTGTGCCTTTTCTCGCTGGTTTCTTCGTAGTGGGTCTCATAGCTTGGTTCATCAGCCATTGAGGGAGTAGGAGAGGAGGAGAGGGGTTTTTGGGTTCTAGGGTTTAAGTGCTGTTCCCTGAGAGAGAACCCCAGAATTGATGAATTGACTCGCACTCCATATCCCCTGCCAAGAGGATGAATTCGTATCCTCTGCATTAACTCAAAAGGGAATCTTTTGAGTTAATGAATATTAACCGTCAGATCTTTTTTAAGATTTGTGCAAATCAAACGGTTGAAATTTATTAACTCAAAAGATTCCCTTTTGAGTTAATGCAGAGGATACGGATCCTTCCAGGATGACAGTAAATGTACTCCGGCCGTAGGATCAAAAACGGACAGTCTCTGTTAGATAAAAGTTAGTTCTTCAAATTTAAGCTGTAATTTAAACCGTTTAGTTTTAATCAAACGGCGTCAGTCTCGTACATTTATTGACTTTATAGTCTAAAACCTTGTATCCTCCCCTGACGACGAATATGAACTCGACAAAACATAGAGACTGTCGGCCAATAAATTTTCTCACACTAGTTTATATATTTTTTTTTAGGGACTCAACACTAGTTTCTAGTATATCAGATTAGGGAGAATAATGTATTATTTCTTAATAACTACAACTCGATTGCAACGTTCCTGATCACAGAGAGCTGGAATCGAACAAGAATCGAACAAGGAACGAAGAACTAAACTCAATTTTATTAGCAATCAAAGAAATTGGGTACAACGGCATAAGCCAAAACTTTTAATAGAAACAATTACCATTGACTTCCTAATTCCCCCTAACTGTATACTCTTATTGGCCTTATATAGGCGATGGTAAAGAGACAGAAATAACAGAAATTGGTTTACTAATTCCTTCTAACTACTTACTGTTACGACCATGTTTCTAACAACACCGCCTTTCATCTAATCGCCTCCAGTGCTCTCCAGTTCGACCTTAGCAATTGTCTTTCCTGAACTGACATCGTGGGTCCCAGCTCTCATTGAGCTAGACTCCTTAATCATCTCGGGCAGCTCAGTAAGTGAGGACCCCACCTCCAGCGCTTCATCATTTAGAGTGAGCCCTGACCGTGCCTTCCCCTTCTGCCCAGTACCTTCGCCATCTTCTCCCTTCACACTGACTGAATCCAGTTCGACCCGTTTCGCCTCTGATCGCGACCCGGATCGCTGCTCGATTCTTACTATGATGTACAAAGCTTCAATTATTTGGTTAAGTTGAAATTTTGCGAGATTATATATTTTGTATCCGGCTATAATCCTTTGATATTAACTAGAACAATTCAGGTTGATATGGAGTTGAGTTTGAAAAACTCTTGAATAAGAGGATATTTTATGAAAGAAGATGATAATGAATGTTTAATAATGATATTGATCGTGCGTTGGATTATTTTGGCATTTATTAGAAGCTTAGGGGTAGCTGATTAGATCAAAACAATCCAACCGCGCGATTGAAACACATCATTAGGTGTTCATTATCATCTTCTTTCATAAATCACCATCTTATCCAAGAGTTTCTCATACTCATCTCCATATCAACATGAATTGTTGTTGGTAATGTCAAAGATTGTAACTTGTTAAGAACTGTGCGGTTGGCCCGTGACCCGTGTTAGGGAGACTTGGGAGGAGAGAGAGCATTAGGAGGAGGAAAGCTTCCAGGGAAACCATTGCAAGCACTGGCACGAGGAATTCAAATCCTCCCCGGTACTGTAATAGGGAATCTTTTAGAATTACTGGATGTGGACCATTCTTTTTAACTTGGCACGAATCTCAAAGCTCAATAATACTGCCCTTGCGCTAGCCCAAATCTCAAAGCGATTGGAAGTTAATCTCAAACTGTAAAATGAAAGGAATCTTTTACAATATTGGAGAGGATACTTGTCCCTGGCACGAGTCCGGTGATGAGATTAGTACAGTAATTTTGATGAAGGGCACAATCAGTGTTTTAAAGATTTTATTAATATTTATCTTAAATTTTAAGAGGTTAAATGAAGAAATAGGGATATAATTTAGTTTTGATGGGATGTAACTAAATTTAGAGTTTTGATGGGGATATATCTAAAAAGAGAAGTTTTTGAGGGGATATATATAAATTTCTCAAATTGCATTATACCCCCGCTTTTGTGGCAAATTCTAAATTATAACAGTGGCAACATGGTGATTGGATCGCTTCTAATCATAGTGACAAATGAATTATTCAGGTTCGGTTTGACGAGGTCAAAAAATTCGTGATTTGAGAATAATTCGGGTATAATTCAAAAATGATTCGGAATAATCCGGATCAGAGATCTCAGTCCTACAAGGAAGCAAAAAAAAAAAACCAAAAAAAAAATTGTTTTGGAAAAAATTCGGGAAAAATTCGCGAATAATTCGTAAAATTCAGGAAAAGTTCGTAAAATTCGTGAATTATTCGGAAATAATTTGGTCAAAGTTCGATCAACCAAATAATTCGGCGTTCGGTTCGGCATCAATTTCAAAATGAAAAACTGTCACATTATTAATGCTTTTATTCAATTCAATTCTATTCTCTTGTTATTTATTGTGATTGGTGGTTAATATTTTTCACGCTCTCTCGAACCGAGCCAGACCAATTTCAAAACGAACTAGACCCAGTTTGAGTTTGAGTTTGAACCAATTTCGAACCGAGCTGGTTTGATTCGTTTCAGAACGAACTTCAATCGAATTAGTTAATTGCGAACTTTTTTTGGAATCAAACTCAATCAAATCACAAACTACGAGCTTTTTTGCTAGCCCCACAAATCAGTACGATGCTAGTTCGGAACCATCTAATTCTCTTCATAATTTGTGCGCGCTTGATCCGCACAAATATTAAAGCAACATGTACGAATATTGAAGCGGTGCGCGCGAATCATAAAGCTAATCGGACGACCGATTTGGGTCTTGATGCCCATCGGACGTGCCCCGTTTCCCTGACACACATTCATTCATTATTATCTATTGAGAAAAAAAAATTGGGACTAATGATGTCTGTTTAATAACTACCATTAGGTACAAGGATTTAGACACTAATATTATTCTCATAAAAAAAAAGACAATAATATTATAGCCTAAGTAAAAAATGAGACCTGGACATAAACTATAAAGTGTGTTCATAAAATTAGAAAAACAAAGCTCCTCTTTCTTATTAATAAACTCCATTCAAGAAATAATTACATCTCTGGTATGGCTTCATAGTTGATGAAACTGGTGTAATTTTTGCTATGTACATAGGTCAACCTAGTAAGTTGAGTTCTTCGCAATACCAATCCTTGATTGGCCTGCTGAAACACAACAAAGGACAAACATGAATGTTAATTTGTATTTGTAAATAGATGCAAATAATCAAATTTTTTTTATAAACCATAATTAAAAAAAAATATTTTTACGAAACCAACATGATTACTTTTTTTTTACAAAAACCATAAGAACCGAAATGCCATTTCGGTCCGAAATTTTTTTTTTTTATTCCGGACCGAAATGGCATTTCGGTCCGGTCTCCTTTTTGGATTTTCTGCGGCGGCTCATATGAAAATTTGTGAAACTAGTACCACAGAAAATCCAAAAAGGGAACCGGACCGAAATGGATAAAAAAAAAAATTTCAGACCGAAATGACATTTCGGTTCTTATGGTTTTTGTAAAAAAAAAAAATAATCATGTTGGTTTCGTAAAAAACAAAATTTTAATTATGGTTTATAAAAAAAATTCCAGATAATCAGGTATGGACACGTACTAACTGTTCTAAACCAATTATGTTATCAGACAGTACCATTAATATTTGCTGGTGTAGGTGATCCCTCTCTGCCTTTTTCCCCCATTTTTTTTTTTTCCCATTCTTTGGCTCAAAGAGGGAGGGGTTGTTTTGCTTCAATCTTTTTTCTCACTTTTTTAAGTTCATGATTGGGTTGTTTCAAACAATACTCGAACAGGACGTGAACAAATGATCTCTTAGAATGCTTTACATACCTTACTTTATTTCAAATGATTACACAGGAAGAACAATTGCTTGTCAGATTTTGCAATGGAGTCAAATTGAATTACAAACAACCCGTCATGTCTTTCACAAATCAGGTAGTGGTATTCTCCAGAAGTTGATATCATTAAACCCCTCCTGAATAAAAAAATAAATAAATTAACCATATTAGCTGGCATCAGCAACCCAAAAGGTTGCAATTATGCACAACTAAGTTTGTGCTAGAACTATGGCCTCCGACATCCAACAGAGATGTATTAAGCAACACGTTATCATGTTTGCAAAAATTTCCAACATTTCTAATATTGTGCACCTAACATAATTAAAACCAAGTCCATGAGGAAATGACCAAAGTTCCCTTCACTTTTCACATTAATAAAAAATAATTTTATTTAGGAGCTCACCAAAATTTGCAAATCTCCAATTCAACAAATAAATAATCTCTGTTCAAAGAAGTGTAATTTGTGATTAGGGAACAAGCTTGTTAGGGATAGTATTAAGGTTGTCAACATTGTAGCAGAACACACCCCCCATTTACTATTTTTTTTAGGGAAAATTTCCAGTGTGCCCATACAAATTTTCAAAATAGCCAATTTCCCCATTAAAACACAATAATATCCAATATCCCCACTAAAATTTAACATTCTATCCAATATCCTCTTTTATTTATTTAATCTTTTATTTAATTATTTCAAAATTTTAGATGACAAATATACCCTTCGCGTCAACTCTGAGATGCAGTTTTCTGATTCTCGTCTCCTTTGGGCTGCCATAGCTTCTGTCGAGTTAAACATTCCATGTTACTCATATCCCATCGTAGGTTGCTTAACCTTCTCTTTCACAGGCCTCAGCAAAATATGACTTTTGACTCGGATCCATTTCTAGTTCTCGGACTGTCTGATCAGATTTACTTAACCAAATCTCAACTTTCCAAGACCACACTTCTCAACGAGAAACAAATATAGTTCTACCAACGTGCCCCAGAATCTAAGAAAGAGGGTAACAGGTAACCTTGGGCCAGTTTGAGAAAGTGTGGGTAACAAGTAAAGAGGAGATAGCGGAACACGGCCATGGCAAGGAATTAGCAGCCGATTCAGAAAGGCTACTGAGATGGCTTGACGGTAGACTGGCTTTTTCAGTAATTTATGTTTTCTTTGACGGCGTGTCTTGGTTACTAAAGGCACAATTGAAAGAGATTGGATTTGGACTTCGTCACGAACCCAATTCGAATCGGGAAAAATCGCATTCCATTCTGACTTTGTCTAGTGCGGAATAGAAGAGAAAGGAGAAAAAGGGCATTGGACTGGAAACGGGGACAACAAAGAATTAAACATCGCTTCCTCTGAACCTTGGGTCCCGTTAATTAAGACCTGACCACTACTGTTAAATAAACAAGACAATGACAATGGGCCTCCACCGTCAGTATTTCCTTCTAAAGTGAAGAGGTGTTAAGACATTAAGACAGCTCAATGATTTCAGTTGATGTGCCAGTTTGATATTAATTAGTCGGTTTAGATTAGTGAAATTAGAAAAATTGTATGGTAATCCATTCGCTATTAAGAAGGCATGTGTACTGAATTCATCATGAAATAGAATATTCTTTGGTTGAGTTCATCTCTTCTCTTTTGGTGTTTCGCCATTGTACTGTTTGGTCCAAATTATCTCCAACTACTCTTAAGACTTGCAAATTGCAAGGATTCCAGCGAAATTGAGTACCAGGGTGTAACAGACTTGTTGATTCAGGAAATAAGTCAGGTTACGCTCCACTGATAAGCCGAAGCAACCTACGACAGAAAATGAGTAACGTGGAATGTTCAACACGGAAGAAGCTATGGCAGCCCAAAGGAGAAGATAATTAGAGAACTGCATCTGGGTGTTGATGTAAAGGGTATATTTGTCATCTAAAATTTTAAAATAATTAAATAAAAGATTAAATAAATAAAAGGGGATATTGGATAGAATGTTAAATTTTAGTGGGTATATTGGATATTATGGTGATTTTTATGGGGAAATTGGCTATTTTAAAATTTTGCATGGGCACACCAGAAATTTTCCCTTTTTTTTAAAGCTTCGCAGAAGCTGCAAAGTCATGAGAGGGGTTCGAACTCTCGACCTTTGGGTAACCACAGTTCTAGGACATTTTCTCCTAGCCATCTGTGCTATCACCCCATCTCAACCGCGCCCCCCCCCCCCTCCAATTTACTATTAAGCTAACAATTTTTGTTTCCTCAATATCTCAATCAAAGTTGGATAGAGGTGCAAACATGCGCCGTTTTCAGTTGCGAAACCAGTCAACGTGAAAAGTAAAAAACAAATATTTTTTTTCTTCAAGTAAAAGATAAAAATACAAACCTGTTCTAGTGATGAATAAGGTGGAAACATTCCATTGACAAGCGCATGAAGAGAAGAGTATGACTTTCTATCAACACGCTGGTGTACTGCCACCTCACCCTACATCTCAAAATGAGTTAATGGGAAAGAAGTAATTCAACATATTTATTAATGGGAATTAAATTGAAAAAATCAGGTATAGAGGAAATTCTAAGTCAACTTCCTAAGCAGCAGGGTAGTGATCTTCTGCATTGAGAAATTTGGAATATAGTCCTCTTCTAATTTTTATTAATTACAGAAGTTCCTTATGCAGTTGATAAATTCCAAATGAATTGCTTTGCAACAGTTGTCGACACGAAGTTCTACACGCTGAGTGCAATGCGTGACAAAAGTAACCTTATGAAAATCAACCTTTAAGAAAAATTTAAAAATGCATCCCTGTAGTTATATTAAAATGATAGCTTAATTTTAGAAAGATCATTTGAGATTTTACAGTAGTATAGTTCTGCAGGGACTTTCCTGCAAATTTCCAAAATTTTAAATTGAACGTCCAACGACATACCTTGGGGTTAATTATGAAGATCTTTCCCATAGGAATCCCAACCTTGCGGTAGCTTATCTCATCAGTATCTCTATTTCCAAATCCGGCATAGAATGGGTTGCTATCAGCTGGAAATAGTGCTTTGATTGCCTAAGAAGAAACAAAATCATCATGATTGTTTCTTCACTTATTTTTCCTTCTCTCAAAGTACACTTTTTGTCAGAAAAACAGGAGCATACCTCAAGACAAGATATTTTGAATTCATGAGGAGCTCTCCTTATTACTGAAACCAAATAACAGAACATCATCATTCAAAAAGTAATAAGAACACATCTCTATTTTAGTTATCCCAATTTAGTTTCATATTTCAGCAGATGTCCAAAAAAGAAACCCCCACCCTTTTTACAAATGTTTTGCACAAAAAATGAACACCTAAATTCACCTCACTTGATTAACTTGGCTTCCTAAAAATAATTACTATAAATTTCTCAACGGAAAAGATTTCACGTGCCAGGAGAGATCACCTAAGGCTCACCGAACAATCATATAGAAGTAAGAATTCATGCGCACAAAATTTGATGCGCTCGAAATGGTGAACCATATATAAATTTGTACAGATTCACTCTTTCGAGTGCATTAAAAATTTATACAGGATTAACGTTTTTCGATGCACCAAAAATTTGCGCTCACGATATCAAAAAGCACGCTGGAATATTTAGCAGTTACTCTGGAGCAAGATTAGTGTGAACCCTATACAATGTTTTAATGCGTCGGAAATGGTGAACCATGTACAAACCTTTCTGGCACATCAAAATTTGTGAACCCGAATTCTCAAATTTCATGCTATTGTTCGTGCAAGTGTTAGGCGACGGCTCCCCGGACAATAGTTATTACTCATTTTTTAAACAATATGGAACTTTTCCATATACAATCCTGGAAGTTGGGTATTGTTTGCAACTACCTTAAAAGCTGTAAAACGTTAGGTCTGCAGTGGGTCTTTTTCTTAGGATTATAAAGAGACAAAAGAAGAATGCAAAAAATTCACGAAGCAATTTATATACTCACCTTCTCTGTACAGTGAAGGGAACAGACCATCTGGGGATATAACAACTGGGCCATCAGGTAGTGCCTTCCCATTCTAGGGCACAAACAAAAGTTGAGATTTAAAATAAGTAAAACAAGTAAAAAATTTCAAATTATTCTTCAGAACTCAGTTCAATCTGTTACCAATTTGGATTTGGAAAGTAGCTTGGTTACTCCACTTACTGTTATGTACCTGCCAAAATTTTGGTCTGTTCTAGTTTTTATGAATGCAGATGTACATACACTTTTTTGTGGATGTGAATGTACTCTTTGTGAACTTTAGATATTTTCAATATTACATGTTCTTCATTGTCTATCATCTTCAACAGTTATTCAAAATCAATGCATCAGAAGAATAAAACAAAACAATCAGAAGAAACCTGTTTAAGGCTGCAAAGGAACTGCCTTGTCAAATTTGCCTGTGAAATAGCCCGTGCACTGAGAAACAAAAGTTGGTACCCATTGTCCTACACATTGATCAAAGAAGGGTAACATTAGATACAACCAAATTCTACAATTATTACAATTTAGGAAATTATGCTGACATTAAGGTACAGCAACTACCATAAACTATAAGGTGATTTTAAATAGCTTAGTCAGCACAACGATTTTTACAAAATAAATATGAAGCTAAGAGAAATGAAAAAGAAGTCCTAGTATGTTACCTTGATTGCAGAGAACAAATGAGTGACACCAGTCTGAGACCAATCAACACCTACCAGTGGCATGAACTGACCGAGAACATCTGACCTGTGAATTTAATTATTCACTTATCAGATAAAATTTTTATACTTATCAAATAAGATTTAAACGTGATGGGTTTAGTTCAATTGAAACATAAGAAGTTACCTTGTAATTGTTCCATCCACATCTGAAATTACAACATTATCGTTCCATTTCCAGAGAAATATTCGAGCATCAACCTGTTAGCATATATGATATATGAGAAACTATGTATAAGAGCATGAATTGAATTTAAAAAAACATATAAGAAAGTTACAACTAACCTGTTGTTTCCCTAGCATGGCAGTAGAAAAGGTAAACGTCACAACATTACGACCCTCTTTGAGATGTAATGAGGCAATCTCTTCTGATGTAGGGATCAGCGACCTCGCCTTCTTTCTGCCACTTTTACCATTAGCCCCCTCACATTCCTCAAAATTACTATCTAGCCCCTCCCCCATCACATTGTATGTGCTTATGGTCGTTGATCTCTTGGATCCAAAAGGCCACAGTCTCCAGCTCCCACCAGCTCGCACAATAGATTTTGTTGGGTCAACCTGGTCTACCCTAATCATGCCTTTTAGGTTAAGCAATTCCTTTGCTATTTCACCAAAGGAGACCATACCAAGCACAGCAGGTGCAGCAGCTTCATATGGAAAGTAGTGGCCCCCGATTCTGATGACTAACTTATCGTTCTTTATGAGGTTTGGTGGACCAAGTTCATGGAACTTTTCTAGGGTTATTTTTTGCGAGTCAAAGGCTTGCCGAGCTGCTTCTTCTCCCATTCCTACAGATAGCATGTGCTTGCATAGGGACAGCTCTGCATAGAAACCAAAAAATAATGAAAAAGAGTACTTAACCAGAAAAAGGGTCTAATAATGAATAAAAATAGATAAAAACAATAACAGCAGCATTATAATAAAGAAAGTTCAATAAATGAAGACAACTTGAGATATGTCAAATACAATTGGCAGGATTAACAATAGCTCACCAATTAAAGGACTAATAACTGTAGCAGATTTCTCAGCACGCACATCAAGTACGGTTCCATCATGAACTGTTCCTGTCTCACTCTTTCTGTGACTGGGATTTGAACTGCTCTGACTATCTTCCTTCAGTACTGTAGAAAAGGAATCATTTTCTTTCATCACCTCACCTGTCTCTAGTGAGCAGCTCAACCTCTCAATTTGTTCAATCTTATCAAACTGAATAATTGGCAAAGACCTAGCCATGCTCTCATGTCTAGTATTACTGGTACCGGGTATAGATATTGGGTTAGTTTCAAAGAGGCTTTCAGAATCTGAAGCATCAGCTTCTTCTATCTCATTCTCTGGTGTCTCATTCTCATTTGCTGATACAGTTGCCACATTTGTAATTTCAATTTTGCATTCAGAGTCAGTTTCTCTCTCATCATCACTGAGACCAAACTGCAGCTCCTCTGAGTTCACAGGAACTGAAACCCCATAAGTGGAATTTTCATCCTTGAGCCCATTTAAATTTGGTGAGGCCAGGAGGCTTGTTGACTCCAGTTCATTTGTTAAGAGAAAGACCCTTTGTTGAGTTTTGCATATACTTCCCTCACTTAGTAAGTATTGGTTTATGTTGTCACCACTTTTATCAAAGGCTGCAGTGTGAGAAGAAAGCTCTGAATTAAAAGATTCGACAGGAAGATCTGTTATTTCCAATTTTAGAACTCCAAAATTTTCATTTCGTTGCTGTTCATCCAAAGCCAGGTCCATTGTCTCTGGTAGAACATCTCCACTAGACACTTCCAGTATTTTATCTAGAGAAGCGTCGCTTGGTTTTTCTATGGAGATTGTAGTTGAATAGGGTTCAAGTAAATCGATGGAATCAGAATTTACAGTTACTAATCTTGGATTTACCTCTGATACATGTCCTTGCAAGACATTCTTCCCTGGGTTATCATAATGTTCTTGTTTATATAATTCCAATGAATAAATAGCCACTACCTGATTAATCTCTCCTGTACCATTTTCTACAGCATCCTCTTTTTCTACATGAACCGATATCGCATCTGTACAGTCAGGAAATACATGTGCATTTTCTTCAGTTGCTGTAAGTGACCTTTCATGTAAATCAAGATTGGTATTGCTAACCCCTGCAATCTCCTCTATTCTTACATGCTGGGAAACACCAACCGTCTCTTTCAATGAAGTACCAACAAAATTTTGATCTTCACCACTCAAATTACTTGAATCTGCATCAATCTCTTTTCCATGCACCTCATATAAAGTGCTGTTCCTGGAGGAAGGAACATGCACAGTACCCGATCCAACAATTGCATCACTTTCTCCACTTATGGTAGCTAAACTATCATGCAAATCAAGACCTGCATTGCCAGCTTCACTTGATGGCACTTCTACCGCCTGTTCTGTCACCTTTGCATTCACTGACTCAGCAGCTTTAAACAAATTTTCATCCTGGATCCCCAAAGTGCATGAATCTGAAACAACCCCACTCAAACTCACCACCTCTTTTTCGGCAACCGTACTTTGGGGCAAATCAAGATCTGCACCACTAGCCTCAGTCAACTGTACTTCTACCACCTCTTTGACCACCCTTAAATTTGCCAATCCACCATTTTTGGCCAAATTTTTATCTTGACCTTCCAAATTGCCAGAATCCGATTCAACCACCCTAAAACCCACATTCTCACTTTCAGCAAGTAGACTTTCATGGCAATTGAAATCAGCATTACCAGCGTCAGTTGGTTGTACTTTTACCCCTTCGTCCACCACATTCAAACTCGCCTCCTCTTTTTCAGCAACTTTACTTTGGGGCAAATCAGGACCTGCAACACTAGCCTCGGTCAACTCTACTTCTACCACCTCTTTGACCACCCTTAAATTTTCCGATCCACCATTTTTGGTCAGATTTTCATCTTGACCTTCCAAATTGCCAGAATCGGATTCAACCACCCTAAAACCCACATTCACACTTTCAGAAAGTAGACTTTCATGGCAATCGAGATCAGCATTAGCAGCCTCAGTTGGTTGTACTTTTACCCTCTCTTCCACCACCCTAATGTTCACTGTTTCATGAGGTATGACCAAATTTTCTTCTTGATTCCCCACAATGCCAGAACCCAATTCAACCACTGTGACATCGACCTCCTCACTTTCAGCAAGCTTACTGTCATGCAAATCAAGACCTGTACTACCAGCCTCGGTCGACTGTACTTTTACCTCCTCTTCTACCCCCGTTACATTCACCGGTTCGTCAGTGACTAAATTTTCACCTTGCCCCTTCAAATTTTCAGAATTTGACTCAAGTCCATTCTGATCATGCATTGATAAATTAGTTGACCATTTCGTCTCCAACAAATCGGCAGCCATCTCAGCCCTCTCCAAAGAATTACCTCTCTCCAACAAGGATGTGCTCTTTTCTTTACTTGATCTCCTACCAAACATATGCTGAAGAATGGTCACTCGTCTAGATCCTGTCCTTTTTACTATTTGACTATCATTTACTTGAATACTTTCACCCCCCTCCACATCCTTTTCTACAATTTGACCCGTGTTAAACTGGCCATTTTCATCCTTGTCTGATTTCTCTGCAATTTCTACATTTTGATCCTTGTTTACTTGGCAGTTTTCACTTCCCTGCGTATGTAAAGTATGAATCTCATGAAGTTGGAATTTTTCAATTTTCTCCATTTTATCCTCTCTTTCATCCCCTGAGGATACTGGTGACATGGCAAAATCCACACCACTTTCTTCTCCTTTTCCATTAGTATCAACATCATGAAGAAAGAAAGCCCCTCCTTTGTGATCCAAGTACATGTGAAAGCCAGCCTCCTCGCCATTTACTGAAATATTTACAATTTTCTCTCTGGATTTTAGAACCCCTTGAAACTTACCAAATCGGACATACCATGGTGAGCTCTTGAACGTACCATCAGGTTGCTGTACTACTACTATGTCTACGGCCCCGCCAAATGGGTGGAAGGGACCTGATACTAGATTAAAGTAAGTTCCCAACTTCTCCAACGCCATAAAATTGGAGAAATATGATGAACCAGATCATCAAATTATGGAAAAAAATTGATCTTCTGCTGAGTTTAATGGGAGATCTTTAGCCAGATTGGTAACAGGTTTGATTTTGATCAGCTAATTGGCAAGTAATTAAGCCTCTGGAAGAGTTCAATGATTAGAACTCCTCTACAATACGAAAAGATTCAAGTTAAACTAGCATAAAGATCCAAATTTAACTTGTACCCACTGAAGCGTAGCTTCTTACCTAGTAAATCATCCAAAATCCCGAAATTAGATAAAACACAGAACTTGAAAACTAATAGATGCTACTCCGACACCGAGATCAAAATCTTCAAATCGCAATTATTGCCACAAAGGCGCAATTCATCAAACACCTCGGTGATAGACACCCCAATTGCCCAAATCAAGATGGGAAAATCAACCACGATTTTCACAGAGGGATCGAAAGTGACGGAGATCGGCCAACAGATGACATTAAACCGGTTAGTCGGATAAGGAAGGAAGGAAGGAAGGAAGAGGAGAGATGATAGTCGATAGAAAAGGAAAAGGTGTGAAGTTCTCCGTTTACAACTATGCGACCAAGTCGAGAAGAAATAAAAGGCGCGCCTGTCGAGGCATATTCCCACCTAAAATTCAGAGAATATTTATTTTTACATAGGCCGGCCGATGATTCCGAATTCATATCCTCTGCATTAACTCAAAAGAGAATCTTTTGAGTTAATGAATCTCGACTGTCCGATCTGTTTTAAAATTTGTGTGGACTAGATCTGCACTAATATTAAAGAGCTCCTATGTTATAGACACGAACCGGATTGGCTCCGTTTAAAATCAGACGGTTGAAATTCATTAACTCAAAAGATTCCCTTTTGAGTTAATGCAGAGGATACGGATCCGGTGATTCCAACTTCCTTTGTTCCTTTGACAAGTACCGATTTGTCCTTTTCTGTTGACAGACTTCGACTGCGTGAAGGAATTAACTTGTCGTGAAGATTTCTTAAATTGACATGTAACTAACCTTCGATCGTCAAATCGTAGCAAACTGGAGCATGCGTTGGCCCTGTTGTTGGGTGAACTTCGGAATGGAAGGAATGGGGAATCCGGATCCCCTAGAGTAACCCAATCTTGGGTTTTGGATCGAGACTGTCTGATTTGAATTTGTTGCTCGGGATTGTCTCGGGATTCAAATTCGTCGTCGAGATGTGTGTGCTCACTTCGGAGATGAATTTTCACGAATTTAAATCGGACAGTCCCGATCTAAAACCCAAAAGTTAGATTACTTCACTGGATCCGAATTCGGGAATGGGGCATTACCATTTAACCTTTTCTCCACCCTTTTTTTTTTGTTTAACTGAAATGGGGAGTGCGTATTCCCTGAGATATCTCATATTTTGCGTGACCGATGTGTCCGGTGTCTATTTGGGGATAGCGCGGGGCAATATTATTTGAGCTTTGAGATTCGTGTAGAACATTTTTGAACGGTTGAGATTTTTCAAAAAGTCACGCAAAATATGAGATATCTCAGAGGATGCGAATTCGTTGGTCTCAATTGTTGTTGTAAGCAATACTCTAAGTATATTATTTGACTAATTTGCAAAACATACAATATTTGAATTTAACAATTCCTTTGAGTTAAGATGCTTTGCAGGTTTAAGACAATTGGAATTGCAATTTGGATCTGTTATCCTGAAGAAATCATCAAGTTTTATCAATATTTTAATTTGTATAATTCATAGAATTGGTAAAATAGATTTGATGTTGAAGTCAGGGAACAATCGTTACCAACGATTGCCTAATCGTTGTAACGATTAAAATAGCTGCACAGAAAATCAGAATGCGAGAAATAACACAATTCTTCCAGAGAGTAATCGTTACCAACGATTATATAATCGTTGTAACGATTATGAAAGTCTCGCAGAATTTTGAATTTGGCTGAAACCCTAATTGCATATTAGCACTAATCGTTGGTAACGATTATAGGCAGAATACTCTTTTGGAAGCTGCCTCTATAAATAGAGCAATTAGGTTTTCTTCCAAATAAAACTAGAGCCGCCCCCAGCTATTCAAAAAGCGATTTTTACTGTGCAATATTCCCTCCATTGTTGTGAGAGCTCAAACTTCAAAATTCCTTCACACAACTTCAAATCTACTTCACTAATCTTGCTAGATTAGATTAAAGTTAGTTGTTGTGATCATTTCTCTTGAGATTATAAACTTAGAGACTTCGTTCTCTACTCTAGTTGGCCGAGTGACTTCTCATTGGTTGTAAGGGCTCACCGGTTCACAAGTTGTAACCTTTCTCATTGGGTAATAGAAAGGCGCACCGAGAAGCGGTTGCGACGCCCCGGAGACGTAGGCCATTTTGCCGAACTCCGTTAACATCCCGAGTGTCAATTTCTCTAAACTCTTCTATTTAATTTATTTGCGATTAATTTCAGTTTTTAAAGTAAATTAGTGGTGCCTTAGGGACAACATCAATAACTCGATTAGGGCTATCAATGATCGGATTCAGATTCGGATTCGGATTCGAATTCGGAGTAAATCTTAATACATCCAATTATGATTTTATTACAAACTTATACAAGTGAGATTATGGTTATGTGCACAGTGCGGATTAGTCCGTACTATGAAATAATATTTATGTTTTCAAAAATCAAACAGTTAATTTAAAACATTCAATATGATTTCTATATGAAAATATACTTGTAGATCAAATTTTATATTTTGTTTACAATTTGTTTTAAATAGACAGAAAATTACTTGATTTAAAAATGAGGGTTCCAATACCTCGTACCTTTCATACCTCATCATATCTCATATTTTATATTTTTGTTTCAAAGTTCAAACTGTTGATCAGAACCGCTCAATATGATATCCATACTAAAATATGTTTGTGGATGAAATTTTATAATTTTGGAAAAAAAAATTAATATTTTTTAAGATAGATACAAAATCACTAATTCCTGGACCGTTCAAAAACAGTAATTTTCTAACTATCTAAAAAAATAGTAAAATTTTCTAAAATTTATAAAATTTGGTCTCCAAGCATATTCTAATATGGATATTATGTTGAGCGATTCAGATCGACAGTTTGGACATTGAAAACGAAAACATAATATGTGAGGCATAATAAGGTAAGAAAAACATAAGGTATTATACCCTTCCTCTTTAAAAATTCTTAAACATAAACTTTTTATTTGTTTATTTTGAAACTTTTAAAAATTAACACCAATGTTTTGAATAAAAAAAAAGTTTAACAGTGCTATACTTAAAAATTGAAGACGTGTTAATCAGTTCTAATTAAGCACGTATATTCATTTCATCGCAAAGGAGTATTCATTTCTAAATTAAACGCACAAGGGGTGAAAACAGAGCGAATACGGAGCGGATAGTAGTTAAACCATATCCATATTCCTTTTTAATTTTTTGAATACGGATTAGATATTAGCCAGATACAAGTTCCTACCTCTATTTATTGAACATTAAGTTCTGTTTATTACAAGTTCCTACCTCTATTTATACTAAAAGCTTCTATAAGTTACCGTTTGTACTATTTTTCCATTTATGACAATACGGTACAAGTTACCGTTTATTTTATTACCATAAAAGTTTATTTCCTATTTTGTTTATTCTTGACCTCTTGATCTATGATGAGTGCCTGAGATCAAATCAATCTATAATTATTCTTTATTTTCAACACTTGTTCACTGAATGCGGTAAAAACGAGCGACTTTTCATTATCATGTGGTCTCCGGTCAAAACTAATAACTAACCTCTTTGATTAGAACCACTAGAACCACTTCTAAAAGTTTTCTAACGACTTTTCAAACTAACAACTAATTTAGGATCACTTTAAACTTTGTAAACTGTCTCTTTGAATCCTGTAAACTGCTTATTTGAATACTGTAAATATGAAAAAATTCAAAATTTTATTTCTTGTGAGTATGACTATATGAAGATGCATTATTAAATTAGGTTTCCGGAAACTTTTACTTTACTCAGCAACCTGTCTTTTATTTTTTAAAAGGCCAGCTGAAATTAATCACATTAAACTTTTATCAAGCTCTTTGTAACAATTATACTCACATTAAATTTTTTTCGGTGCATCAATTTTTTTTACATGGGTATTAAAAATTACGCTGTCTATTCTTGACGTTTTCCCTTAATCAAGATTAAGTGTAAATAATATGCCAAGTTTAATGCTTTATAAAGATTAAAGAATGAATCATCTATGAATTTGTACAAATTTATCATTTTCAATGCATCAAACTTCATGCTAGCCAATTGTAAAATCAAAGGAAGAATTAATCAGAGCAAACCTAGAGCAATGTTTCATCATACATATCTTAGTCACCAATTTGTGACTTCACACCTTAGCTACCGTACAAATAACAAAAAATGGGAACTGCAAATTTGCAAGTCTTATTAGAGATTTATATAGAATCTAATTTGGGTTATCAAGGGTATGTTTGGTTATAAAACAAGAATAGTTAGAATAGTCAAATCAAAAATAGTTATTATTTGTCTTATTAGAATAGTCAAATTTCAAAATTCTTAGGAATAGTCTATTCTAATAAGACAAAAAAATTGGAGTCACTATTCTAGCTATTCTAACCCAACCAAACACCGAATAAGCTATTATGAATAACCTAATTCCAAAAATAGTCTATTCTCAATCCAACCAAGCATACCCCAAAGCTTCCGTGTTAAGGAACAATTGAGATAGATGATGAAAGACTGGTTGGTTGTAGTCTTTGTAGATAAGACCAAAAATTAAATACACTAGGAGACTTTCTGTTTGCACTTCCTTGTAGGTTGCGGTACTACAGATAATAAATACCTAAATTTGTTTATTTACTGGTAATAATGGTTGTTTTTGTCCGAAAGTTTAGCCAGTACCGGAAGATCTGGTTTTTTCTTTTTCTTTTTTTTTTTGCAACAAAATGAACATTTTGGATACTGTTTGATCCATCTTTAGAGTTTTTAGCATAAAATATAATTATTTTTAAGAAAACAATAGCAATCTTAGACTTCATTAGAAATTATCTGGCAGAGCTTCAAAGATAATCTACCAGTGATAAGCTTTAATGGGTTGGTTCTATGATCTATCCCACATTATATACCTCTAGTTTCCTGTAGCAATCTTTGCGTATGAGTATGACCACATAGTACAGCAAATTTACTTTTTACACAATTTGCAAATGAGGAGGGATCAAGTTACAACAATGTTACAACATCCGTTTTTTGCGATTTCAAAGTCCAAATCGTCGATCCAAACCGTTCAACATGATCTCCATAAACAAATGTGCTTCCAGATCAAATTTTACATTTTTTTGAATTTTTTTACTATTTATTACGATGGGTACAAAATTCAATGGTATGAATTTCACCAGTTTTTGTACCCATCGTAATAAATAGTAAAAAAAATTCAAAAAAATGTAAAATTTGATCTGGAAGCACATTTGTTTGTGGAGATCATGTGGAACGGTTTGGATTGACGATTTGGACTTTGAAATTGCAAAAAACGGATGTTGTAACATTGTTGTACTCAAAATTGTTGTAACTTGATCCCACCTCGAAACCCAATAAGATTAGGGAAATATTGCTGTCCAATTATAACAAACATATTTTCAATTAAACATGATGCAACTTACAGCTTGTTTCAGTCAGCAAGTTACTCATATCTTATTCCACCCATCATATCTACAATCTCGACCGTCTAATGTATTTCATCGGATTAAAACCAGGATTGTTCGGATGCAAATTTGGAAACACATGACTATTCCTTCCATTTATTGGCAAATGCAGGTTCAGATCCCACCCTTCTACATCTTGCGGGTCACTAACATCAAAAAGGATCTGACCCAAAACCCCACTCAATTTAAAATTCAACGCGCTCTCAGTTTGTAACAAGCCAGGTTTTGTTTCTTCTTGATTTTCTTCATATTCCATCGAGCTTGGTAAGGTGTACTGATCGGCTGGATGGATTGGTGATCTTTTTAGCCTCTCGTTAAATGTTGATGCAGTCCTGTGAAGGTTGAGGCTGGAATTGGGCAGGCTATTGCTTGATTCCACCAGGCCTGACGATTGGCCATTTAATTCTCTCCTGCTTGAATAGACAATGGCAGCCTTTTGTAGCAAATCAGAGACACAAGATCTATATTCATCTGGGTGGTATTTATAATGACCTGCATATCAGTTTGGTATGGAAATAAGATCAAAATAAAGGTACAGATTCCAATGTAACATATCTTTTGATATATTTCACAGCAAATACAACTAGGGGTGTTCATCGGTTCGGTTTGGTTGAAACCGAACCGAACTAGGCAAACCAAAGTAATAATTCGGTTTCTAAAATAGAACCAAACCGAACCGATTTAGCATTGCAACCGAACCGAACCGAACCAAAGTTTTATTTCGGTTTGTTCGGTTCAAACCAAAATATATTAATTTTTTTATTTAAAGCAATTGATTTATAATTAACCGGGTATTAAGAAAGAAACCGGGATATTAAGAAATAAACCGAAGTATTTAAAGCAATTGATTAAGAAATAAACCAGAATATTAAGAAATAAACCGGAACGGTCCGGACCAAATTCATAATATATAAAAGTTCGGTCGGTTCGATTATTTCGGTTTTAAAAAATTTCAAACCGAACCGAACCGAAATTATAATTCGGTTTTAAAAAGTAAACCGAACCGAACCATTAAACCGAACAAACCGAACCGTTTGGTCCAAACTAATTCGGTTCGGTTCAAAACCGACTAAACCGGACCCAATGAACACCCCTAAATACAACATCAGACATGCCAGAGAGTCTATTTTGAATTGCACAATCATTGGGCTTAAAACTCTATTAATTTGACCCTCTCAAAACCCAAATATGCAAATATATAAAGTGAATATCAGATATAAATTTTGAGTGTCTTTGTTTGGCCCTCAGTACAGTATATATTAAAGCTCTGTGGCTCTTCTACTACATTGTCAGACTCATTTTACTATGCATTGACCTTTACCAAAGTATCAGAACCAAATACTGAACCATTCATGCTCACTATAAGCTTGAGACAGTACTGAGACAAATGACACTGCTACTTGATGCTTTCTACAGCCCGTTACTGGATTTAATCTGACCAGTATGGTGACATAGAGGAAACATAAGATAATTCCATTAATAAGACCTACCAACGTGAGGAGAATTGTTCCAGCTGGTGAGCCTGACATCTGCACTCAATTCTTCTAAATGTTTTGCAAAATCAGAAATTACCGAATATGGGGCAATGTCATCATCCTCTGAGCATAGTATGAGAATGGGACCGACATTCTGCACATATGTTAATTTAGTTAATATTTGGAACAAGATTATCTATAGCACCTGTACCTATAACCATTGTTTGATTTCCTTTTTTCAAAAAAAATTCCTGCAATGCAAGTTGTAATCTACATTAACTCAATGGCCACTGAAATTTTAATTGTTTGTCTTGTACAGAAATAAAGCACTAAATTACGGGATTGGTCCTTAAGAGTGTTGCCTATTTCCCAATATTGGTCTCTAAGTTTTCAATATGTACCAAATTGGTCCTAAGTGTAACATCTGTTAAGAAGAAGAGCATTGATATGGAATACAGCAAGGATTTCCATCACTATTTTTAACATAGTTTAACTGTATGGGACCAATTTCAGGATTCAATATGAATTTTTGAAACTTCAGATACCAAAATGGAAAAGGGTCACACTGTATGATCATATATGCAAATCACTCTAAAGAAATAGCAATGATTTTCTTTAAAACCTGCAGAACATCGAATATTATGCATACTGAAAAATAAGAAATGTCAAACATACCCCCCCTCTATTAGCCATTTAAAAAAGAGGGACAACTAGGATTCTTTGTTTTCTATGAAAAGGGTAGAATGTGTACGAGTATATTTCATGTTACAGGGATATTTACAAAACAATTTTAGGTATAGTAGAGGCATGCATGGAATATGGCACAAGAAAAAGAGAAATTAGATCCTTACAGCTGAAGAATGGAGTGTTTGCCAAAAATCAGCACGCTGTTCTTCAAATTTTTTTATGAATAGGGCATCAAGCCCAGAGGCAAGGGCCCTCGCCATCCAAGAAAGAACCCTGGGAGGCCTTGAAATTTTTAAAACAGTTGGATGAAGGAGAAACTTGGTACCGATACCACTATTGAAATCAACAGGAGATGAGTCAAAAATCAGGCCGCAGAGACAGTTCCTTACAAGCTGGTACTCATCCTACAAAGAGTAAACACTTCATCAACTGACCAATTCTCCACCTGTGTAGGATCTGACTGGCATATAGTATGGTTTGTCACTGGAATTCAAGACAAACCCTATTTTTAGTATGCTTTTGATCCATATAAAACCCCAACAAATGGGGAAAAGTACTTAGTAGGAATGGACAAAGGCAGGTCTTCACTCAGTATAGCTCTCAGTCATCTGGTACTTAATTCACTTGTTGAAAGCCTCAATTAAGCCTGAATTCATCCTCAAACAATAAAATATAAACAAACTGTGGTCCTGGACTAGGTTCGGATGATACTAAGCTTCAAGGGTGTTATCCTTTGGTTTCTGCACAATCCCTACAAGTTTGTACTTGGGTTTTTTCATAAAATTAGGGTACATTAAACTAACGGTGTTTGGTGGTGGAAATTAAAAAATAATTTTTATACTGGTCTATGGAAACTTGTCCTCATTCATAAGTATATTGCTCAGCCTACTCTCTCTCTTTCCTCATTTTGGTCTACCTTAAAAACCATCAGTCATATAGGAGATTTTAGTTCTTCATATGAACCAGGGGTACACTCACAAATTAGGTTTTGGCTAGATCAATGGTATCAAAATTGTTCTTTGGCTATTAGATATTATTCTCTATTTAGCAAATGCTCTAACAAAGACATCTTATTAGCTGATGTAGTTAGTTCTCAAGGAAATTCAGTGCAGTTTAGGGCTTCTTTGGTGGGGGTAGATGCCATGGAATGGGCAGAAATACTCCACATAATCAGCTCGACTTCTTTCACATTACCACATGATAAAATCGAATGGAAATGGGAATCATCAGGGAAGTTCTCCACTCATTCAATTTATAATATACTAAACTTTGGAGGGATACAACCTAAAAACTCTATGCTGTGGTGGCACTTACCAGTCCCACCTAAAATCCGCATTTTCATGTGGCTGATATCTCACAACACCATACTCACTAAAGACAACTTGGTTAAAAAAGGGTGGATTGGGGATACAACATGTCAACTTTGCCCTGAATCTGAATCTGTCGACCATTTATTCATTCATTGTACTATGGCCAAACAAATTTGGTTTTGGTTAGGTAAAAGCCAAGATGTGATGCATCTTTGGCACACTTGGGAGGACTTCATTAATTTTGCTTCTTCTCTTACTACAGATGATAAAATTAGCTTTCTTATTGTACTGAGTGCAATTAGTTGGAGTTTGTGGAAATACCGGAATGATTTGTGTTTCAATCAATGTCAACAAAAAACTGCTAGGTCACTAATATTAACTATTAAATCTCTTTGTATTTATTGGGCAGATAATATGCGCAAAAAGATTAAAGATGCCATGGGGAATTGGCTGCCCATAGTGGAAGATGCTATCCCTCTCAACCACTACATGCCTATGGATGTCGGGATGTTTCCTGCTGCAGTAGACACTGGTGCAGCAGCAGATGAGATACCTTAGTTAGATGATGGCTGTCTTTCAATTTTGCTCTATAGTTATACTTAGCCTTAGCCCTCTAAGTAGTGGCTTAGTTTTAGCAACTATGATATATTTTTGGTGTTTTAGCTTGTGTTAGATTGTGGATGTTCTCTGATCTGTTCATCAACTTTTGTGGTCTGTTGGTGTTAGGATCAGCAGGGGTATGGTTACTCCCGGTTTTTGGTTAGTTGCAACATCAATTGTATTTAAACTTTTTCAGTAATGAAATGGGCTATTTTTGGCCTTTTAAAAAAAAAATAAAAAAAAAAAAACTAACGGTGTGAGTTGTACCGGAGTAAGCTGGCCTTTGCATCTTCCATTGATCAACTGCAAAAGAAAAGAATAAGAATAGAAGTTAAAGTTAAATAATTGAACATAAACCAAAAGCTTATTAATCAAATACTAAGGTTAGCAAATATTCAGTAATTGAACAAGTATTAATCATGCATGACTATGTTAGAGAACAAACCTGAAGAACCTTATAGGTGCAACCTTTTGGCCCTCCAGAGAATGAAGCAAATACAACAGGCATGGGCCTCCGTTTCAGTTCCTGGATTTTATCAAGAAATGTTTGAAACTTTTACATTACTATGGATAAAAAGAATTAATGTATTCTTGAGTAGATTCAGGTAACACAGGACTTCTGGCACTAGTTTCATTAATTCAGGGATGTATAGAAATGTTTCAGTACAGTATACTGGCACAAGGAGCAGGTTTAGACAAATTCTGAACTAATAGGTTGCTTCAAATTATCTATTTGACCACAACTGATTGGGGGGCTTAAAAAAACATTAGATACAATGACACAAGAAAACATTGAATAATAGAGTACATAGAGTACAGAAAAGAGACTGGTGTGGCATTGAGATGTGCTGTTTCAGCTCCAAAAGGCCAGAGCAAGAATCTCTATTTTTTTTTTCCTAAAGGAATGCAGGAAATATTGTTGAACAAACCTTAACGAGTTCTTTAATAACACCGTCTGCCAGTGATGCAGCTTTTTCAGGGAAAAACCTGGTAGCAATGGAGAATTACAGCATAAGTTTGCTTGAACGAAACGAAGCAACTAACAACAGTATTTTATATTTCATCGGGGTAGCATGATTTGGAATTAAACTATAAATCAGGTGCTAATCTACACTTAAGCCTGCTCTAAAAATTGAGAAAAATTACAGAGTGGCAAACTCGGAGTGGCACACGAAAGAGTTCCATTGGAGAGAGGAGAAGAGATTAAGGTATGGCTTGACGTTCCTCT
Organism: Carex kokanica; assembly: GCA_025461125.1. Lineage (NCBI taxonomy): Eukaryota > Viridiplantae > Streptophyta > Magnoliopsida > Poales > Cyperaceae > Carex > Carex kokanica. The sequence goes on along the minus strand of JAJGRX010001391.1, from coordinate 212,933 downwards.
CCTTGCTCGATAGCCATGCGAACAAGACCACGATCCCGATGCTACCTCCATCTCCGCCATGGTCGCTTCTCTCTCCCCAATAGTACCTTCCCCACATCTCTCTCTCTCTCTCTCTCTCTCTCTGAGATTTGATTGGGGAGAGAAGCAGAGAAGTTGGGGACTTGTCTGACTTCCACCTCACAAGTCAGATTTATTTATTTATTTTTGTGATTGCATTCGACTCTGGTTGCTTGGAATTCGTATCCTCTGCATTAACTCAAAAGGGAATCTTTTGAGTTAATGAATATCGGTTGTCCGATCTGTTTTAAGATTCGTGCAAATTAGATCTGTACTAATATTAAAGGGCCCCTTATGTTATAGGTACGAGCCGGATTGGCTCTGTTTCAAATCAAACGGTTGAAATTCATTAACTCAAAAGATTCTCTTTTGAGTTAATGCAGAGGATACGGATCCGGTTTCTTGTGCCTATTTTTTAATTGAATTGAATTGAAATGAAATTTCCTGTAGACTTCATTTCCTGCAGACCACAGTCGGGCCCGTTCGGAATGTGTACTGTTCACGTGGGAAAAAAAAATCAACTCAGAGCTAATTTTTTTTTCCCACGTGAACAGTACAAAATCAGTTCATATCTATCTATATATATTAATCTCTGATGGCATCGCTACAGTAAAATGAACAGTTAGAATGACAATTGGGACCCATTTTTGTGAGACCGTTCCTTCTTCTCTCTTTTTGCTCTCTCTGGAAAGTTCGGCTCTCTCTTTTCTTTCCTTTTCTTTCCCTGCTCCCCATTTTTTGGTGAGACCATTCCTTCCTTCTTCTCTCCTTTTGCTCTCTCTGGAAAGTTCGGCTCTCTCTTTTCTTTCCTTTTCTTTCCCTGCTCTGCCTCCGCTACTCTCTCATCTACTCGCGCTCCAGAAAAAAAAGAAAAAAAAAAAAACTCTCCAAACTTCCTTCCAGTCTCGAGACCTCTCCTCCATTCTCTCCCCTCACTGAAAACCCTCTTCCTTTTCCCTTCCCTCTCTCCAGCTGCACGAAAACTTCTACTTGCCGCCATCACTGCCGCCAGACTTCGATCGCGGCGCCGCCTGACAGGAGGAGCACAACCGTTGGTGAGTCCAGAGAACGAGGATTTAGGGTAAACTGATTTCTTCTAATTTTTTGTTGCTTTAGATTTTTTTCTCTGGTAATGTTGCTAAAAAAATTGATTGATTTAGGATTTACTATATAGGGTTTAGGGTTTAGGGTTTAGGGCTTAGGAATTGGGGTATGAGGTTTAGGGTTTAGAGTTGTCAATTTGCTCTCTTTCAGATTTTTCGATTCAACCATTTTGCATTCTCTTTGTACACAATTGTGGTTTGATTTTTAATTTGTTTTTAGTTAGAAAGATTTCAAATGGAAACAAAAAAACCAGTATCAGAGATCAGAGTTGTCTTTGGCTGTGGCAATATCATTTTATTGAAGTCAGTAGACGAGAGAAATATAAATTGGCTGTAATGCAACAATCTTTACTAATGATATTAATAAATTTATTCATTAATATCTTCACAAACTGGTACAACCTTTACTAATGAACCAGTTTGTACAAACTGGTAATGTATTAGCCAATTTATTCATTAAATCTTTACTAATGAATAAATATTTACAAACTGGTACAATCTTTACTAATGAATAAATTGGCTGTAATGCAATCACTTTCTCATCTTTAATAATGGAATAAAGTTAGCATGTAACCCAGTAAGCAATAATGTTGAATCGATCTTCAATCAGAAACTTTACCCTTTGCTATATAATTGGATAAGAGTATGATATCAATTAATTTTATAATTGTATGTAGTTTTTTTTTTTTTTTTGACAAACAGTGAAATTTTAATGTTGATTCGGTCTAACCTGGTCTTTACTAATTTCACTTTCTGATCTTTACTAATTTCACTCTCTGATCTTTAATAATGAAATACAATTACATGCTAATTCGGTCTAACCTGGTCTCATTTTCTGTGCTGTACATTTTCTTTTATTTTTTCCCTTAAAATGCAATAAGCTATTTTCTGTGCTGTACATGTACCACCATTGATACACAATGTTCCGATTTTTTTTTTATTCATAGCATAAAAAAAATTAAATCTAAGATATCATTTGGAGAATCCATTGTTTTCTGTAACTAATCCTTGATAAGGGTACAATCTTTAACTTGGTACAGTAATAAAAAGGGACTCACAAACCCATGGTACCATGTACCGGTCACCTCCAATAACCCTTTAACCCACTAACCCATTAGCACCAAGTTTGGTAATTCTCCCCTAAAAAGAGCCCCATAGTGCACCCTATCAGTAACACCGAATCACCATATCATTTCACTCATTATACACCTTATTGTTAGTTTATGAAATGCCGGACATATGTTGCAAATAGGGGATGCAAATCATACGGATTTTAGAAACTATTGTTACTGTAGAATCTTGCTAGGCATTATTGACATTTATATATTGAGTTTTCGGGACACTAATTAAACTCATATTTGTTTCAACAGTTTCGTTGCTGCAATAGTCTGCTTGCTGAGAATTAAGCAAAGTTCTATCGTGTTGTTTACACAACTTCTCAGGTACTCTTTTTAATTAGTTGATTTAATATTTAGACAAATGTAAGATGTATACAATACATAAGTAATATTTTTGAACCATAATATTAGATTTATGATTAGTCTTTATTCTTACATGACTTTGTAAAACCTGATTAGTCTTTATTCTATTTTTATATGTTAGCCTTTTGTACACAATTGTGGTTAATTTGATCTTTAATTTCTTTTTAGTTAGGAAGATATGGCTGATTTTTGAAAGTTATGATTCTGTTTCAATTTTATCAAGCAAGATTTTGACATAATTGTTGTGTCATTAGTTGTTTTAGGGTTTAGGTTTAGGTGTTACTAATATATCTTAAGCTTGCTGTCACATTTGATTTTTCGTTCTCGAAAAGCAAAGGTGTTGTGCCAGCAACATTTAGTTACTAAATAATGACAAAAAACACTTTTATATTTATTTGTTATTCCTAATTCTTATAGCATTCTCTTAAATTTATATAATGCACCTCATGGATAAAAAAATTTATATAATGCACTTGCCTGAAAAAAATATAAATTGTTGCATTAGTAAACAGTTCTCTGATTTTCCTTTTATAAGAATTCATAACATAATCAGCATCCACTCTTAACTATCACTATGATGACTTCTCTACTATGTATATACTATATACAGTTACAATCATAACACGATGCCATTTTTTCTTACATTTGTTTCAACAGTTTATTTGCTTCGATAGTCTGCTTGCTGAGAATTAGAGACGCTTCTACCAGTTTGTACAATTCTTTCAGGTACTTTTTTGCTTTTATTAATTTGACATTTAGGCTTCACGTCTAAATAAAAAAAAAATGTTTGCTACTTCAATGAATAAAAATGTTTGCTTTTGCAAAATCAATAAGCATAAGGACTTCACATTTTCTTTCACTTTTTGTCATCATTTTCTTCTCTGGATCTGATCTGATGCTGATTTTTTCCCATAAAAAAAAAATACTTGAGGATACTACATACTTAATCCTTGATAGGGGTGCTAAGCTATTAACTTGGTACAGTAAGAAAAAGAAAATAAAAAGGGACTCACAAACCCATGGTACCATGTACCGGTCACCTCCAATAACCCTTTAACCCACTAACCCATTAACACCAAATTTGGTAATTCTCCCCTAAAAAGAGCCCCATAGTGCACCCTACAATTAACACCGAATCACCATATCATTTCACTCATTATACGCTTTATTCTTAGTTTATGAAACGCTGGACTTATGTTACAAATAGGGTGTGCAATTCATATGGATTTTACAAACTATTGTTACTGTATAAATCTTTCTAGGCATTATTGACATTTATATATTGAGTTTTGGGGACACCAATTAAACTCATATTTGTTTAAACAGTTTCGCTGCTGCGATAATCTGCTTGCTGGGAATTAAGCAAAGTTCTATCGTGTTGTTTGTACAACTTCTCAGGTACTTTTCTTAATTAGTTGATTTAATATTTAGACAAATGTAAGATGTATACAATACATAAACCATAGCAGTAATATTTTTGAACCATAATATCAGATTTATGATTAGTCTTTACTCTCACATCACTTTGTAAAACCTGTGTGCATATTCTACTTTTATATGTTAGCGTTTTGTACACAATTGTGCTTTGATCTTTAATTTCTTTTTAGTTAAGAAGATATGGCTGATTTTTGAAAGTTATGATTCTGTTTCAATTTTATCAAGCAGGATTTTGACATAATTGTTTTGTCATTAGTTGTTTTAGGGTTTAGGTTTAGGTGTTACTAATATATCTTAAGCTTACTGTCACATTTGATTTTTCGTTCTCGAAAAGCAAAGGTGTTGTGCCAGTAGCATTTAGTTACTAAATAATGACAAAAAACACTTTTATATATATAGAAAAATACATTTTATTTATAATAAAAATAAAAATAAAAGAATAGACAAGTATCTGTTAGTAAATTTGCATAATTCATTGTCTGACAATTTTTTATTTAACTCACTCCTCATTTTCTTCCTTCTCTAATTGTCAAGTATAAAAGCTTAATTCTTTTGATTACTAAACAACTATGGTAGATTTTGTAAAAACAATAAACATACCAATTTCACAATGACTTATAATTTCCTTGCTTTTTTTAATCAGAACCCATATTTATATAGGTATATCTAATAAATAACAATTTCATTTTCAGATCCTGTTTGTAGCTTTTGTTATATTTTATTTTACTTGGTCAAGAAGATATTTCCAAAGGTTTACAGCACATCTAAACCAAATTTCATTAAATATTTTACTAACATGGAACTAAATTGCCAACACGTTGATCAATTAAGAACACTTTTCAAATGATTCACTTATCACATTATTCAATCTATTCATGTTACTAATTCAATTATTCTTAACAATAGCTATCTCCTGTGGAGTCTCCACTCCTTTGTCGCTTGCATTTCAACTCCGTGAATTGCTCTTTCTACAGCTGTTTAGGTATTCCTTTGATCCTTTTATTTATTTATTTATTTTGATTTTTTTTTCCACGACATTACAAACTTTGCTAATAATAGCCAGTAAGATATTTTTCCTCACACTAATTTAGGTCATGAGTAACGAAGAAAGAAATAAATCAATAGATATTAGAAGAAAAAAGAGAGCGCGACATAATTCTTCAGCTTTGCTCCAAAGATGTGTTGGAATGCACATAATGGATCCCTATAATTCTGTTAGTGAAGTAAATTTATCAAACAATGTAGAAACGTCACAGTGGAAGACCTATTCTACCGAATGTCTGATAGGTAAGTATCAAATATATTGTATATTAACATCGTACAGTTATAGTAATCGACATATTCTAATTTAGGATAGTACAATTTTTTATGTGCAAAAATTCGTTAAAATAAATAATATTTTCAAAACAGACCAACAGTCATTACCATCCAGTTCAGCATTGTCTGAAACGGAATCTAGATTTTCTGATATAGACGCAACAAGGAATCCTTCAGCTCTGTCACAACAAGAACAAACATCTCTACAAAATAATCAACATCATCCTCACAATCTATTACAAGAAAGTAAGTAAATTTCATCACACTTATTTAAATATTACTTTTTATTTATTTTCTAAATGACATATTTATTATATTACTACATAGTTAAATAAAATATCTATTACAAACTTATTATATAAACTTTGTAATTATCATCAATTCTAACTTATTGACCAGGAAAATATACATGCTCACTGGACTTGGGAGCTCCAAATTGTATATGTAACTATTGTGGGGCATGCTACTGGTTTGCTGAAAGAAACAGCATAGCACAGTACTATCTTTGTTGTAGAGAAGGAAGAGTTATGATACCATCTTTAAAAAACCCTCCAGATTTATTAGATAACTTATTAAATCCTTCTAGAGATCCTAGATCAAATCATTTTAGAGAAAATATCAGAACATACAACTCAATTTTTTCCTTTACATCGATGGGAGTCAACATAGATAATAAAATAAATGATGGACATGGACCATATGTTTTTAGAGTTTCAGGCCAAAATTATCATCGAATAGGATCTCTTCTCCCTCCTGAAGGATGTAAACCAACATATGCACGACTATACATGTACGACACAGCAAATGAACTAAAAAATAGATTAGACAATTTTCACAGCGAAGACAAATCGCATGAACTACGTCCATATATTGTGTTAGAATTGATGCAAATGTTAAATGAGAACAATGTCATAGTTCAGTGTTTTAGAATGTTCAAAGAACGCGTTCTTGAATCAGATATGCAAAAATTCAGCCTGAGATTAACAAGTACTCGATCAACCAAATTTTCACAGTATTGTATGCCAAAGGCAAGTGAAGTTGTTGGTCTAATAGTAGGAGATATTACTGGAAAGGAGAATTATTGTGATGTCATTGTTGACCATCGTACAAATGGATTACAACGTATTCATCATAATCATCCAAGCTACATGGCATTCTAATATACACTCCTTTTTACATATGGTGAAGATGGCTATCACCCAACAATAGAGTATGTTGAAACAAATGGTAGACAATCAAATATAAATCGCAAATATGTTACAATGGCTGAATTTTATGCATATCGATTTCATGTTCGTGATAGCGATGCCCTCACAATTTTCAGATCAGGTCGATTATTTCAACAAATTCTTGTCAATGCATATCTATCCATTGAATTACAAAGACTATCATTCATACAAAAAAATCAAGAATTTCTTAGATCAGAAAATTACAACAACATTCAAAATGCAATAAGACAAGGACACACAATTGGTAAAAACATAGGAAAAAGAATAATATTACCAGCCTCTCATGTTGGAAGTCCTCGATATATGCTTCAAAACTATCATGATGCAATGGCAATATGTCGACAATTAGGAATGCCAGATCTTTTTATCACATTTACATGCAATCCACAATGGCAAGAAATATACAAGATGTTATTACCATACCAAAAACCTGAAGATAGACCAGATATTGTTGCACGTGTCTTCAAGATGAAATTAGAAAAATTATTACAAGATATCAAAGACAATAAGCATTTTGGAGAAACCATTGCATGTAAGTGCAATTCCTATTTTTCATATATTTTCTTATTCAATAATAGTTATAACAACATAATTCAATCTTTTTTTTCTAACAATTGTTAATTAATTAACAGACATTTATACAATTGAATTTCAAAAAAGGGGTCTTCCACATGTTCACATCATATTGTGGTTGGCAGAACACAACAAACTAAAAACACCACAAGATATCGATCAATACATATCAGCAGAAATACCTGATCCGGCATCAGACCCAATTGCATATGATGCAGTCGCTAAGTTCATGATACATGGACCATGCAGTGGTAGCACATCAGAAACAGGATGCATAAAAAATGGCTCATGTTCGAAAAATTTTCCAAAGAAATACAATGATACAACCGTCATAAATGAAGATGGAATAGTTACTTATAAAAGACGTAAAACAGAAATTTATGTCGAGAAAAAAGGATTGAAATTAGATAATCGTTTTGTTGTTCCTCACAACATTGACTTAATAGTCAAATATCAAGCTCACATAAATGTTGAAAAATGTCATACATCAAAACTTATCAAATATTTGTTCAAATATATATGCAAAGGAAATGACAGAACAACTGCAGAACTGACTAGCCTATTAAAATCAAAGAAAAATGAACAAAATGAATATGAACAAATAAATGAAATAAAAATATATTTAGATTGTAGATATATAACACCACATGAAGCTGTTTGGAGATTATTTCAATACGACATTCACTGCAATGTTCCAGGTATTGAAAGGTTACCTATTCACTTACCAAAAATGAACAACATAGTATTTACTGATGATCAAGACATGCAAGATATAATCAATTCTGACAAATATGAGAGAACAATGTTAACAGAGTGGATGGAACTAAACAAAAGAGACCCTGAAGCAAAAAAATTAACATTTATAGAAACACCTCGCAAATATACATGGCAATCAAAAGACAAATGTTGGACCCCTAGAAAAAAAGGAAATCGCATAGGACGAATATATTATGTTAATCCAAATCAAGGAGAACTCTATTACTTGAGAATGCTTCTTAACATCAATCGAGGAGCAACATCATTCGAAAACATCCGAACAGTAAATAACATTACATACAATACATTTAGAGAAGCATGTAATGCACTAGGTTTATTAGATGATGACAATGAATGGTTATCAGCAATTGAAGAAGCATCTAATTGGGCAAGTGCAATACAATTGCGAAGATTGTTTGTAAGTATGTTACTATTTTGTGAAATAGGAAATCCACTAAATTTGTTTGAGCATTATTGGGAAAAAATGACAGATGACATAGTATACAAAATCCAAAACACATATCACTTGCAAAACATAGAATTATCAGATTTAGATTTAAAAGACCATGTGCTATATGAAATTGAGAATATACTAATCGATAATAATTCAAATGTATCAACTTATGAACTTCCAAAACCTCAACAAAATTACATACAACAACTTGACAACAGATTATTAAGAGAAGAAATGTCTTTCAATGCATCAGATATATTAGCTGAAGCTACATCTTTATACAATGGATTAAATGAAGAACAAAAAAAAATATACAAAGCAGTTGTTGAATCAGTAGAGTTAGATAAAGGTTCCCTCTTTTTCGTTTATGGCCATGGTGGTACAGGAAAAACATATCTATATAAAATAATAATCTCAATGTTACGGTTCCAAGAAAGAATTGTTTTACCAGTTGCTTCATCAGCTTTAGCCGCCTTATTAATACCACGAGGGAGAACAGCTCATTCCAGATTTAAAATTCCAATAGATATAGAAGAAAATTCCGCATGTGACATAAAAAAAGGAACAAATTTGGAAGAGCTAATTTACAAAACCTCACTAATAATTTGGGATGAGGCTCCAATGAATCATCGATACTGTTTTGAAGCGTTAGATCGAACATTGAGAGATATTTTAGGAGCACATAATGAATGTTCTAAAAAAAACCTTTTGGAGGTAAAACAATAGTGCTTGGAGGAAACTTTCGACAAACTTTACCAGTCACAAAGTATGTTAACAAACATGAAATCTTAAATGCATCAATTACCAAATCAAAACTATGGTCCTACTGTCAAGTTTATAAACTCAGTACAAATATGCGTTTACAACAACCTCAATTGTCTCAACAAGACAAGAAAGAGACGATTGCATTTAATAATTGGTTATTGGCTATAGGAAACGGTACTGTTCCAACCAAAAAATTGTTCAATGACCTTGAAACAGATTGGATAGAAATACCAAAAGACCTATTGATACATGCAAAAAAAGACAAGAAGAAAGCCATTATAGAAACTATTTATCACGATTTTCAAATATCTTACAAAAATCCTGACTACTTGAAAGAAAGAGCTATAGTTACTCCAACAAATGACGATGCCGATAACATCAATGATACAATACTAAAAATGATACCAACAGATTCTACAACATATTTCAGCTCAGACACAATGAGTAATTCAACAGTTCCTTTAGAAGAGCTTCAAACAATGTACCCTTTAGAATGTTTAAACTCAATTAAACAAAATGGTATCCCAAACCATCAATTAACACTTAAGATAGGTTGTCCAATAATGTTAATGCGTAATATAGACCAAACAAATGGCATGTGCAATGGAACACGACTAATAGTGACACAATTAGCACAAAAAATCATAGAAGCAGTCATAATAACTGGTTCTAACACAGGATCAACAGTTTACATCCCAAGAATAATTTTCAATGTGAAAGACCCAAAATGGCCATTTACATTAAAACGCAAACAATTTCCAATCAGGTTATCTTACGCAATGACAATCAATAAAAGTCAAGGACAAACTCTCAATAAGATAGGAATATATCTTCCACGTCCAGTTTTTACTCATGGACAACTATACGTTGCTTTATCTCGAGCAACCTCCAAATCAGGTGTACAAATCCTTATTGAGAATCCAAATGATGAACACCCAAATTACACTCAAAACATAGTTTATAAAGAAATTTTTCAAGATTTAGGTATGTTTCCACACAAACACAATATTTGCTTACCAAAATTTGATTAAAAATAGTAAAAGTTCAACAAATTATACATCTCTCATTGCTGCGACACTTATACATTCACACTTATACAAATCTCTAAACAAAATATTACTTCAGTTTTGTACTAACTTCTTCACATATTTGCAGATGGCTACGGACAACACAGTAACCCCGCTTGCAGCACTGACTAAAGACATGCGTCGACAAACAATAATAGCAAGGATCATCAAGTTATGGACAGCTTATCATCCAACAACTGAAAAGAAATATTCATATGACTTTGTCATGGTCGACCACGAGGTATACCAACATCTTATTTAACCTTCTACAACTTTCATTACAAATATTCATGAATTCCTCTATTTGTACTAAACAAGTATCATCATTTGTTCAGAACACTGCAATAGAAGGATTTATAAGGATTGATGATCCGGATGCAAAAACCATACTTCAACAATTACAAGAGGGATCAATCTACAAGATATACAAGTTCAGATCAGAAAATAAAAGAGAAACATTCAAAACAGTAGATCACAAAATTCGGATCCTGCTCACAGGAGCAACAGATATCACAAAAATCGAGAATGACGATCCAACAATACCACTGTACTACTTCGATTTCAAACCATTAAGGAGCATAGGAACCACCATCAAAGAACCAAAAACAGTTGTTGGTAATAACTCATACAACGAACTGCCAAACAAAAATTAAATAAACTTCCAAAACACCACAAATAGGTCATATTCATAATGCTAACACGATCAATATTTAATTGAGCAGATGTTATTGGGCAAGTCATCTCAATTGGAGCATTGAAAAAAATCCAACAAAACAACCGATCCGTCAGCATCAGAGAGTTAGAGATACAAGATGAAAGGTATAAATACTCGCTTTTCTCAAAATTATCTTACAACACAACAAGTAAAATTGTTTATCCTTATTTCTGTTGCATCCTTCTCAATTTGCCTTTTGAACTTGGTATAAATTGAAATGCTGTAGAATATGATAAAACCCTGTAACTTTCAAATTAGTAGACTACCTTTAAGGTGTTATTGTCTTATTTCTAATAAACTTTAAAAATAGTTTGTTTATTGAAGCACCATAGACATCAGTCAATTTTAGTTAATCTTCAAAGTCATCACAGACAATATAAAGGGGGTTACATCCAACTGTGGTTATCTATCATATTATGATTTGCTATTTTTTCACCAGCAATAGACCATACTAAAGTTGTAACAAAAGCTGAGATTACAAATTAACTGGTTTAAAAAAAGTTGCAAAAACTAATTTTTCAATGTAAAATAAAAACCACATAAAACAGTGGTTTAAAAAAGAAGAAGCTGAAATTACAAGTTAACTGGTTTAATAAAAGTTGCAAAAAATAACTTTTCAATGTAGCATAAAACCCACAAAAGACTTGCAACACAAGATCTAAACAATTGGTCTTCACTCTTGATTGAAAATAACTAAATAACTATATTTTCTTTTTCTTGCATGAGCCGGTACCAAATGGTCTTGGACCTTTTCTTAGTGCAGCTCAGCTTATTCTATACTAAATTTACTATGGTACCACTCTCATAAATGAGCCCAAACAAAACCTTGAGCTGCCACTAATTGTCCCAGCCAATGGCCATGACTCTATTTGCTATGTAGATAAATTTTGGATTATATATTTCCAAACACCACATGTTCTATTGTTTTCTTTCAATCAGCAAATTTTCAATCATTATTTAGAGTCCTTTACATTTCATTGAAACATGGTCTAGAAATTTAGCTACTTTTATCTGTTCAGTACACTAATATCATTTTTTTTAAATATCCTCTCTCAGTTAGATTGTAACACTTTACACTTGCTTTCTTACAGAGATGACAAGGTACAGGTCACCATATGGGAAGATTATCTGTCCGAAATTAACGTTAAAAAAATGCAAGAAGAATCACAGACACAACACATCATTCTTGCATTTAGTTCTCTTTTGTTGTCAACCTTTTCAGGTAAAAATTTCTGGTCCTTACATAAATGAATAAAAACTGTTTAGCCTCTTATAAACAAATCTTCAAAGAAAAAAACATTATATCCAAACTGACTTCTTTGCAAAATACAGAAAAATACAATCTTAAAACCTATTCAGGCACAAGAATATACCAAGAGAGATCTCTCCCACCAATAGCAGACTTTCAAAAAAGGTACTCAACAAAAAAGGCTAAACAAATATCTTTTCAATTTTTTTTTTCATAACAAATATATAATCAACCTAACAAAATTACAACAATAACTAGGATTGCACAAAAACCACCACAACTCACGTTGCATGAAGTGGCAACACCAGAAGAACAATCCAGTCAATCCTCTTCTGATCCAATTTCTGTTGCAGAACTTGTCAAGATGAGCACACCAGAAAACCAGGTAAAACATCAGATCACAAATAATATCATTTGCACTAACAAATACTAACCCTATATAACAACACTAAAAAAAAATGTAGAGCAAACAATTTAATGTTGTTGCTGAGATTGAAGAAGTAGTTGAAGAACTTGGATGGTACTATCTTGCATGCCCATTGGACAAAACACGCTTAAGACAAGCAGAAGCAAACTACAAATGTGTCAGATGCAAAACCTATGTAGAGAAACCCCAAGCATGGTAAGTCAATTGCATTCTCAGATCAGCAAATAAAGTAGTACAATCTTCTCAAACATTCTCTTTAATGATTATTCAAATCTATTGACAAAATTACTTAATTTACAGGTATAACTTCTGTCTAACAGTCACAGATGGCATAGAAAAGGCTGATTTTGTCTTCATAGGAAAATCAGCTGAGTACTTGCTTCACTGTACAGCGCAGGACCTCTTGACCGAACCCAAACCAGAAAAACAATACTTGCCAACAAAATTTTTAGACTTAATTCATAAAAAATACCTTTTCACCGTACGCTTTGGCAACAACAAATTTCAAAAAGAAACTACTAACTACCAAGTGATCAAAATAGCCCCTGTGCCACCCACGACCACAACACAACAACCAACACCATCCACACCAAAAATAATATCACCTCATGCGCCAACAACTCCAGTTGAGAATTTCGGTAAAAACAGGTACTCAAAACTTTTCAATAAATATATATACAAATTGAAAACCCAAAGTATAAATATATATACACTTTTGTTCTTCTTTCAACACATTTACAAATTAAATGTTTAAATAAATTATAACAAAAGGCTTTTCAATATTTTTGTTAATAATAATATATATGGTACAAAAGATGCAACAGCATATAACTTGCAAGAAAGTATACCACAGGGAAAGTATACTTTGTTTGTTGATCTGATAATGCAATTGTAAAACAACATATAACTTTGCGAAAAATATACTTTGTTTGTTGATCTGATAATGCAACAGCATATAACTTCAGGAAAATTGCTTTCATTTTAATAATTTTACAAAGTATATAACTTGCGGGTCACAAGCTCCAAAACAGTGTACAAATTATAACTCATTTTGCATATATAGTAATTTCTCATTGCTAATTTGTTTCAACAGTTCTGAAAGTCAGTTGAAAAGAACAGCAACAATAGACATCAAAGACACAAGAAAGCAACTATTTCCAGAACATCTGTCCAAGAAGCCAAAAACAAGGTAATAAACCATTGAATCACCACTTTCTCTTTTTCTGAAAAATAAAATATGCCACTAATTTCGTTTGTATAAAAAAGGAAAGTATACTTAGGCATTGATCTTATATCATGATTTGTAACACTTTTATATATTGATTGTGAACAGTCTTTGAAATCAAATAGGGAATGTATTTTTTTACTGACATGGTTTCTAAATGGTAATTGTCTCAGTACTGCACTTGACATTTGTATATGGTGTAAATAGGAAATGAAAATTGTAATCAAGGCATAATAGGAACTCAAGATTTGGCATGGCCTTACGTTCATATTTTTATTTTTATTTCTTTTATGCTACATGGATGGGTTTGTGAAATTAGTGGCATATTCTATTTTTCATAACATATTAAGAATTATAGGTATACACTACATATTTGGCAAAAATTCTCTTTTTGCCAAATATGTAGATCAATGCCTAAGTATACTCTCCCTGTTTTCATAACATATTAAGAATAAGAACTTTTTAATATTGGTGTTCACATATTTGCTTTCTCCCTTTAATAACAAACTAAAAAGATTTCACCAAAAAAGAAAACAATAACGTCACAAATTCTCTTTTTTGTGCAGTGGATATTGCAGCAAAGGAAAAGAAAAGGAGAAAGATGAATGATGAGATAATAGATGTGCAGAAACTTTCGCATACTATGTTATAAATATTATATAATTTTGTGTTGGCAAAACTTAAGGACAAAAACACTAGCACCTATTTTGTATATACAAAAAACTGTGTTTGGAAGATTTGTCACAAAGGGATAGCATGCTTCAATAAAGCCGTTATCCCTCTTCCAAACATAGATATAATCCAATATTAGATGCTCTCTGTTGTACAGTTTTTGTTTTTGTTTTGCTAAGATATAAACTTTCTAAATTCACATTTTGTAATATGTCAATTGTACAGTTTTTGCTACGTCAGACTGTGAACTTCTAACTTTGTAACATATTTATGTAACTTTTATGTAACTTTTATAATGCCTATAAAACTTTTCAAATTCAGATGTACTTATATATAAACTTTATAAGTACAATTACCCATGCCTTTAAAAGAAATTGCCGAAGCAACGCGAGGCCTCCAACTAGTTTATCTAATCCTGTGTCATTACCTTGGGCCGAACAGGCTCTACAGGAATTCGCATCCTCTGAGATATCTCAAACTTTGAGTTTTTTTGGGAAAATCTCAACCGTTTAAATACGTTCTGCACGAATCGTAATGCACAATTTTTGCTGGTCCCTTTGGTATCCCCGAATAGGCACCGTACACGTTGGTCACGCAAAAATTGAGATATCTCAGTTGATACGCACTCAGTGTACAGACCATGACCACCGGTCAATGGTCATATGATGAAATGCGAAAAATGCTTTTCATTCTGAAAAAAAAAATAAACAAAATACTTTTTCCTTGTCAAATTAGGTTTTAAAATTAATATTTTTTCCATCTGCAAATTAATAAAATATTTTTATATAAAATTTTCATATGTAGATTATATTGAGGGATTTAAATCAACTGTCGAAATTTTTATTAATACCCTCCAAAAAAAATAGCAAATCTACCGTTCGCATTGAAAAAATTTCAAAGATAACCTAAAAGCTACACGTTTGGACGGTTTGCTTTTTTTTTTACAGACATAATAAGCCTAATACCATGCTGGAGCATTATATATATATTTTTTTATAAAGAGTATGACTACAAAACTACTATAAATATTAGATAAAACATTAGTACTCAGCTAATTAACAACATCAGAAGAGCACTCACTTGAGATGAAACTATACAATACTGTAAATATTAGATAAAATATTACTCTACATATAGACAGTTTCCACAAGAAATTGTTTATCTAAACAGCTTAATATCTTTCAGGCCACATATTACAAGCAAAGATAGCGAATCAGTGTAGCTACGCTAATATAGCCCGAAACATCAAATACCACCTCCTAATGAACAACACACAAAACAAATCCAAAAGAAATATTCGAACAAATTGCTTCACCAGAAATAATCCAAAATCAAATGATACTTCAATTAAAAAATAATTATCTACAATTTCTAATTCAATGACTAACACATAAGAGTAGAACTAGGGTGTGATGTGCTCACCAAACTCTTTGGTGAGCACAACTCTACATAAATTATTGGATTCACTTCAAACGAGATGAATCCAACCGTTGAAACCGATGTACTTTACGAGTGTGCGCGTACATGCAAAATTTTGAATTTTTTGAATTCATTTAGTCTCAAGTCAAGTGGTCAAAATTGATGATTTTTTGAATGCATTAAAACAACTTCATTTTGGATCATTCATTTTTCATCAATTTTGACCACTTGATTTGAGACTAAATGAATTCAAAAAATTCAAAATTTTGCATGTACGCGCATCACTCGTAAAGTACATCGGTTTCAACGGTTGGATTCATCTTGTTTGAAGTGAATCCAATAGTTTATGTAGAGTTGTGCTCACCAAAGAGTTTGGTGAGCACATCACACCCTAGTTCTACTCAACACATAAACTCAAATTTAACTTGGTTCAATCTAACAAAACTATATATTACCTGGATCCGCGCAATATTCAATTGGCACACCTTATTAGATCCAGCAGAGATCCAACAGTGATTGTGCAAATACTTGAACAATCGTCAGGTACCAATTGGAGACATAAAATTGACAAATATCCCACTAAACATCTCTAAAAAAATTTGACAAATTCTATACACACTAAACATCTCTAAAAAAAAAAATTATAGCAAACCGCCCCCACTGTGGAGCGATCAGCTATACATCTGTAAAAAAAAAATAGCAAACCCCCCAAATGTGGGACGGTTAGGTTATTTTTGAAAAAAATTCAATACTGAGGGTAATTTGCTATTTTTTTTTAGAGTATTAATAAAAATTTCGGAATCAACTGTTTAAATCTCAAAAGTTTAATATATACTAACATAGTGACGTACAAATTTGGGGGAATTTCATTTATACCCCTCAAAAATTTCAAAATTACGTATTTCCCCCTCTAAACTTTGAAAACTCACAAATTTATCCATTTTATTATTTTTTATATTAAAACTCATTCTAAATTTATAAAATACCCATTTTACCCTTTATTAAAAGCATAAAAAGTCCATCGGACTCAAATTTGAATATGAAGAGTTCCTACTGTCTGATCCACGCTCATCGCATTAAGATCTGTGCGTGTTGGCTTTAAGATTCGTGCCGATCTAGCTCGCACGGAATTTAAAGCAATTTTGATCCGCGCATCACATTAAGATTATGGCATGTTGCTTCAATATCCGTGTGTGTTTGCTTCAAGATTCGTGCTGATCTAGCGTGCATAGATCTTAAAGCAGTTCAGATAGTAGAGGAACCCTTTAAATTCAAATTTGGGTATGATGGGCGTTTTATGCTTTTAATAAAGGATAAAATAGGTATTTTATAAATTAAGAATGAGTTTTAATATAAAAGACAATAAAATAGGTAAATTTGTGAGTTTTTGAAGTTTAGAGGGAGAAATACGTAATTTTAAAGTTTTTGAGGGGTATACGTGAAATTTCCCCTACAAATTTTGACAACAATTACAATCCACGGCAAAATTAATAACAAAAATGTACAACTTCAGAAGTTCTAGAACACTTAGATAAGTCGCATGCCAATTTGTTGTAATTTGAAATCGTTAATAATAAAATTTAGCAATATAAAAAAAATTAAATCAACTTGTGATAGATAATAATCATATAATTAATTTGCAAATTAAATCAAATTTTATGCACCGACTTATATAGTTATATGTGACTCACTCCATCTAGTTTTATGACAGGGTCCATCCATTTTATGATAAAGTGATTTTATGCACCGACCTGTGATAGCTTCAATTTTTTATGCTTACTAATAAAATTATAATTAGATGTACTAGTATTATTTATGAACGTTCAGATTGAAGCAAGCATAAAATGCATGGATAGATGAAAATTTCCTGCGCACATGAGTGTAGTGAATTGAAAACGGGTCGGTCCGGTCCAAACCCGGTCGGGCCACGATTCCAACGGGCCACGGTCCACACGAGTCTAACGGGTTTTACGGTCCGGATCCGGCGGTCCGAGTAATTGGGGGTCGGCCGAAATCCATGCTTGGACCGTGATCCAAATTGATACGGGCCGGTCCGATCCACGGTCCGGTGGTTTTTTTTTTTTTTTTTAAGACTGCTGCACATAATTTAGAAGTTTTTGAGGAGTATACATGAAATTCTCCCAAATTTATGAGTGAGGCTATGGTACATGAAATCAACCCAATTTTTTTTTTTTTTTGTCCGGTCCAGAACGGGTCCACGGACCTACACGATCCGGTCCTACACGGACAGGGGAAAAAAACCAGACCAGATCTGTGCCAGGACCATTTCTAGCCTTGGTCCGGTCCGGTCCTGAACCGGCCAGTCCATTTAAAAACACTACATGAGTGTATGAGTTCCATTTAAAGAAAGAGAATTGAAGGGGTCGCTCATGAAGTTTCTCTTCTTGCGTATCTATCTATCTTCCTAAACAAACATCACTTGGCAAAATCTAAGGTTTAATTAAGACTTTAATTAATCAACTCATAATTAAGCCCTCTCTTTCTGTCTCTCCTTAGCTCTCTCTCTTCCTCGTGTCTAATCATGGATCAGTGCAACTGCAATCTATTTCGACTGGTGATCAGCAACCTAATTCTAAGGTTGCCTCTGCCTCATGGAGGATCCACCGAATTGGGTTCCATATTTTGCAAGATCTTCTTCAAGAGACGCTCTTGCAAGATTTCTGACATCCCTGCTTTCTTCTCCAACGGACAAGAAATGGCTGCCTTACTCAGCAAACCAGCCGCCATCTTCGACTTGTCAGATGCTGAGATGAGCAGCCTTTCCAGTTCCAAGAAACCTGTCAACCTAACCTTCGAGCTTCATGCCCGGTCTACCGGCGGGCCTGCCTGTGGATTTAGCACCGACCGGCTCTTGGGTACGTTAACATTGCCGCTTGATTTCAGACCGGTGCGACACGATCAAGAGACCTGGTTCCACTGTGGATGGTTGGATCTTGACAAGAAAGCCAAGAAAGAGAACAGGCTGGGTGTGTCTTCCCCACAGTTGCACGTGTCGGTTCGTGCAGAGCCTGACCAGCGCCTCTCCTTAAAGTTCACTGGAAGTCTCAAGGGAAATGTTGAAATCTTTTATGTGCACGGCTCAACTCCGCAACCGGCTTTTACAAGCACCTTCACATGGGGTCCTGGACTAGAAGCGAATCTGGTGCTACCGGATAAGCCAACCAAAGGCCTAAACGGCTGGTTGCGGCAACAACTCTGCTCCGGTGAGAAAAAGGTGGAACTGAGGAGTGGTTGGTCGGTCACGATATGCGACACGTCAGGTTCCCCTGTGGCGGTTGCAACAATGGTAGTGCCTTATGTACCAAAGATGCAGCCTCTAGCATGGCTGATAGAGCAACTTGGGGACAACGAGTGGGTTCCATGGGGACGCCTGGCAGCTTGGCATGCGGCGTCAGATCCGTGCATCCACATCAGGTTTGAAAAGGAGACTGACAGTCGACCATTCGAGTGGTTGGTGAATCCAAACCAAACTGGCATACTATCAATAGATTACAAAGCAAGTAGAAGAGGCGGGTTTGTGGTTTCGACGTCAGTCGGTGGTGAAGGGAGTCGTGCCCAGCCAACTGTTGAGGTCTCGACAAAGCACGTCAACTGCACCGAGGATGCCGCATCGTATGTTGCGCTTGCGGCAGCCATCAATCTAAGTGTTGATGCATGCCGGCCATTTATTTAGGATGTTTATTTTTAAATACAAGTGCAGTAGCCTGGCTCTTGAATTAATTTTGCCTTAACATTTAGGTAGCTGATTCTGTACTAAATAGAAAATCAATGTTGCAATGTAATTCGTTAATTGACTATGACATAATTGTTCATGATCTCTATAGATTTTCAGTCTATTATCACTCGTTTTAAGTGTTATATATTCTTCTCTTTCTATGTATATAAGAACATGTTTGCCGGATCTATTCCTATTGCAATAGTGAGAATAATTATGAAATTATCAACCAACGAATTGAATTAGTAAATATTGGATTTTGATCCCGTGGTAGCCGAGTCCGATATGGTAAAGTGTATAGCTAATCTTGGAGTTTTGTAATTTTGTCTACAAATTGGCTCATTTTAAAATAGTAACACGGATTGAATCTGGTTCATTTTAGTCTTAAGACATCAGAAAAGCAAAATAGTTTTTTTTTTAAATATGAGTTGGAGGTCAAACCAACCAACACATTTCAAACCTGTATGCACAAATAATTTCTCCACTTTGTGAATTTTGAACCCATAATCTTCCATATAGGAGCCATATGCATTTGTCAATAGATCAAAGGCAGGTTCTTAGAAGAGTTATCCGAGTGAGGCTATGGTACTATGCATAGCACGGATGGGTCCGTGCTACAGCTCTAAATTTGAGTTTTCAAAATCCTAACGGTCCATCCAAACCGTTCAACATGATTATAAAATGAATATGTACTTGCAAATCAAATTTTATATTTTTTCGAATTTTTTTACTATTTTTTTAGATAGGTAGAAAATCACTTGATCTGAAAATTGTGGACCATCCAAAAACAGTGATTTTCTATCTATCTAAAAAAATAGTAAAAAAATTTGAAAAAATGTAAAATTTGATTTGCAAGTACATATTCATTTTATAATCATGTTGAACGGTTTGGATGGACCGTTAGAATTTTGAAAACTCAAATTTGAAGCCGTAGCACGGACCCAACCGTGCTATGCATAGTACCATAGCCTCACTCGAGTTATCCAACAAATGAAACCTAAAAGCTCCCTGCTGCCCCATACTAAGATAAAATCTCTGGCAAAACGATCCTTGCCATGTATTGTCATGTAAAAAGGTCTAGAATAGGTGCATGGATAAACACCTTTTCCTTCCTCTTTTTTTTTTTTTTTGGTAAATTCTCTTTCCGTGTTTTGACTTCAACAGTAGTATACAAATTTTGATAACACAACTCGAGCCAAAACAATATGACAAAGCAGCGTACACTCTGCAAAGGATAATTACACAAGCGGCAGGCAAGAACACGACTCACAGATGGGCTTGATAAATACAATGCTTGATTCCCAAACCATTATAAAATTTGAAAAGGACAAAAATCCATGGTCCCGTTCCCGGTAAATAGGTTCGCTCAATTTCGGGGTCCTCCGGAGGTACTTGTATCGTGGTGCAGTTGCAATTCGAAGCCATTAAATAAAAGGGAGGATGATTCATGAATAAGTCACAATGCTGTTCATTCTCTATTTTCAAGGCATTGCTCAAGCACCGTCCTTACGCGAAGCTGAAAAAACGATGGAAAAAAATATAATGTAATCAAACAATACAACTGTAGCAATAAGGTATGCAATGGCAGTCTTTTCCTTTTCTCTGCTCCATTTTATTGTTGTTCTTTAATTGAAGCTATCCTGTAAATCATTAAGGTGTCAACTAAGTGCTTAATACTGGCAAAGATTGGATAATAACCAGTTGGGCCAGGCACAGTACAGGAATAGATTTGAACCATATGATGTCCTTTAAACTGAAAGTTGCACCAACAAAATAGCAACAAAGCAACTCTTATCTAAGGCTCTTTTTTACATAGATAAAATATGAAGGGCTTTTATGCAATTTGTTAAAGATTCAAGATCTTAGTGTAAACTCCTTCAATGGAAAAGGATCTACCTTGCAATCCAAACAGGGGTCATTGATCATAGTTTTCAACTGAGATATTATCCCAGCACTGTGGAGAGCAGAAACCCTGAGAGAGTTTTTGTGGTTTGGATAAACTAGATTCACCAAACACCAGAGAGATGAAAGTCGCAACAGCCTCTCCTTGCTCTGTAGGAAATTAACTAAGAAGGAATTAGGAGTCGAAATGTTTAGTTCTGGAGAAACTGGGAGTATACAATCCATCACTGCATCTTTGTGCAAGTCATTCTCAGCTGCTATGTTGGCAAGAAAGGACATTCCCTGAAAAAAGGAAATAAATTCTTACATCAAAATCACATTGTAGTTTTGCTTAATATTAATAATTTACATTCTAAATTGATGTTGCTGCCCAGCTGGAGCGAAACTATCACTGACATTGTCTACATGTACTCAGATTTGGATAGCGTGCAATTTTTTAGGGCATCACAAAGATGCCTCTTATGATCTTATTTTTTTTTCCTCGCTGTTTTAAAAAACTTTTTGACTCATACTATACATTATTTATTTCAGAACTGCATTTCTGCAAGCAGTTTGCAGCTCCTTGGATCAAACCTTAATTCTGTTAAAAATATATTTTTCACTAGGCTTTATATGTTTTTGATATACGATTAGTCAACTCGGGCCTTAATTGGACATTAAACAACTCAACTCCTAGAAACCCTTGATGATATGACAAGCCCAATTTCATATCACAGAGTCCAACGTTTGCATTTACCAGGATCAAATGATATTACAGGCCTTGCCATTCTCTCAACAAGAAAGCAGTAGACCTAAATATCCATTGTTTTTGACAACATTTTCAGTCTTCTAATTTAACCTTTCCCCTTTGCGACAAAGTTTCTTTTTTATTTGCTTCTTTCACATTGGCTTAAGTTGTCAAGTAATAGGGGTTAAAAGCTATTTTTGTCAGATTCTCTGAAGACAAATTACACCACTTCATACCGATGGGTGCTCAAAGTTAACTCTGACCTGAATACACATGCCAGGTGAGCCTGCACTCTTTAACTGTCTGGAAACAGCATTTAAAATTGAAATGTCTTCTGAAAAGATATATTTAGTAGAGTCACCGCATCCATCAACAAAGTTGCCAGCTAATGCTAATGCTTGCTCTTGAACAAGAGGATCAGGATCTGTAACATGTTACTTCTAGTTTTAGCACCAAAATAAAATGCTGGCACTAATACTTTGGCAAGATTTCAACAACCATATCAATAATTTTTTTCATTTGATGCTAGTTTTGCCATTGTTCAGTTATGAGTGCTAAATTGAGCTTTCACCTTTGGGTAGGAACAAGGGCTTAACACTTTAACTGCGGCTTAAACAAAATTATAAAAATCCAAGAGACTGACAGACAAAAAGAAGCCCATATGTATCAAGAAAATACAGGCATAGCCCAATGCCAGCTAATTCTGATACCAATGTCTCTGGGTAGAATATTTAATCTTCAGTTTAGGGTGTTGTCAGTATTGATCCTAAATTTCTGTTAAGCACAGTACCAAGTATCAGCCTTCTTTCAGTACTTAATTTTTAGCTGTTGTTTACATATGTATTTTATGTCAATTTTTTGCATTTATTTGATACAGGATCTTCACAAGCCTGCTACCAGCATTGAACAGTATACTGGTACCGGGATTCCTAAATGCATTATGGAGAAAAAGGGTTACCAGAAATCAGGGTTGTCAACGTAGAAGCAGTCAGCTCTGTAAAAATAAAGTCCTTGTCTTTTCTGTCCAGTAGAAACATGAGATTTCGCAGAGCCCTTACTGACTTTAACCGCACTTCTGAATGCATTGACCTAGCAAGTTGAGATAGTGTTGAGACACCCCCGCATTGTAAGAGCACCGACTTTTTGGTCGTCAGGTTGACAGCCACATTGCAAATAGCATCCAGTGCAGCCGTCTGCAAGTTACATGTTCGCTATAAAGCTAATAATGAAATAATAAACAGTACTGCAATAAGTTAATAGCCTAATGGTCAAATGATAATTACAAAAATTTACAATTTACAATGGTTATATCACAGACATGAATTTCAGATAGGTATTTCAAAACTGCTATATTTCTAACCAAGAACTCCATTCTGTACCCTCTCCAAAACAGAAATGATGGCATTTTAAAAAACAGAGAGAGAAAGTAATAGTATCGCTTATGCCTACCTGTACAGAGGTTGATGAGTCACATAAAAGCTGCACCAGGGGCATTACAGTTGATTCTGTGCCAAAGCGGCCTGCACAAAGATTCTAAAAGGAAAATCCTGTCAAAAAATGACCTAATTTTTCAAAGAGGGTTTATTTATCTGAGCGACAGTGACTTCAGGAAATAACCTTGAGTGATCGTGAAATGTTCTTGATAACACAGCAAGCAGCAGTACGAACTTGAGCACAGTCATGTTTAAGTAGATCGATTACCAAGGTTGGAACCTACATTAAAAAATTGTTACTGAATAAAATAATGAAATGAAACAGTATGTCTAGGGGGAAAAAAAATAGAATCATTAAGAAGTAGGAAAGCACATAAATAAATTGACATAAGCTGCTAGTGGGGGTTACGATTTGCTTTTAAACTTATATTTTGGTATCAGCTCTTATAACAGCAAGGAGAGTGCATAATAGCAGTCAGCATATACCGGCCATAATTTTGGCACATGAATGCATTTAGCAAACCATTGTACATGTCCAACCAATTTTATAATTTAGGCATACTATCTGTTCTTTGGAGAGAGAAGAGTGCAAAATAACATACCTGTAGTTCAATAAGCTTAGCTCTAGACTGCTCCAACTTTGAACTGAGTTCACCCAACACAAGCAATATTCCTTCGAGTCGTCTTGCTTCCAAAACAGCTTTACCCTTGCGCAGGTACCCACAAAGCCTCTCAGCGGCAGTTACTGATAGTGCTTGTCTGTGTAGCTCCTCACTCTCCTCAATTAAACCTTTCAGCACAAATGGAGCATCATCTCCAACACGACCAGCCTCTTCAATGAGATCCAAAAGGATAACTATCAGCTTACTTTTGATCTGCATCTCCTGGAAGTACACTGGAAAGGCCCGCTCAACTGTAATCAAGCACACACATGCAAGCAATCTTGTACGAGGGTACCTGATGTAAGGCTATGCAAGTTTAGGCTCAGAGATAGAGATAAGAAGAAGAAAGAAGGACAAATACCAATAGCCTATTCTTAATTCATCAATTCCCACAAAAATAAAGACACCTAAAATTCTTGAAGTTCACTGAAAGATCTTCCTGACAAATAAGTAAAAGCACAAGAAGCTCTAAAAGTGTACACAAGCATGTATAGATAATATGTAACAATTGACTGCAAATTAGAAAATTAGGCTACATCAGTACCTGTCTTGTATCAACCCCATCAATGAATTGAAAGCTTTTCCGTTGCCTATGGATATGAACTTGGCTGCTGCATCTGAGTTAGTTCTTACAATTGCTGATATGGCATCTAAACAAGTGTCCCTTTGGTTTGTAGAACCGCCTAATAAATACACAAGTTTTTGCATTACTCCAGCATCACAGAGCGAAGTTTGTTCAGTGGGTTTCTCGCAAGAGTGAGCTATAATGCTAGCGGCGAATTCTGTTATGTTTTCATTTGTGCTGTTCAGAAGGGAGAGAAGAAATGCCTTGTTTTCTTCCAAGAGGAAGTCATATTTTGGAGCCATCTTTGATTGGAATATTATTCGAAGAGTGCGTGCAGCTGAATCAACTACCTGTTAGGACATGAGCTAATCAGGCTTCACTACTACTGACAACTTGTTAACTAGTGTGTTTCTTTCTTTCTTTTTTAATTTTTAGTGTGCTTAATTGAGCTTTGATTATCTATTTAAACTAGCAGGACCAATGTCAGCCTTTCAGCAAAACACACTAATCAATGACTAACACTAACTATTATAAAAGTAACAGCGCAGTCCCAGAAATCAAATTACCCCATTAGCAATACAAAAAGCAATCTGGCCAAACCCACCTTAGCATCAGGATGAGATAGAAGCATAGTGAGATTAGGCACCGCGCCGGCGTCAAGCACCGCTCGAACCCCCTCCTCGACCCCACAAGCAAAGCTCCCGACTGCTGCGGCGGCCTGAACAATGACAGGTGGTGGCAACGAAGGGGTAGATAAGAGAGCAACAATCCTCGGCACGGCGTGCAGCCTCAAGTAGACCAGCTTCTTCGTGCGGTTTCCGATGATCTGGTTCTTGATCCCCCTCAGAGCTGTGAGAAGCGACTCGCCCGCTTCACCGGAGGAGAGACGAGCGGCGAGTTGCTCCGGCGCGCTCGTCGGAGGAGCCTCCGCCGCCGCCGCCGCTGTCGTCGGCATCGGGTGGGAGAAGGCGAGAAAGAGAAATTTGAGATACAACCAAAGGTACTCTTTTTTTTAATATTATTTAATTACAAAAAAGAGAGGGGTTGGTTGTTGCTCGACGGGATGCAGGGATTGGAGGAGAGCTCAGCTCAGTAGCTGCTCCTGCTCCTGCTCCGGCTCCCCCTACCAAAGTATTGTTGGATTTGGATTCGACTTGTGAAGAACAATTCCTGATCAAATTTAGCAACACCTCAACTTGATTCTTTTTCTACTTGTTTATTGATTATTTATTTATCTTCCAGTAACCGGGTTTTGTCCTTTTATTAATTTTTAATATCCGACAAGTTATTACAAGTATATTTATTAATTTATTAATTTATTACCAGTTTATTACCAGGAATATATGCAACGAAAGAGTGGGTGTGGTGTCAAACCGAAAATTTGTCGGTTAGCACACTAATAATTCAAAATTAATTAGTTACTGTAGATTGCACTAAAATTGAATTTTTACCACCAACGCAAACTGAGTTGACGCATCAAATTGGGTCAGTGCACAAGCCCAGTTGAGTTTTTATCACCAACACAAACTGGGTTGACGCATCAAATTGAGCCGGTGCGCAAGCTGGGCTTGGACACCAAATTTTTTTTAGTTATATTTTGTTGTGTGTATAATTTGTAGTATAAAACTTTGATTAGATTGTGCGTATAATTTGTAGTAATTTGCGCACCAACTTACTAAGTATAAAACTCTGCTCAGATTGTGCGTATAATTTGTTGTAGTCATTTTTAATTCAAACTTAGTACAAACTTTTATTTGCGTTTTATTTTCTACAATTTCTATGCGAACATATAATTCTAAACACCACAAAACAAAATAGAATAGAACAGAAAAAAAAACTTAGTACAAAAATTTCAAACACAACAGAAGAGAATAGAACTAAAAAAAAATTAGCTTGTGCACTGGTCCAATTTGGTGCGCCAGCCCAACTTGCGTAGGTGGTAAAAACTCAATTTTGATGGTGAGGTGGTAATGTATTAATTTTGAATTATTAAGATAGTAATTAAAAAAATTACGGGGTGCCAAAGCATAAACTAAAAAATTACGAGGTTGGATTGTTGGAAGTTAGAAATACGCTGACGACATAGGGCCGATTTTGTGCTAAAATTCCGATAAATTACAATAATTCTGCTAAAATACAGTAATTTACTAAAATGCTGAAATTACAATAATTATGTAGAATTATGCTAAAATACGGTAAATTACGCTAAATTACGTATGAATAGGGCCCGATTTGTGCCATCTTTCATAAATCATAAAAATAGTAAAAAAATTCCAAAAAATAATAAAAATTGGTATTCTACAAGTGCATTATATAATAATTTACTGAGCTACGTAGAGTGGAGAATAGAAATGAAAATCTTAATCGGAAACTTCAACTGAAGTTTTGAGGCTCTTCCTTTTGTTTTTGGCGATCTGAATTTGGAAATCGGCATCGTTGTTCGGACTGGATGCGCATTTTCGCAAGCTTTCCGACAAGTGGTCATTTGCTAAAATCGGACACTCGGAGCGCCGTTTACTGGTCCGTTTGAAGTTTCGTCGTCGTTTTTCGCCTTCTCAGTGAACGAATTCGTATCCTCTGAGAAGTTCACATAATACAGTGATTTACTGTTCCGTAGATAATTGGATCCGGATTGTTCTTTTTAACTTTGCACGAATCTCAAAGCACAAATAATACTGCCCCCTCCAATCTCCCAAATAGGCACCGGCTGAGAGTAAATCTGGACCGTAAAGTGATTTACTGTTCTGTACAGTACTACAGAGGATACTGGTCCTTGTTGGAACACCCCGGGAATTCTGAAGGAGTTGATAAAAAAAAATAGAAAAAAATTTGACAGAAAGTTAAGGCTCTTTAAAGTTGTGGAGTTTACAGTTGTCTCCAGGCCGTCCGATTTGATTTGGCACGAATATTAAAGAGGTCCAAGCATTTTATATCGGATCGAATTGGCCCCGATTCTAATCTGACGGTTCGGATCAAAACTCAAAATTTAAGTTACCACGAGGATCCCGTGGTGACTGTGGTGTATGGTGAACCAGATGCAAGGATGATCTTAGATAGGTAGCTTATTTCTCCCTCTGGTCGCTCCAATGTCTGTCTACCCCATCTCACCTCTGTCGGTCGCGCCAAAACAGGAGTTATAGGTATTGTTTCGCTGCCTAAACCTCGCTTTAATTTACTGAATCACCTCTCTCCTGGTAGATTTTCGTCAAGTAGGATCGGATCCGGGATCATCCACCTGCGCATAGCTTGAATCAGATCAGACCAATTGGGAAGATTGAAATCTAGGGATTGTAGAGGCCCCTTTGATCCGGATCCATTCGAAGTAGCCTAGTTTGGTGATTTCTTTTCACAAGTATACTATACTAAAAAGAAGTAAATGTTCTCTTATCTGTCAGATCGCTTCTGAATATTTGAAGAAAGATATGAGATGACTCCTGCTCAAGATCCATTTTACATAGTCAAGGAGGAGATTCAAGACTCCGTATGTCCTTCCCTTAGTTCTCTCAGCTATATATGTAGATAAATTTCTGAGGAATTTCTATTTTTTAAATCCAGATACTTTCAATTTTCTTATGAATTGGAAGTACTGAGTATTATGGTTTCGTAGTCGTGAGGGTCAAGAACTCTTTTGTTGCTTTTTCAGAAGAATTTGTCATGTGTTTTTGTTTTTTATACAATAGTTCAGTACCATATTTGTGAGAATCAAGCTTGGTTTGGATGTGCATGATAGGCTTGGTACATATTTACCTCGGTACCATAATTGCTCAGGAAGAGTTGTTACCCTCCTTACGAGGAATAATACTTGCACACACACACACACACACACACGACATGAATAGCAGATATTCATTACTTTCTATTTGGATAATGTCTCCTACCTGTTATACCTGTTGTATATGTTGATAAAAATTCTTTCCATGGCAGATTGATAAGCTACAATCAACATTCCAACAATGGGAGAGAACTCCTACAAATACTGGAGAGTATGTTCATTTAACAAAGGAACTTCTCACCAATTGTGAAAGCATTGAATGGCAAGTAAGTACCAGTAGACTATAGTATTATCATACATTTTTGGTAGGTATCATAATTATGTTATTTCTCGCATTATGGCTTAAACATCATATGCAGACTAAATCTCGAAGCCCTTTGTTCTCAAACCATCTCACTATTGTATTTTCTGTGCAAGTTATTATAAAAAGTACCCAACTGTCATGTCTTAGGCTTTATAAAATAATTCATATTGCTATTTCTGTGGCTTCTTTACCATACTATTTCTTAATGGAAGGTGGAAGAGTTGAACAAGGCTATATCTGTTGCATTAAGAGATCCTGCTTATTATGGTCTAAATGAAACTGAACTTGGAAGAAGGAAAAATTGGACAGCCAGTGCGCAAAACCAGGTAAAATTGTAATGTTTTGATCTGGGTATTATTTTTCCTTTTACCAAGTAACCTGTGTTGTCCTTTAAAAAGGAAAAACTTGCTTCAGAGAAGCTGTAAGTTCAAGCTGTCTTATCTCACAAAGTTGAAAATATCCCTCAAACAAAATAGCCTGATTTATAAATTATAATGTAAGGTGATAAGCTAAATAAACATTAAAAATTGCAGCAGTGGAATTCTAGAGTTGAGAGAAGTTAAAAAAAAAAAAATGTATGGGATGATCTCTGGTACTGTAACCCTTGATTTTGGATTTGTGGCTTTCCAGAAACTCAAATCTTTTGAATGTAGGTGCGAACAATAAGAAGATCTGTTGAAGCTGAAAAGGGAAAGGGTGGTTTCTCCAATGGATCGAGACAAGAGTTGCTTGGAAGTTCTCAAACCGGCAGATCTAACAAGCAGTATGCCATGGATAATGACGACTTTATCACATCAGAATCTGACCGTCAGATGCTCCTTATGAAGTGATTCCCCACACCAACCTTAAATTTGTTTTTAATTATTATCCCGAGTATTTTTTCTGTGCATCTTTCCTAGCCTGATTGGGTATTCTTGCATTCCTGTCAGTATTAACTGATTGTTACCATACCTGTCAATGGGGCTGGTAAATTTTGTTACTTTCCAGTCTTATTCTGGTAAAGCCAAAATTAACCATTTAGAGTTTGGAATAGAGTAGAGTTAGCTACTTGGGTTTTATGTTCACTATGTACAACTGTTTTTCAGGCAACAAGATGATGAGCTTGATGAACTCAGTGTTAGTGTTCAAAGGATTGGAGGGGTAGGACTCACCATACATGATGAATTGATTGGACAGGTATACATTTAAAATTTATGAAATGCTCATA
This sequence comes from Carex kokanica, assembly GCA_025461125.1. Taxonomy (NCBI): domain Eukaryota; kingdom Viridiplantae; phylum Streptophyta; class Magnoliopsida; order Poales; family Cyperaceae; genus Carex; species Carex kokanica. The sequence goes on along the minus strand of JAJGRX010001391.1, from coordinate 182,679 downwards.
GAGCTGAAATAATTGCTGTCTTTGTTGGAAAATGGATGTAAAAAAGCTGTTAGAATTGACAAAAGGAGGTACCATTGAGAAGGTAGCAAATCCCTGATGCAAATCACATAATTAGAAGCTTAGAACAAAGGATCACTCACTAATTATTACTTGCAGTTATGTTTGGGATTGACTGCATTTATATCTTCTAAGATTGTCTGGATGCTGAAACTGAGTGACAAAATTCTATATTCTGATGCAGCTTCTTATAATTTGATACTGGTGCTAATATGTGAATTTATTTTGTACAGGAGAAAATCTTAGACGAACTAAGCATGGAAATGGAAACGACTTCTAACAGGCTTGACTTTGTTCAGGTGTGCCTTTCTGTTAAGATATCAGCCCACAATTTCAGTTTATATCTAGCTCTGTTTCCTCACAACAAAACTACTTTAATCTTTGCAATTATGATTATATGTTATTATATGTGCTAAACAAATACCTGTTCATCATGGTGCAGAAAAGGGTTGCTATGGTGATGAAAAAGGCTAGTGCAAAAGCACAGATAATGATGATTGCATTTTTGATAGTTCTCTTCATAATACTTTTTGTTCTAGTGTTCCTTACCTGAGACCTATTTTGTGTAAATTAAGCTGTTAAATTTGGGAGGTTTATTGTTGTAGGTATTGCCTTGTGGATTAATAGTATCTAAATGAATCATTTTGGTTTAAAAAAGCTTGAAATTTGCTAGCCATGTTATCAAGGACTAAAGAAAATATCCACAAATTGATAATCATTTTTCACGTTAGAATTTGTTGCCTATTTTTATGCAAGGTCACAAGGAGAAGTCCACAGAATTCCTCTTAAAAATTTGAATTTTTCCATCTTTTTTATATTATCGTCATCTACGTGCTATTACGGACAGTTATTTTCGTTTGATTTTATATAGAGCAAATTATACAAATGGTCTTCAAAATATCACAAATATCACTCATTGGTTTCATTGTGATCCTTAAACTGTCACTTATTTACTATCCTTGACATTTCAGAATTTTCATTTGGTCCTTCAAATTTTTTTAATTAGCTACAAATTAGTCCATCCATTATCAGGGGTCAAAAAGAAGATGAAGACTTGTGCTTGGATCCATGTCATAATAATATTTATCATAACATATATGCAAATAGAGGAGGGATTCAATTACAGTCTTTTTTTTGACACATCTTGACACTGTTTTTTTTATAGGTCAATTTTGCGATTTCAAAATTCAAACAGTTGATCCAAACCGTTCAACATGATCACCATATTAAAATGTGCTTGGAGATCAAATTTTACATTTTTTTGAATTTTTTACTATTTATTAAGATGGTTACAAAATCGATGTTTTTCAATAGTCTGAAAACAACGATTTTGTAACTATCTTAATAAATTATAAAAAAATTCAAAAAAAATGTAAAATTTGATCTTCAAGCATATTTTAATATATCCATCATGTTGAACGGTTTGGATCGACTATTTGAACTTTGAAAATAGTAAGTATCAAAATGTATCAAAAAAAAAAGTGTAATCCGATCCCTCCTTGTGCAAATATTAGTTTTTGAGTGATGCTACAATATATGCCAAACTTTGGTGTTGTCCAAATAAGTCACAATGGATGTGTCCGTGTCCTTTGAGATATCTAAAAATTTGCAGTTTATTTAAAATTGGGTCAAAACGTTTACGATGCCTATTCAGAATCCGAGGGGCTATTATTATTACTGTTCTTTAAGATTTGTGCAGAAAATTTTGAACGGCCTGAATTTTCTACGGACCTCTACTCAAAGTTTGAGATATCTCATGGGATGTGACTTCCAATTTGATGAATTCGGTTCCTCCAGGTACCTGACTGAGACAAATTATCAAGTGACGGTTACTTCTATAGACAAATAATCTGGACCGTCCGTTGATAATTTGTCTCAATCAGGTACCTGAGAAGACAAACGAATTCTAATTTGATGACCTTGCACGTATTTATGTCTCGCAGCCGTTCCTTTGTACATGGACCTTTAAACTGCCGATGCGGCAACCTGGAGTATAAATTGAAAGGTATCCGACTGGAGAGGGAGTGCGTATCCTCTGAGATATCTCAACTTTTGCGTGACCGACGTGTCCGGTGCCTATTTGGGGATAGCGCAGGGGACCAGTATTATTTGTGCTTCGAGATTCGTGCAGAACTTATTTGAATGGTTGCGATTTTCCATAAAGTCACGCAAAGTTTGAGATATCTCAGAGGATGCGAATTTCTGGAGAGGACGGTCTCAGTCTAATCCAATTTCCTGTGGCCGGTCGCTGACAAATTAACTATACAGAGGAATTTTGCTCCGATGGGTCAAAAGTCCAAACCCCAGATCCCACCCAATTCGCATCCTCTGAGATATCTCAAACTTTGAGTGTTTTCACGGAATATCTTAACCGTTCAAATACGTTTTACACGAATCTTGAAGCTTAAATAATACTGCCCCTTGTGCTATCTCCGAATAGACACCGTACACGTCAGTCACGCAAAAGTTGAGATATCTCAGAGGATACGCACTCGATTACACCACGAATGTTGGATCCATAATAGGACAGGCGCTTTCTTTTTTTCGCTTAGGTCCAGCCTGGGGCTAGGGAATTCATATCCTCTGCATTAACTGAAAAGAGAATCTTTTGAGTTAATGAATCTCGAATGTCCGATCTATTTTAAGATTCGTGCGAATTAAATCTGCACTAATATTAAAGGGTCCCTATGTTATAGACACGAGCCGGATTGGCTCCGTTTAAAATCAGACCGTTGAAATTCATTAACTCAAAAGATTCCCTTTTGAGTTAATGCAGAGGATACGGATCCGGGGCTAGGGAACTCAGCCTGAGGCCTCAGATTGAGAGAAAATCAGATCCGTTATCTATTTTCTCTTCCACAAGACCACAACATATAGGTGGGGGACCACATAAATCAGTGGCAGTGATTCACTTTGCATACAAATATAAAACTGCCCCCTCTGGCTCTCCCTTTCGTTACGCACGAAGTTCTCCTCCTTGTCTCTCCTTCTCCTCTCCCCCTCCTCTCTCTTTCTCCGCCCAAATGGCGACATCTGCTCTCACATGCACCTTCGGCGGTGGCGTTCCATCCCTCTCTCTACGCAACCAGCGCCGCCTCCTATCATGCCAACCCCTAAGCGCGCGATCTATCCCTTCTACTTCCCCTCCTCTAATTTCCCTCCCCTCTAAACCCCTTGTACCACTTGCACCTCTCCTCCGCCACCGGAAGTCTCTCCTCACAACTCCGATCCAGGTCTCCGCCTCTGCGGCATCCGCTCCCCTTCCCTCTGCCACCCCACCGCAGCCATGGCAAGGCGCTGCCCTCAAGCCCCTGGCGGCCTCGATTCTCACCGGCGTTATTGTCTGGTTCATCCCTGCTCCTGCCGGCGTGGCCCGCAATGCCTGGCAACTCCTCGCCATCTTTCTCGCCACAATAGTCGGCATTATAACTCAACCACTCCCCCTCGGAGCTGTTGCGCTTATGGGCCTTGGTGCATCAGTTCTGACCAAAACCCTCACCTTTTCGGCAGCATTCTCAGCCTTCGGTGACCCCATTCCATGGCTGATTGCACTTGCCTTCTTCTTCGCTCGAGGATTTATAAAGACCGGCCTTGGCAACCGCCTAGCGTACCATTTTGTCTCCCTCTTCGGTTCTTCTTCTCTTGGACTTGGCTACAGTCTTGTTTTCTCTGAAGCACTTCTTGCTCCGGCCATCCCCTCTGTCTCGGCCAGAGCTGGGGGCATCTTTTTGCCTCTGGTAAAATCCCTTTGTGTAGCTTGCGGTAGCAATGCAGGAGATGGGACCGAGCGTAAACTTGGTGCCTGGCTCATGCTGACATGCTTCCAGACCTCAGTTATATCCTCATCTATGTTTCTCACAGCCATGGCGGCAAATCCTCTAGCTGCGAATCTGACACTTACCACTATTGGTCAAGGAATTGGGTGGACCGATTGGGCCAAGGCGGCTATCGTGCCTGGCCTCGTGTCACTTCTTGTTGTTCCGCTTTTGTTGTACATAATTTACCCTCCTACTGTGAAGAGCAGCCCTGATGCTCCAAAACTCGCTAAGGAGAAGCTCGAGAAGATGGGGCCTATGAGTAAGAATGAGATTATCATGGCAGGAACTCTTCTTCTTACGGTATTGATTTCTTGCATTTATGCTCTGCTTTGATTATCCTCGTTAGAATCAGTCACTTTTATTCAGGGGTGGATCTAGGATTTTCGTGAGGGGGGCAAAAAAATATCGAATCGGGTTTAAATAGCTGATTGGGTTTAAATCCATTAACTAATTGGGTACTCGATAAAAAATAATGCTTTAACTTATACTTTTCAATACTTTGACCTGTAATTTCTGATGCTCTAACTTATAATTCTAATTACCAATCAAAATTCAACAAATTTGTTTCAATTTTAACTCTAAATTTAACCCGAATTACAAATCAAACATCAAGAGGGGGACAAAATTTTTTTTCAAGGGGACAAAGTCGGTCAGGACCGATAGATCTCCTCTAAAACTCAAAATCCAGGGGGGCAGCAGGCCCCCCCCGGGACCATGTGGGTCTGCCCCTGACTTTTAAGCATTCTATCTGTATTCATGCATGCTTTTACATGGAAAGTCGAATTATATATAGGCCTTAGTTCACTTGTGGTCTGTTTCATGTTAACCATCAGTTGCCCATCTGTTGTAAAAAGTAAAAGCATTGTCAGCGTACCAAAATTAAACCAGAAAGGTCCAATGAGACTCCAACAGAACAAAACCTAAGGGAGTAGGTGGTGGGGGGGACATCCCAAAAGCACACTCTGTACTGATCCTTGTTCTTTGGCACAAAGCATGTAGCCTTTTTAAGTCCTAGTGAAGAATTCTTATTGGGCTTGGATTCCATTTCTGCTTGGTCTGATGCCAGTACCAGTATGACTGTTTCTTGGCACGTGCTTTGTTTTGCCTTCTTTTTGTTTTTCCTTGGCTTCTTTGTGTTCAATTGTCCAATTATTAGCAAATTGAGGGTTATTTGAAGCATGATTGGACAATTGGGTCAATGGGTTAACGGAGTCTTCTTTGCACAATCAAAAGTGAACTGTTAATAATCAGGCAAATGTTTGTTAAACCACATTATGGGAACCAACACCGTATCAGTGAACCAGCTGTATATTTTTAAGTGATTTTGATATCTTCTTTTCAGGTGGGGCTCTGGATCTTTGGTGGAACATTAAATGTCGATGCTGTGACTGCAGCAATTCTTGGCTTGTCAGTTCTTCTAATTACAGGAGTTGTCACATGGAAGGAGTGTCTAGGTGAGGCTGTTGCTTGGGACACTCTGACATGGTTTGCTGCACTGATAGCCATGGCTGGCTATCTCAACAAATATGGTCTCATCTCTTGGTTCAGTGAAACTGTTGTCAAGGTATGAAGTAAATGTTTTAACTTCAATTCTATACTTTCTTTTAAGTTGTCATTAGGCCACAGAAGGTACGACATTTTTCTATTAAGAAACCAGAAAGGTAATAATTTTTCTGGTGCACTTAAGTCATCTATGATCTATTGCACTTCAACTAATACTGGGACGTTGAGCACTGCTGTCCGCAATCAACACTTTTTTTTAATCAAGCGATCAACCAATTAAAAGGTAGAAGAATTGTCATTATGAACGTGGTAGCTACACATTGCACTCTTTGATTGCCTTATTTCACATAACCCTGATTAGGTTATCAGTCCCAAATAAATATTTGCTGTTTTCACTGTCTATCAGTTCACAAATCAAACCGCATAAGGCTGTCTGTAGTTCAAGTATAAAAACTGGACTATTCATTTAGATGGAATTAATTGCAATCTGAATCCGATGGTACAATACAGAAATCTCAAACTTTGTAATGGATAACAACTGCCTCATCTTACTCATGAAACCTCAAATAAGAATGGGTAAGCCAAAAAAAGAAAAATAGTAAATGAAAATCTAACAAATTGAACCAGGGTTACCAAGATACGACACACAGGATCTGTATTCCTTAATTGTTTGGCCATTACAAAACAGTGAATGGTACTATGTTGGAAAAGCAAAAATGAATGAGCAAGTTCAAAAAGTTAGTTCAACGAGCTCAACTTATATTTGCTTATACAACTCATCTAGGTATTTCAGATTTTATGCTCGGTGCTGTCTGTAGAAGCATTCTTACATACTACATAAAACATAATCTGATGTATCAGAATATTATAAACAATGGTATCCCAACAATGCCTCCTTAACTGCAAGGGAGGTGTTTTACAAACTTAACCTTCGAATTTCCCTTCATATTTACTCTGTAACTGATGAGAGTTTTTCTTTCTCTCTTTATTAGTTCGTGGGAGGCCTAGGACTGTCATGGCAGTTCTCATTTGGTATCTTGGTACTCTTATACTTCTATTCGCATTACTTCTTTGCCAGTGGTGCAGCCCACATTGGTGCCATGTTCACTGCCTTCTTGTCGGTGGCTAGTGCATTGGGTACCCCTCCTTATCTTGCAGCAGTGGTCCTCTCTTTCCTTTCAAACATCATGGGCGGGTTGACCCATTATGGTATCGGGTCGGCACCAGTCTTTTACGGTGCCAACTATGTACCACTAGCCGAATGGTGGGGTTATGGCTTCGTGATTTCTGTTGTGAATATACTAATTTGGTTAGGCATCGGAGGCTTCTGGTGGAAATTCATTGGCTTGTGGTGAGTTGGTTTTGTGGCATTTTGTGAGCCATTTATTACTCATTTTGTTCGAGATGGTACACTTGAAACTTAGATGAGCAGTTAGTGGCAAGTTTAGAAACTCAGAAACAAGGAAAATGAGGTTGTGCCTGCTTCCTTTTTCATTTTCATTTTTATTTTTTAGTTGATTTTAGAGATGTTTCACTTTGGAATGGGTGGGAACTTGATACAATTTTTTTGACATGGCTGGTACCCATTAAACACAAGTTTTGCTGGGTGCTCAATTACAAATGGTGCCCTTTATTGATCTGCTTATGACATGAAACTTTCTGTTGAGATGAATAGCTGGTAAGGTGATATTTATGTTTCGTGTTCCTTGCCATATGATGTTAAGCAACTCTTCAGCATTGCCTCTTTTTTTCCCAATTAAGCTTCCAATTATGAGAAGATCTGAAAGTGTCAAACCGCATCACGATAGAACCTGAACGGTAGTACAGTCTTACTGAATTGGTGAGGGGGGAGCCGGGGAGGGGGAAAACCCGTATCCTCCCAGGTACCTGACTGAGAAAACTTAGCAACGGACGACCCAAATTGATCCCAGTCGGGCCAAACTCAATCTGACACCTATGGAAACTTACAGGGCCTTTTTTTTAGATTTGTGCCTGGTTAAAAAAATAGTCTAGATCTAATTTTTCTCAGTCAGGTAGCTCAGGGGATCCAAATTCGGGTCCGGTTAAATCTGGCCCAGGTTAGAATGAATTCGGATCTAGCGAAGTAACCCAACTTTTGGGTTTTATATTGGGACCGTCCGATTCAAAATCCACGAAAATCCATCTGCGAAGTGAGCGCACACATTCCGACGACGAATTCAAATCCCGAGAAAATCTCTAGCGACGAATTCAAATCGGACGGTCTCGATCCAAAACCCAAAGATTGGGTTACTTTAGGGGATCCGGACCCGGTTAGAATTCAAAGGATCTATTTAATATCCTAACTCGGTTTTATGCGTGTCATCAATGGGGTTTGCTATGATCAGTGGCGGACCTATGAAGGCCCAGGGGTAGGCAAGTGCCTACCCCTGGATTTAAATTTTTTTTTAGACCCAGTGTATTTTTATTTCTGTGCCTACCCCTGGTCCAATACTGTCCCTACCCCTGGCTCAGAATAATAGATTTGCTGCTCTAATTTATTTATTGGCCAAGTCCGCTGCTTCGATTAATTCATTGTGCCTACCCCTGATCAAATTCCTGGGTCCGCCCCTGGCTATGATTTGTCTAGTAACAAGAGATGTTAAATTTTCTCACTTAGAATTACTATATATAGACCTAATATAAACATCTAAATAAACATAATTAAATATTATGGTCTGGAAATTCTGACAACCCAACGTTGCAATGACGAAATGATGCAACGAAAATTGAATTCATATCCTCTGCATTAACTCAAAAGAGAATCTTTTGAGTTAATGAATTTCGACTGTTCAATATGTTTCAAGATTCGTGTGAACTAGATCTGCACTAATATTAAAGGGCCCCTTATGTTATAGACACGAGCCGGATTGGCTCCGTTTAAAATCAAACGGTTGAAATTCATTAACTCAAAAGATTCTCTTTTGAGTTAATGCAGAGGATACGGATCCACGAAAATCAAGTAAGACGAACAAATATTTTAAGTTTAATCATTGAATATTGGCCGAGTTATGAGTTATCGTTAGTTTCCAGTTCAAGTCATCTTTTATTTTATTTAAGAATTCATAGAGTTAGTTGATGAAAGTTAAAAGGTGACCAAAATTAGAAGAAAACCATTTGTTTAATTTTTAAAACTATATATATATATATACGACGAGACGATGCAAAGATGATGGACCAGTTGGTGTAATGTGAAAAAGGCCTACTAAGTACTGCTTAAGCATTCTCCAACTATTAATTAGATATTACCACATGGTGGGCACACGGTTGAATAATGTTTTAATTGACAGCTAAGGACTAGAGGGGTGTGGTGATTAAAATTAATTTTACATAGCCATTTCTATTAAATTTAATATCATCTAAAACATAAATTATATATTATCATAAGTTCTAGAGAGAAAAAAAATCTCAAGTTTTAAATTTACAACATTAAACTTGCTTTGAGAAATTGTGGCTGATAGTCCATACCAATTATATATGGTTATTGCTGTACTAAGAGCATAATACAAACTGAATATATACACAAATCTAAAGCATTCAGTTGTTGAAGATTAATGAAGAATCTGAAGGAATACATATCATATTTTAGAATTGAAAACAATAATAAGTTGACCCATAAAATACCTCAATAGCTCAAATTATACACACACACACACACATATGAGGAGGGATCCAATTACACCATTTTTTTGACACATCTTGACACTATTTTTTTATAGGTCAATTTTGCGATTTCAAAATTCAAACAGTCGATCCGAACCGTTCAACATGATCACCATATTAAAATGTGCTTGGAGATCAAATTTTACATTTTTTTGAATTTGTTTACTATTTGTTAATAAGATGGTTACAAAATCGCTTTTTTTCAATGGTCTGAAAACAACGATTTTGTAACCATTTTAATAAATAGTAAAAAAATTCAAAAAAATGTAAAATTTGATCTCCAAGCACATTTTAATATATCCATCATGTTGAACGGTTTGGATCGACTATTTGGACTAAAAATGCAGTAATACCTCAATAGCTCGTTATTCAAATACTGGTATGGGAATATATCTATGATTGTATATAAATACCTAAATGATTTTAAAGTTTAAAGGGGTTTATTTTCAAATTTTCTTTAAAAAGTCTATTGGAGTTTTTTTTTTTTTTCAAATGAGGCAATTTTTATTTAAAAAAACCTGTGTTTATCAAAGTTAAGACAAAAATAAATATATTTTTCCAAATGCTAAAGATCTATAAGATTTTTCAAAATCAAATATAATATCCTTAAAAAGAGAAAATAGAAAAATAGAATATTAATATCCTACAAGATTTTGATATATATATATATATATAGAATGGCTAATATACAAACGTTTGTTCCTTGACTCAGGAATAAACGATTCGGTTCTCCGATTTTCAAAGTTCAAACAATCGATCCAAACCGTTAGATATTTAATCTATATTAAAATGTGCTTGGAGACCAAATTTTACATTTTTTAGAATTTTTTTACTATTTATTAAGCTGGTTTGAAGGTCGCTGTTTTTCAATAGTGCAGAATTTTAATAAAATTAGCGATTTTCAAACCATCTTAATAAATTGTAAAAGAATTCTAAAAAATGTAAAATTAGTCTCCAAGCACATTTTAATATAGATTAAATATCTAACGGTTTGGATTAACTGTTTGAATTTTGAAAATCGGAGAACCGAATCGTTTGTTCCTGAGTCCAGGAACAAACGTTTGTATATTAGCCATTCTCTCTCTCTCTCTCTCTCTCTCTCTCTCTCTATATATATATAGAGTGAGGCTATGGTGCTATGCATAGCACCAATGGCTAGTGTACTACGGCTCAATATGGTACTTTTTAAAATTCTAACGGTCAATCCGACCGTTCAATGTGATATCCATATGAATATGTACTTGCAAACTAAATTTTATATTTTTTCGAATTTTTTTACTATTTTTTCAGATAGGTAGAAAAATCAGTGTTTTTTGAAAATTCTGGACCATCAAAATTCTACCTATCTGAAAAAATAGTAAAAAAATTCGAAAAAATATAAAATTTAGTTTGAAAGTACATATTCATATGGTTATCACATTGAACGGTCGGATCGACCGTTAGAATTTTAAAAAGTACCATATTGAGCCGTAGTACACTAGCCATCCGTGCTATGCATAGCACCATAGCCTCACTCATATATATATATATAGATTTGGGCTAACTTGCTTTGGGAATTAAAGGGGGCGTTTTACTTTGCGCTCATATCTTCATTTTTAAAGTTCAAACAGTCAATTCGAACCTTCCAACATGTTCTTCATATTAAAATGTGCTTGGAGACCAAATTTTACATTTTTTGGAAATTTTTTACTATTTTTTCAGAATTTTTGAAAATCACAACTTTTCAATAAATAAAAAAATAATAAAAAATTCAGCAAAGTGATGATTTTCAAAAATTCTGAAAAAATAGTAAAAAATTTCCAAAAAATATAAAATTTGGTCTCCAAGCACATTTTAATATGAAGAACATGTTGGAAGGTTCGAATCGACTATTTAAACTTTGAAAATGAAGATATGAGCGCAAAGTAAAACGTCCCCTTTAATTCCCAAAGCAAGTTAGCCCAACTATATATATATATATATATATATATATATATATATAGTGCTGGGCTTAGCTAAGCCATGGTGTAAAACCACTTGGTGCTCCACGCCTCATTATTTTCATTTTGAAAATCCAAATGACCGATCCAAACCGCTCAAGTTGTTCTCCATATTGATATGTGCTTGGAGACCAAATTTTACATTTTTTGGAATTTTTTTACTATTTATTAAGCCACTTTGAAAATCACTGATCCGGCGGTTCAGAAATTTTTACTGTTCATAAGGATTTTCAGATTTTCAAAGTGGCTTAGTAAATAGTAAAAAAATTCCAAAAAATATAAAATTTGGTCTCCAAGCACATTTCAATATGGAGAACATGTTGGAAGGTTCGAATCGACTATTTGAACTTTGAAAATGAAGATATGGCGTGGAGTACCAAGCCGTTTTACTCCATGGAGTAGCCTAGTCGGACTCTATATATATATATATATATATATATATGAGGGATCGGATTACACCCTTTTTTTTGACACATTTTGACACCTACCATTTTCAAAGTCCAAATAGTCGATCCAAACCGTTCAACATGATGGATATATTAAAATGTGCTTGGAGATCAAAATTTACATTTTTTTTGAACTTTTTACTATGTATTAAGATGGTTACAAAATTATTGTTTTTAGACTATTGAAAAACAGCGATTTTGTAACCATCTTAATAAATAGTAAAAAAATTAAAAAATATATAAAATTTGATCTCCAAGCACATATGGTGATCATGTTGAACGGTTCGGATCGACTGTTTGGATTTTAAAATTGCAAAATTGACCTATAAAAAAACAGTGTCAAGATGTGTAAAAAAAAGAGTGTAATTGGATCTCTCCTCGTATATATGTCAATTTCATTGAGCTGCTTAGATTGACCGTTCATTTATGAAAAAACATGATTTGACTTATTAGCATACCGGTCATTATGCTAACATTAATTAGCCCATTAACACAACTCATTTTCTTTTATGTTATACATATAATTTTTCAAGAAAATTCATATTTGAACGCCATAAATATGAAAGAGTTGTCCTATTGCATGTGACCTCAGTTATAATTTTATACTTTTGATACCTGTCATCATTTTTTAACTTATTTCCTCTTTTGTGGTTTCATTTCGGATAAAATTAGTTTGCAAAGAAATTAACTAAAATCAATCCAACGGTAAAGGCACTAGCTAATCAGTGCATGAATCTTGATGATTATGACATAATTAATTTTCTATCTCAATGCAACGTTCCAAAGGTTACTAAACTTGGAAGTAATGTAAATTATAATGCAACACATATATGATCACCAATAAGAAGGAACCGGCCATGTAAAGCAAACGTCCAATTTAATGTATTAATGCAATACTTGACCAAGTGAAATTAACTAATTAATTATTGGCATGATATTAATTGTTGCTAGAAACATTATGGTGACATGCATATCATGACATCTAACATAAATCCAAAGAATATATCTGATTAATAATGATGATAAAATAAATGGGGATTAATTAATCGATAATCTATATAATTGTTGAAAGATGAATTTTCTTAATTCTCCTCTATAATTGTTCAATGCCGTTCAATTTGCTTCAATCTACATGATATCAATGAAATGACCGAGATTTATATTATTTTTAGTCGAAAATATCAACAACAAACAACTAAAATAGCATTTATTGCGTTATAGCGGAACGAAAAAACGACGTTATTGTCATATTGCGCCGCTATAGTGTGTTATAGCGCCAATAACGCTATAACACGCTATAATTTGGTTTATTTTATTTTAAAAAACCAAGTTGCGGCTTCAACTTCCCTGGGTGACAGGGACATTAGATTAGTTAAAAACGGGTATCACTCTCGTTGGTTCGAAAACGCTATAGCGGCGCTATAGTGCGCTATTTAGAACCCTGCAACTATCCAATGTTCTAGAAAGAGTGGTAATTAGTTATGTCATCTTTGAATCTTTTAACATGATATTCTTATGAAAATGTACTAGATTAAATTTTAAATTTTTTACTATTTCTTTAGATGGGTAGAAAATCACTTGATCTAAAAAATTTAGACCATTAAATTTTACCCATCTAAAAAATAATAAAAAAATCCTAAAAAATGTAAAACTTAGTCTGCAAATAAATTTTTCCGAAATTTTTATTTCTACCATATTCAGAAAAAAATAAACCAAAACACCACTGTTTCGTCAGAATTCTAGAAATGCCCAGGCCGCTCAATGCCGCTGCAGCCCTAAAGACTGGGGGCCGCCATATGCCCCTGCAGCCCTAGTCTGAGGGCCGCCAAATGGCCCAGCGGCCCTTGTCTGGGTCCGCTAAATGGTTTGGAGACCCCCTATTTTTCTATATATACTCATCTAGAGGCAGAATTTCATTTCTCACCTTCACCCATTCTCTCTCCTGGATAAGAGCTTCTGATCTGTAAGTTTTTTTCTTTCTTTTTCAATTTTTTTTATTTTTCAGTAGGTTAATAATTAATTAATTTAATTTTTAATTTTAGGTTTTGTGTGTATTGGATTCAAAATGAGTCTTATGGTATTCATTTACACTAGTGATGATGTTTTAATAGGCCCTAATGGAGTTTATTATAGTATCGGGCCTGTTACTGTGATTCCGGTAATGCCGGGTACTGATTATGTGGGGATTAAATTGGTTATTTGTCAGAGTTTGGGATTGGATCAGGGTCAGTATGACCTTAATATTCAGGCCAAAATTAGCATGTCCACTAGTTCAGCATAAACCTAGTTCCAACTCTTTCCAATTCAGAATGATGGAGTCTGGCGGGTACGTACTGTACAACCAAACCATGAATTTTTCTGAGGGTGGGTACAAGGTAATTGACCTATATGTGGAGGTTACCCGAGTCAAACGTACCAACTCACTTATGAGGTTAATGGTGGCCCCCAGTCTGAATGGTTTGTCGACCTGGGTATTTGTCGAATTTCCCAGAATATGGGGTGATTTGGTTTTTTCTTCTTCTTAATAAGGTATAAATAAAAATTTCGGTAAATTTTTATATGGAGATTATGTTGAACGGTTCATATCGACTATTTAAACTTTCAAAACAAAAATATTGATCCAAAGTACAGACCAATCTATGTGATGCAAAGTACCATGGACTCACTCTTATATCAAAATAAAATTTTATTTTGAATCTAATACTAGCAATATTAATCACTAAAAAATATATAGATAGATAGCTAGAGAGAGGGGGTTGGCTAAGATTAAAATAGCAAAAGTTTGACTATTTGAATTTTAAAATCGCAGTACTGAGCACTTCAATTGACTATTTGAATTTTAAAATCGCAAAAACAAATTGATAATATTAAAATTCTGGAACTACCATTTTGAATTTTCTAACAAGAATCAGATCATCCTCAATGAATTCATATCCTCTGCATTAACTCAAAAGAGAATCTTTTGAGTTAATGAATTTCGACTGTCCAATATGTTTGAAGATTCGTGCGAACTGAATATGCACTAATATTAAAGGGCCCCTATGTTATAGACACGATCCGGATTGGCTCCGTTTAAAATCAAACGGTTGAAATTCATTAACTCAAAAGATTCTCTTTTGAGTTAATGCAGAGGATACGGATCCATCATCAATTGCCTCTGGACTTTTACGTACGTTCATACCAATTACTAATCACGTGGGAATAAAAAGCACTTAATTTAATAGTCGTATTGTTATAATAATAATAATTATTATTATTATAGTAGAAAAGATGGGCGGGATATCCGAGCGTACACTACATGCAAAGCGAAATATAAGAAAAATGTAGAGTTTGTAAGATGCAGAGAGACCTAAATAAATATATATATATATATAGAGCTGGGCTATGGTGAGTTACGAAGTAAGATGTTATTTTTACTTCACGCTCATATTTTTATTTTGAAAATCTAAACGACCGATCCGAACCGCTCAACATGTTCTCCATATTGAAATGTGCTTGGAGACCAAATTTTATAATTTTTGAAATTTTTTTACAATTTATTAAGCCACTTTGAAAATCGCTGATCGAATGGTCCAGAATTTTTTACTGTTTTTTACTGTTCATCCGGATCTGAGATTTTCAAAGTGGCTTAATAAATAGTAAAAAAATTCCAAAAAATATAAAATTTGGTCTCCAAGCACATTTCAATATGGAGAACAACTTGAACGGTTCGGATCGGTAGTTTGGATTTTCAAGATGGAAATATGAGCGTGAAGTAAAACGACATTTTACTTCACAACTCACCATAGTCAATCTCTCTCTCTCTCTCTCTCTCTCTCTCTATATATATATATATATATACGTGGCACGCTCTATTAGGCCATGATGGCAAGAGATCCCTCGAAGAGATTATGTGAACTCCAAGCAAATAACTTAGCTTCGTTACAAAACAAGAACCAGTCTCTAGCTCTGCTTCTCTCTCTCTCTCCTTCTGTAAACTATAACCTTCAGATTGAAGAAAAATACATCGAAAAGGACATGAACTGGAGTCAAAGACAAGAAGACCCCTCTCTCTCTCTCTCTCTCTAGATCTCTCTCTCTATCTCTCTCTAGTCCCCATCAAGACCGTTTCTACTCGACCCAACAACAAACTGATACAATTCAATGCTGTACAAGATTATGGATTTTTGATGTGTACGGTACGGAGTTCAGTCCAAAACTTAGCAATATATTAATTACTATAAAAATAAAAAAGGGCATATAACTATTCATAAGCACTTCATTTGGCCATGCATTACATATATATATAGAGATAGACTAATGTGCTTTCGGTAGCACTTCGGCCGAAGTGCTACCGATTCAAAATCGGATTTCAAAGTCCAAATGGCCGATCCGAACCGTTCAAGTTGTTCTCCATATTGAAATCTGCTTGGAGACCAAATTTTACATTTTTTAGAATTTTTTTACTATTTATTAAGCCACTTTGAAAATTGTTGATCCGAGTGAACAGTAAAAACAGTGCTTTCAAATTCTGGACCACCGGATCAGCAATTTTCAAAGTGGCTTAATAAATAGTAAAAAAATTCCAAAAAATGTAAAATTTGGTCTCCAAGCAGATTTCAATATGAAGAACAACTTGAACGGTTCGGATCGGCCATTTGGACTTTGAAAATTCGATTTTGAATCGGTAGCACTTCGACCGAAGTGCTACCGAAAGCACATTAGTCTATCTCTATATATATATTTGGAAATAAAGATATATATATATTCGCTTAGTTTTGTATTGGCTTAGAGAGTACGACATTATATATATATCCGAAATTTTTATTAATACCACCGTCAAAAAAATAAAAATAAAAAACCATAAATTATGGGGAATTTGAAAAGTATCAGGGCCTCCAAGTCAATCTGCGGCTCCATTCTTGGGGGACCGTAGATTGACTCTTGGAGCCCCCCCCCCCCCCCCCCCCAAATACACAAAAATTAATGTACTATAATATACTGATATTTAGATTTTTGGGAGGTCTCCAAGTTAATCTGCGGGCCGCATATTGATTTGGAGGCCCTGGTATTTTTCGAATTCCCGAATTTCAGTTTTTTTTTTTTTTTTTGAAATGGTATTAATAAAAATTTCGGTATATATACATCCAATTCAGACTAATTAACGGGGAATATATTACATTCACGTTTTTGCTAAAATGCAAAAAATAACAAATATATAATGCAGAGTGATTTTTTTAATGCTAAGAAATTAGATGATTGCTGGAATAATTATAGGTGGCACTTGTGTGGTACTGTTGTGCCTATAAAGGCTAATTAATATAATTTAATTTCTAGCAGCTAGAATATTGAAACTTCCCTTGCTCTATATAAAAAATGGGGTCTATCCGCCTATGTAGTTACTTTTTCTGATAATGTATATACATAACTTTTAATTAAAAAAAATTAAAGTCACTAACCTTAAAAAAAAAAAAATTATATTGTACCGATAAAATTAAACGGTTAATTTTCTTCATTACTCGTTTTATATTGTACCGTTTGATACATGCACAATTAATATATATAAACTATAAATTAATGACTTTTATATTGACAATTTTATATATTTATTTTGATAGTTATTGTCAAATGAATTACATTCTCAATATAACATTTATATTTTATAATATTGTCAAAAAAAATATAAAAGCTGAAAATTGGTTAGTGTTGAAATTAGCATGCCAAATGTCGGTAATGAAATCTAGCTACCATTCCAATTTGGGATGTAATTAATTAAGTGAGGATGAGGAATTAAAGTTGGAGCTTAATTGGCCACATATTCCACAGAGAATCCACAGGATATCTCAGTTTCCCCTTCTCCAGTTTTGAAGCAAAGCTCATAACCATCGCCATCATCATCATATCATCTTCTCCACCTTTCTCATTCTTAATTCCTACATAGTGCCTCCAAGACCAATATAAGCTTCACTACCATCTCTCTCTATCTCTCTCTCTATCTATCCATCTATCTATCAATCTCAGCCCACTTGAAGAGACAGCCAAATTCCAGATGTACAAAATGAGAAAGCCTGAAAGTGCAAGTAAGAACAATTCAATGAGTAGTAGTGTTAACACAGTTGCGATGGGGATGGGGAGCGTAGTGAAATTGCGGAAAGGGTTGTGGTCGCCTGAGGAGGATGAGAGGCTGATGACTTACATGCTGAGAAACGGGCAGGGGTCATGGAGCGACGTGGCGAGAAATGCCGGCTTGCAGAGGTGCGGTAAGAGCTGTCGCCTTAGATGGATCAACTATCTCAGGCCCGATCTCAAGCGCGGCGCCTTCTCGCCACAGGAGGAAGAACTTATCATCAACTTGCATTCCATTCTTGGCAACAGGTTTAAATTTGATTTTATTACTTATTTACAAGAGAAGTATTGATTAGAATATATATAACTAATTAATTATATAATTAAGTCTCAAGGTGCATTTATGGCTGTGGTCATGTGAAGCCTTCTCCATTTAATTAAAAAGTAAATGGTTAGCTAACAAGTAATCTCTCATGCATGCTTTCAATTTCAGAAATTCTGTTTTTCAATTGTTTTGAAATATAATATTATTTTTTCAATTTGAAAAATATTTTCTTTTGGGATCTCTCAAAGTACATTTATACCCAACTTTAATTGGAAAATTAAATATAATGGTTCTCTCTAAAATTAAGTACATTGTGTGTCCTTGTTACCTACAATTATTGAAAACTGCAGCCCAATAAAATAATCACAATAAAAAGTTGGAATAATCATGTATTGCATTTCCTTATATTATGTACCATTCAAGCTTGAGGATAAATCAAATCACATGTTCGTTATGCTATATATCTGATGCTGTTGAATGCAGTATAACAGTGTACGAACTCAGAGTTCCTTTTTGAAGATATAGTGTGTGTGTGTGTGTGTGTGTATATAGGGTAAAATAACTTTAACATAGATAAAGACGCTCCATAATAAACCGCAACTGATAATTATTACCTCAATTATAGAGAACATTAATCGTAAATAATACATGACATTCATACGGTAAGTAGTAGGCTGTATAATTCAATTTTGGAATTTAGTAGCCGAAAGGTTAATTTTGAATATATACTAAGGCATGTTAACCCAACTAGGATATATATATATATATATAGAGAGAGAGAGAGTGAGTGACTAAGGTCAAAGTGGTAGTTCCTAGCCCCCGGTGCTACCAAGTCGTTTTCGGATTTCCAAAGTCCAAATGGCCGATCCGAACCGTTCAAGTTGTTCTCCATATTGAAATCTGCTTGGAGACCAAATTTTACATTTTTTGGAATTTTTTTACTATTTATTAAGCCACTTTGAAAATTGCTGATCCATTGGTCCAGTAAAAACAGTGCAACCAAATTCTGGACCATGTGATTAGCAATTTTCAAAGTGGCTATATATATATATATCTAGACCACATCCTATATTCCTATGGTTGGTCATGACTATGACTACGTACGTAGCCTCGCTCGTTTACTCAATAACTAATTAACCAGTAGCTAGATTGTTTAATATTTACTTCTTTTGTAAGCTATTTCTTAATTGGTAGTAGTAGTAGTAGTGTAACCGCATGCACTCCTAGCAAATATGAATCAGTAGATAATATTTAACACGTCAAAAACATGAAATCTACGCCATACAATAACGTCCACTTCACATTGGATTTTTTTAATTACAAACTGCGTATATATACATCTTATTAATTATATTATATATAATGTCTAAACCAAATGTTGTATATGTGTTTCAATGTAGGTGGTCGCAGATTGCGGCACGATTGCCAGGCCGCACCGATAACGAGATAAAGAACTTTTGGAACTCAACTATCAAGAAGCGGCTGAAGACCTCGTCACTGCCTTCTGATCCGAGCAACGACAATATCCCGGTTGAGTCATCCAAGTTAGAGCTCAGTGGGTTCATGGCTTTGAATGAAACCGCAATCAAATCCATGTGCATGGATTCATCATCCTCGTCGTCTTCTTCATCGTCTATGCAGAATATATTAACCAACATTAGTTATGACCTCCTTCCCATACCTGACTTGGCCATGTATTGCCCCGCAATACCCGGTTCTGGGTTTTTCCATGAACCGTCGACATATTATGCATCTCATCAAGGGATGAATATTAATGTAGATGGATGCATGGTTGGAATTGGAAGAGGAGGATCTGGCCATGGCCATGATATCTTCATGCCTCCGTTAGAAAGTGTGAATATTGAAGAGCACCTGACAGATAATGAGAGGGGCAATGCCAACCAAAAAGATTTACTAAACAGGGTTAGTAGTGATCATAACAATAATAACAACAACAACAACAATAATGTGGATAAAATGGGGGAGTGGGATTTGGAGGAATTAATGAGAGATGTCTCTTCCTTTCCTTTCCTTGAATTTCAAGTTGAATGATTGAGCCATTTGAAAGCTACGTATGGAATCAAGTGAAAAATATATCAACAGAATTTGCACACTATATTACGTGTTGCAGCACTTTTGTATAGCCAATTAATTGTATTTCCTTTTCTTACGCTATCAGTATCAGTCCTTGTTGTACTTTTTTGTAATTAGTCCATATATACTTTTTTTTTCTCTCTCTCTCAATACATGTATTCATTACAAAGTAACAAATAAGAAGTCAGACTTTAAAAGAGTTGGAAGTGATTTTCCCCCCCCCCCCACTTTCTCAATTGCTCCATATTTTGTTAAGTTGCGTAAATATAATGATTCATATTGACAAGTGTTTTGTCAAGGTGGGTGTAAAAATGATTGAAGTAACTTTTCTCAAAAAAATTCTTAAAAAAAACATGAGGTAACAACAATTGATGTTTCAATGGACGGTCGCATTCAAAGTCGTTAAAAAAGTTGATGACAAAGGCAAGTGGACGTAGCAGTGTTATTAAATAAAGTTAATCTTATAGTTTACCTTTTTGATGTTCTAACGGGGCCTTGTTATGTCATAACAGTGACTATTAGAGATGTATCATTGACACACTATTTCATGTGCATTCTCGTATATATTTTGGCAAATTGCATGGTTCAAATTAACTTCAAACCAATTCATGTATGATGATCTAAATCCATATATTTATGAATATAAAGTACCAATCAAAATAATTACGAGGGAGTCTTACTCAATAATAGAATAATAGAAAAAGAATAACAAAAATTGCTTCCTTCAACTTGGGGTTAACCACTTTGCTGTCATCATTTTGTTTGTTAGCACCTAAGAGAGATTCCATATTAATAACCCAAGTTTCAATTATTTTAAGTGCGTACAACATAACCACCAAAGCAATAAGATAATGGAGCTTAAAAGGTGATTTTGAACTAGGGACCATCAAGATTGCTTGTTATTCTTCCATTGATGGCAAGGTCGAATTAATATAATTAATGCTAAGATAATCTAGATATATTAATTAAATAGGGTCTGATAACAGTCTCCAAACATTAATTGCAGCATCACATAAAGAGAGGACTTTGATATTAGAAATAGAATTTTGATATATTATTCTCACAATACTAAACGTCTGAATATTTTGATATTTACAAAATACAAGAGAAAGTAAACAATTTTTTTTTTTTACTTCTCAAGCTGCTAAAGCCAATTTATCAGCACTTACAGTCTTTTTTTTCTTCCTATCAAAAATTTTACCTGATCAACAAAAACAAAATCCAATTACTATAACATAAATGTCAAACATAAGTTTCATTTTCTAACCAAATTGCTTGCAAGAACATAACAAAATCTTAAATCCATTAAGCTACAAAAACCTCCCTGAAAAAATTTGCAACCAACACAACTAAACAGGATGAAAAAGACAACGATCTCATGATGGTGTTGCCAAGTATATGAAAACATAAAAGTGCCTTTCTCTGTCAACACAAACTTTTCCAAGCAACTGGTTAATTGACATTGTATGGGAATAGGGGGTTGGGTTGTGAGCTAAATATCCCATCACACTTTATTATGAATTATTAACTTTTTCTCATTGTTTACATCCACATGTTAGGGCTACTGTTTTATAATTTAATAATAAACTGCCTTTCACTGTCAGCTTAAGCTTACGGCAACTAGATGCTTAACAGGTCTTTTACCAGACCAGTACACAACAGTAGATAACTTGGCTGGTATAATACTACAATCTTAGATTGAAATCCTTAGAACGTAAGGTGGATTTATTGCTTACCTTGCTTATCCGGTCGCCGTCTGCTTCTCCACAGGAGGCGAATAGGAGTTCCAGGAAAGCCAGCATCAGAACGAAGTTGCTTTTCCATATACCGGCGGTACGGCTCAGGGAAGAGCTTTGAGTCATTGACAAAGAAAACAAAAGTAGGCGGTCTTATAGCAGCCTGCATTTGTGAAATTATCGGGTTTCTCATATCCTTATTTTAACTAATGAGGCCAGAAGAAAAGATGCCGAGAAATTAGATGCATCAACTACTATGTTCGAATAATGTCTTTTGACATGAGATGTACCTGAGTAGTATAATAAACACGACCCCTTTTGCCTCCTCTGGTACGTGGTGGTGGTTTAAAAGTTAACGCCTCCTGTACCACCTGGTTCAGAATTGCTGTGCCAAGTCTCCTAGACCTCTCTTTTTCAACCATGCTAGCAGCAGATATAATTCTAACGAAGTAAATAAAGCAAGCTCAATTAGATGTTGTACTGAACTCAACACAAAGGTAACTAAATGGAGCAAGTAATTAATATATGCATATAGATAAGAAGGATGAAACATTAGAAAGATACGAGACTTGATCAGCTTCCTTTTTCCTCAAATTGTTCAAACTGAACAACAAAAGAGTTCTTATGAGAAAAATCAGAATCAGTGGGGTATTAAACAAATGAAACTTTCTAGCAATAAAAAACATAAACATTACATTTGCAACATATGTACTAAATAGTTGATTATTTGGCAAGGAACGGAACAAAAATCATTAATGTCAACAAACTAAATGACTTAAAAAAGGTGCTTACGTGTCAACACTATCACCATTTGTTGCTGTAGAATAAACAATCGGTGCCCAATCAAGCACCCGAAGCTTCTGACGTACATCTTCTTCATAGTATCTCGCGGTCTGGTGGTTTTTATTTGGTATAGTATCCCATTTATTCACAACTATAACACATCCTTTTCCTTCCTTCTCTATCCTTTCAGCAATTTTAAAATCCTTGAGCATGAAAAGCAAATAGTGTTATATACTGATAATCTGGTGGTAAATATATTAACATTCTCCAATCCTTCCAGCTAAAACCAAAATTATAGTGTTTCATCTCATATGCACCTGCTCTGTGATACATGCCAAAGCTTCAATAACAAGAGCAACCACATCTGAGCGGCGAACTGCACGAAATGCACGATTTACGGATAAGGCCTCGGTGGTGCTTCCAGCAGAAACAATGGCAGCCCTTCGTCTAATCCCAGCAGTGTCGATAAGTTTATACTTCTGAAACAAATCCAAGTATAAATTATGGATTGTTCAGTTCACAAGGACTTGAGACTATTTAGGATTACCAGCAGATTATGATACAACATGTATTAGCCAATTTTGCATTTCAGTGTTTTCTACTTTTATTTTTTGTTGCTTAATTGCTCAAGTGAGTTATGGCCTAAGATATTCAATTAAAACCAGTAGAAAACAGCATGATACCTTACCAGTATTGATTGGTACGGTAAATTTTGATCAATGGAGCAGCAGAACCAATGTATTTTAGAAGTAAATGTTGACAACCTTAAAAATAAATAGCAAATAGTAAAAGTATCATAATTAATGCTAAAAATTAATGCTAAAAATTAAACATATAGAGAAAACCTGGCCATCAGATGAAGTAAATTCTGTATCAATAGCATCTCGAGTGGTACCACTGATTGGGCTAACAATGGTTCTATCCTCCCCAACTAAAGAATTCAAGATGCTGCTTTTTCCAACATTTGGTCTTCCAACTATGGCTATGGAGGGAACACGATTTTCCTCTTCCTCCTCATAATCACCCATGATCTACATGCAAAAGTTATTATAAGACATATCAGGGTATAATGTAAAAAATAGAATGCTCAAAAGAAATGCAAAGGAGTCGTCAACAGGTTAACCCAATATTTCAAGAAAACGCCCTCGGAAAAATAATATAAAAATTTATGTAATCAGGATACCTCAAATTTTTTCAGCTCTGAACAGACTTCCTGCAGAAGGTCACCAGTACCAGAGCCAGAAATGGCGGATATAGGTAATGGAGAAAGTCTGTTAAATTTAGGCAGCTAGTTAAATTTTCAACCTTTAAGCACGGATTTGATCACCATTTTGATAAACAAAAATTACCACAGTCATATGACTAGCAACAATTGGTGTCAGGATGTGTGTACATTATATCACCATTTACTGCACTTATACTTATCTAATGTCAAACTTGACATGCAACACAAGGTGGTATATATAAATCTAGAAGTCCAAGCTTAAAAATATTATGATTTATAATTACAGAATATCACTAAATAACTCACCCTAAGGACCAGAATTCAGTCGCTTGCATGAGACCACGTTTAGGAGATTCACACTTGTTAACAGCAAGAACAATGTGCTTGTGCGAGTATCTCTTCCTCAACCATTGTGCAATTTCCACATCTGCTGCCACCAAGCCAGCCTGGTTAAAATACCAATTCAATTGATGATAATATCAAATGTGAACATGTTGTACAGTTAATCAGTCTAAATCCCACTACAAACTTTTCTGTACTGTTTAAAAGTAAGGGCTTTTGCATTAAGGCCGTGATCCAAAGATTCCAAACATTATTTGTTTCTCTTGTTTTGCTACTAATCATTTCATTATTGTCCCTTTATATACTGAGGTGGGTTCAAATGCCTCCATCATACCTCCACATTTTAAATCCTAAATAAAAGTCTAAAACTCTAATAACAAAATAAAACAGCCAAATGTGATCTATGTGCATAAAAATTATGGCGTTTTGACTTTTAATTGATAAGAACCAAGAACTTGAAGAATCACTGTCCACAAATTGACCACATTAGTGGATTTTTACAAGCTCTTGATGCCAATCATAAGAAGTTGAAATATTGCAACTCTCAACATGTCCGTACAAAAACTAACATAGGTAACATCTAATGATTTTATTTAGATACTTGAGTTTTAATGAGTCATTTAAGTTCTAAAATTGGAAGCACAGTGGAGCACCAATGGCAGAGCCATTATAACCCTCCTCAAATATACTGTGCTTTTCTCCGTTTAACTTTCCCATCAAGGGCCTTTTTATTTTAGTATTGTCTGGTAAAACCAAAGGCTGGTTATAAGCTAATGTCTTCATTTTGTGCAATCTATCTCCAAGGATTTTCAGTTACCAAATTCCAAGCTCACAGAATCATAACAAATTTCCATTGCTGGCACCTAATTGCCATAGTAAAAGAAATTCAATGACACACTTCAGAAACATAAAAAAAAAACTACTGAACTACTTAAAATAAAAGGACCCATATCAATTCACCTGGCCATCCACAACAAATATAATAACAGCCGCTTCTTCCACAGCTGAAACAGCTTGTCTCTCTATCATTGATGGCATCCTGGCAACAGCCATCTCCCTGGTTGCAAGAGGAATGCCGTCCATGCCAATAGTCGTTGTGATTGCAAGTTCTTCCATGACATCCTCTTGAGATTTCGAAAGGGTCATGACTCCACCGGTATCAACAACCATGAATTCTTGGTCGCCCCAAAAAGACCGGCCATATAGACGGTCTCTGGTCACCCCTGGTTCGTCCACTACAATAGCCTTGTTTCCCTGCAATATTTTTTTTTCAGATGATAAACAACACAGCTTCGCTAGACAAAGCATACACATGAGTAGTGAAAGCTCCTGGCATGTATCCCATACCATGTATCAGATGAAATAAAAAGGAGGTAAATATGTAGATATATATCACTTAGAAACCTCTACTAAACACAAACTCAAATGCCATATAAGCCAAAGAAGATTCTGGGCTCTTAGTGCAGGGCCACTGATTCATATTGGCAGCAAGAGCACAACCTCATAAGGGCTACTTCACCTGATTTACAAAGTACCTTGGTTTCCATGTCTATTGGATTAAAGTACATCAAAACAGTAGCTACTCTAGGTGGCATTATCATATCCTTCCGATAAATGAGTAACTACAAATTGCCTGCACAAGGAAATAGCAAACTTAAATAAATTGAATCAAAGCATTTAATTACCCCCACTAGACGATTGAAGAGAGCTGATTTTCCAACATTTGGCCTTCCAACAATTGCTACCCTTGGAAGAAGATGGTCTGGAATCTGGATGTGGATAGGTACATTAGCCACTAAAAAGGTGCTCTTCTTTGAATTAATCATAGAAATTAGCATGTTGTTTATTAGTAAGCAAGCAAAAGTATTCTACAAATTAATCTGTGAAGATGAACTTCCAAAAAGTTATGATATAACAGATGTTCTTTGCAGCACCAAATTTGCTAGACATTGTCGATGTACCATCAAATAAAGATAAATATTAGCATAGAAGTAAAAAACAAAACAAAACATGTTAGGACAGGAACCATACTCACATGTTTAGGTAGTGAAGAGTTTTGCTTCCCGCCACTTACTTCGTCATCTGATCAGTACATGTAAAATGACAGATAAATTTTACAGATTAAGTAGAGAAATCCAATTTTCATTTTAAGGAATAACAGGAAGGCACCAAACCCCTCAAATTAACAAACTAAAAACAATAGTCTAGGACAAAAAGAGTATATACCAATGGTAAGTTCTTTTGAAAGGGAACGGGTGTACTCCTTCACCGCATCCCTCGCATCTCTCTCCATCCATTCTAGATCGATATCCTCTTCTTCTTCTTCCTCCTCTTCATAATCGCTTTCGTCGGAGAATTGCTTCGTTTCTCGGCGAAGGGCAGAGTTAGACGCCAAATAAGGGAATCTCGAGTAAGTGGAGTGAGGGGTCGATTTACAGTGGAGATTCGAAGAGAAGCGGAGAAGAAGAGAGGCGGAGAAGAGAGAAGTGCGAGAAAGATTGGAGGTGGAGGTGGGAAGTGAGAGAGGCGTTGCCATTGTTGCAAGCTCAGTAGGGGAAACAAAGTGGAGCCTTTTGGCGCTCCGCTAGTCCGAGTTATCCGCACCCGGGGCAAATAGGGAACAAAAGAATCCGGGTTCGGGTCACCACTTGAACTTCTGGATATGGATCCGGGAGAAATATCTAATTAGTAAGTAATTTATCTTTGGAATTCGGGTTTGGGTCAACACTGGACTTCCGGATATGGATCCGGAAAAATGTCTTATCTTTGAATAATTGAATGTGGATTTGTAGGGCCCATCAGTCAGTATCGTCCGGCCTACCAAGGCCTGTGAAGCCCAATATATCAGCTGCTGTTTAGTTAACCAATGGGCTGCAGTTATTCTTAGATATAAAATAATACAACAATCAACAAACTAATTCCCAAATTTATGCCAGAAATAAAAATAAACAAATAATACATCAATAACATAGATAACAATAAAAATGATCAAGTGCATTTTTTTTTCGAACAGCACGCGATCAGATTGAATAGTTGTAACATTATTTCTAATTAGTGTGGTATTATAAATCATATATAGTAATATTAGTAATATTTAAAAAATAAGAATAGCTTGTTTAGGAACCACAAGAATTATACGAATAAACTTGTCTCAAAAAATCCCCTCAATAGTTGTAACATTTTTTTCTAACTACTCAAGGCCCTCTAATATTAAGGTGATGTGTGATATATCACAGAAGAAGAGGATTCACATGCCTCTATTTTTCGTGCTTTTATTATGTCTCTATTTTTAAATTTTCAATAATATAAAATTTAAATTTAAAAGTCAAAATAAAACCGTTGAATATGATATACATCATTTTATCTCTGCATGTGTTAAAAATTATGACATTTCAACTTTGTTTTCGTTTCATTAAGAGCTTGTAAAAATGTAGTAATGTGGATAATTTCTAGACGTTGATTTTTCAACTTATTGATTCACACAAAAACAAAATCAAAATGTAATAATTTTTTATGTGCACATCAACGGTTTTATTTTGACAAAGATCATATCTAACACTTTTATTTTGACGTTTATGATTTAAATTATGAGTTATTCATGTTTTAAAAATAGATGCATAATAAAAGCACAAAAAACGGAGGCATTTGAACCCTCCTCTAACAGTAGATCACATCTAACAGTGATATTTAGAAAAAGGGAAATTTTGCAAGTTCAAACCTTTAATTAGGAAAAGGGTCGATTAACATATTTGAATTAAAAAAAATAAGTAATTTGATCAATACTCAGTTAGAGATGATCCATATGATATATTTTGACATTCTCTGTACTGATTTATGTTCCATCTGATAAGGAATCTGAGTTAACCAACAAAAATTTAGACTATTTCAATCTTGTTGATTTTAATAAACAGAGGATGACATTGGTCAAATAAATTTTGTTATGTCAGCCTAACAAAAAGAAACTTAAAAGAGTTTAGCTCATGTGCCATTGATATATATAGTAAGATGAGGGATCGGATTACACTCTTTTTTTGACACATTTTGACACCTACCATTTTCAAAATTCAAATAGTCAATCCAAACCGTCCAACATGATGGATATATTAAAATAAGCTTGAAGATCAAATTTTACATTTTTTTGAATTTTTTTACTATTTATTAAGATGGTTACAAAATCGTTATTTTCAGACTATTGAAAAATAGCGATTTTGTAACCATCTTAATAAATAGTAAAAAAATTCAAAAAAATATAAAATTTGATCTCCAAGCACATTTTTAATATGGTGATCATGTTGAACGGTTCGGATCGACTGTTTGGATTTTGAAATCGCAAAATTGACCTATAAAAAAATGTGTCAAGATGTGTCAAAAAAAAGGTGTAATTGGATCCCTCCTCATATAGTAAAGCGACATGTCGTGTTATCGTCTCGAAAACCTATTGTATAGGCTTCAAATGATAAATCTACACCGTCAAAACCAATCTACTTCAAAAATGATACGTTTACATGTAAATTTTATAAATTTTCAAATTCATTTAGTTAAAGTCAAGCGGTCAAAAAAATAAAAAATAAATAAAAAAAACTACATTAAAATTAACTTGTAATTTTTTATTTTTTGACCACTTGACTTTGTACGAAATGAGTTTGTAAATTTATAAAAATTTACATGTAAACACATGTCGCTATAGTATGGATAGCATGCTAACCAAACTTAAAATCTAATGTTCTCGACCATCCTTGTAGAACCAAGTTTGCTCACATTTGATCAAAAGATCATATAGGTTAAGGAAAACAAATACAACGTCAGCTGATAAAACTTATAATAAGTTTGTTAAAATGTTTCACAAAATTTATTCTTTGGGACATAAATATGTCATCCCTGAAAGTTAACAAGAAGGGGAAAAAATTGAAGAAAATCCTGACAACAACTAGCATGGTGCTAGTAAATACAGCAGTTTCACTGTATAAAAACAAGGTCTATATGGTGTCGTACATCTGAACACTCTTCTCATATATATCCCGAATCTCATTTGACATCTCAATCAAAAAAGAAAGAAAAGAAGAAGAAGAAGAAGAATAAGAATAAGACAAAACCTAACTTAGAAACACAATCCCAAACCTTACACAAAAAGCCAATATGTTTTGAAAGTCTTCTGAACTTAAAACCTCAGAAACCAACTCCCTGTCAGCCCTAAGTAACTAACTGCATATATATAATGATTTAAGGGGACAAAATTTATGCACCTGTTTCCCCGAATTCTTCAACTATTACAAACACTGCATTGGATGAAATGCTCTTTCTATCCATGAAGTTCCTGTGAACAAAAAGAAAGAAAGTTCACGTTAAAGCTAAATTTCAAATAAGTACTACACAGAAATAAGAAGTAGCTTACTAGCTTTGGTCATTTCAACCATACTATCAATTTTATATATACAGCAACATGTACTTGCAAAAACAAAGAATAAAATAAAAACATCAGACAATACCACTCGATTAGTTATCACGCCTAAGCTGGCAGCCAGTTGTCAGATTTTGTACTATTTGTACATTAACACACAAAAAAAAAAACTTTGTAAAAATATGGAATAAATTGATATGTTGATGAGCCTTATCCCTCAGTGAAGTTCATAGAAAAACTCGGTTACATCACTGCCTTTAACATGGTATATTCTAAAAAGGTATGTTAAGTTTCAGCTCAGCTGAGGTTACCTACACAACCACAATTCAGCAATAATATATAAGGAAATTAAACATCTCTCTCCCCCTCTCTCCCCTCATTTTACTCAGAATATTCACTTCCATCAATTTCTGACAAACAACAAAAGCATGCGCATAGGTCTTGGAGAAGTATGACTCGTAGAGAAGTTCTATTATCTTTTTCTTGGTTTACTAAGCTAGATTGGCCCTGATTGATCTTTGCAAATCAAGGTTAAATTCGGTCTCAAAAGTGAAAATTACCAATTAGTCGCTGTTCAACTGTTCATGAGCAAAAAAAACCATGAAGAATTGGCACACTAGCAAAATAGACAACTAAAGAAAGCATTTCAAGAAGCCCTTCACTGAAAGCATATTACTTGCATTCCAACCATTGATTGTTTGATGGCATGTCTCTTTCTAGAATTGAGGCATTCTGACAAGTTTAATAATTCATTGTACTTTCAATTTAAGAAGGCATGTGATTGAAATACAATTGTTTTTCAACTAAATTATTATCTATTAAAGGACATTTTGAACAGCCTCATAAGTGAGGATCAATTGCAAGCTCAAATAAGCAACTAACTCGAAATAATTTGACTTCCCTATAATAAGTTGTAACCTATTAAAGGGTGTTTGAGGGTACATTGTATCTCACTTAATTTGCATACAGAGGATAGCAATGCTAGTCGCTACTAAGATTGTTAGTAATGCGATACTGAGAGTTCATCAATCGATCCGGTGGTAAACAGTTTGTACTCTCATGTATTTATTAAAAGTTGAAATTTGCTAATGACAATACACAATGAAATCACCATGAAAATTTTCAAGTAGGATGTGAGAAGAGCAATTTCACTCAGAACTAAGGAAAGTAGCTTAACTGTGAAATTCAAGCAAAGAGAGGTAAATCATGTTAAACAGATATCTGTCAGATACACTACTTAGCATATCAAACATTTTGTATTAGTTAATCATTTCAGATACAGTTGGATCCCCATTGATGGGTGTAATAAGCAGCAGCCTTGCCCCTCTTTAAAATACAGTTGGAACCACACAAAGTTGCATCAATTGGACCCCCAGTGATGGGGGTGCCTAGGTAGCAATCCTATTCCTCTTTATACAATAAAGGGAGAAAAGTTATAAGGTATTTTCCTTGTATGACCAAAGATGTGTAAATTCAGAGAACCAGCTCTTTTAGAATTTTTTGCCAAACTTAAGTTGTTTTCTTTTGTCCCTATAAATTTCTTAGAACTCTTTAACTTAATTGGATTTTTAACCTTTTTATTCTTAAAAGTGTCATAAACTTGCAGTGGCAGTTCTTTTCCCCAAAATACTCTTGAAGTCCTATAATATCAATATAATTTGCAAATTTCTTAATACATTCTGTTAAAGATAAAATTGTATATTTGTTTTCAAAATTTGTCAAACCCAATCGTTCATCAGAAAAAGGCTATCTATTCGTATTTTTTAAATAAAACAATACTTTGTATATGTACAAATAATAAATATCAGGCATAGTATTGAAAATAATTAGAATATTGTATTTCTCACTTTTGAAAAATCATGTACCTCTATCTGTGTTGTATCAGGAGCGGTATTTATATCCACATTCTCACAAGATAAGGAAAAAAATTATCATGTGATGTTGATATATCAATAAACCACAAAAGATCTAACTAAATATCTTTATATTTCCTTTTTGTTCAATGCACTAAATCAAACCATCTATTTAACTTAAAGGGTACTATAAGGAGCTCTATAATAACATGCAATAGTTCCAATCCAAATCATTTAAATAGAAATATTCTTACCTTCATGCGTTAGTGGCCAATATAACCTGCAGAACTTTTGTTTGGTACATCTGAAGCTGGGTTTCGAAGACCGTAATCAAAAGGGCCAGCTCCATCAAGATCAGATGATGCAGTTCTCCAATTCACATCACCATATATTGTGCCACTCCCAGCGCCATCTGCATAATTCCTCCCGTAACCATTGTTGGATACATTAAATGAAGCATTAACATTACTAGTACCATTGCTCCTACCCACATATGTACTGGACCCAAGCCCAAAATTGCTTTCTCCATTGCCATAACCCAGCCCTGCACCTCCATAACCAGATGCACTTCCCGAATTAAGGGCTGTAACAGGAGGATTTCCCCAATTCACACTCTCATTAGTACCAAAACCACCAAGGCCTCCAGTGCCAGATGACATCAATGAACTACTGTTTCCGCTGCCAGCACTGTAGCTAAGGTTGGAGTTTCCCCAAAGATTGCGGGCCAACGAATTAAATACTGAGCCTGAACTATCACCACCAACCCCACCAAAGTTAACACTGTTGTTGTACCTACTTGAGTTACCACTGTAATACGGGCTCATCTGCCGTCCATACGGGTTATTGCTGCTGAAACTAGAGCTCCCACCAATTCCCAGGTTCAAACTGGGGTCGGGATTCATGCCAAACCCATATCCAGGACCAAATGAAGGGTAACCACCGTTACGGCCACTAGAAGGAAGCCCATACCGGCCATCCATTCTCATCCCATAACCACCGACAGAAGTTGGATTGTAACCCTGATTATACCCATTAAGAAAGTTGTTAACCCGGTTTAAAGCAAAGTTATAACCTCCTACAGGAGAACGTGTATTGGGACCAGGGGAAAGCTCCTTTGGCACGGCTCGCTTAACCTCAACAGTCTTACCGTTGAGTTCGTGGAAGGTCTTGTAAAGGACCTTGTCCACGGCCTCCTCTGAGTCATATGTGATGAAGCCGAAGCCTCTGGGTCTGTTGGTGTTGTGATCATACATCACCACAACATCTGTGATGTTGCCAAACTGTTCAAAATATTTGCGAAAGTCTATCTCAGTTACCGTAGAGGCGAGACCGCCCACAAATATCTTTTTAGTGCGACCGGGGCCCGGTGAGCTGTGTGCGCTAGCACTGCTCTTAGTAATAACTTGCTGATCATCCCGGGGAACAGCTTTCTTCGCCTCCACCTGAGGAATTATTTGGAAAAATCTAGTTACTAACATAGCAATGATTGAAGATACTTGTATTTTAATTGGCTTATTAAGCAATTATAAGCCAAGTCATATGCCCAATCATAGCAACTGTACAAAATTGCACGACAGTGGACCTACATTATTTCAGAAAATAATGGAAGTGTATTCATATGACCTGTTCTGTTATACTGAAATGGTGTGTACAATTTGGAGTACAAATTGATAAAATGAGGACTACACTGTTATAGGCTAATAGCTGCAGGCAGGAGAGTCTAATGTAATTCATTTTAGTAGAACCAGTTATATTCATGAATGATGACAGAATACACAAAATTAATGAGCAAAAAAAAAAAAACACAAAATCTTATAATCAAAACTTAAGAATTCACAAGACAGCGGCAACATTATGGATACAAGTTACCATTCAAAACCTCCATCCAATTCAATTCTACCAACACAAATTGTATCACAAATTAGCTAAAAAGAGCAAAGCTTTACATGTAAAGCAGACTAAGCATGAATGCACTTACCAAGCGACCATCAATCATGTGCTTTTCCATGACAACCTGCTCTGCAACAGCCGGGTCAGAAAACACAACAAACCCAAATCCTCGAGCCCGGCCAGTTGAGCGGTCACGCATGATAACAGCCTCCACCACCTCCCCAAAGGTCTCAAAATACTCTCTGAGGCGGTCGTCATTGGTGTCCCATGAGATCCCACCAACAAACAGCTTTCCTGCATCCCCCTCCATTCCCTCCTCTGCAATTCCTGCAATTACAATTCCATAGTTTCAAATCCCTGAAATTCAAGCAACAAACAGATACTCCAAGCTAAATCTAGTTTGTCCGTATTAAACAATAGGCTAACAAAGTGATGCACCAATTAGATCCAACACGGATGATTACAATTCAGATAAGAAACCACAAACCGTAAATTCGAATCCAGAATCCAGTAACCGGTGTCTGGATCCATGTCAGATCTAACAAAGAACTAGACACGGAGAGAAACGGATATCAATTATGATTGGTTTGATGGATATGAAACGACGTGAACATATATAACATCGATCTGAGAGCTCTAGAGCGTTATCGGATCGACTACGACCCTAATCTAACAAAGGAAGCATAAATATGATCGATCGGGTGCTACAATTCAGGCGATATGAGCTCACCTGTAGATCTGAGACGGGAATCTCGATAGAAGCGCAAGAGAATTATCTTTTGTTTTCTTTGTCTGACTAAGATCTTACAATCGACATGGAAGAACAAGAGGGGCACCTGTTATGCCCTCGCCCCTCTTCTTTCTCAATTTCTCTCTCTCTCTCTCTGTCTGGCTGTCTGTTTTTCTTATATATTTATATAGTCTACCTCTTTCCGCTATTACCTTTTCCTCCTCCGTTCCTTTCCTTTCCTTTCTTTCCCTTCTCCAATTCTGCCCGACTGGAATAAAGACAAAAATGCCACGCGATAGATATATAGAGAGAGCAGAGAGGAGAGAGGCGATCGATCCTTTGATGGGTGGTAGACAAGGCAATGGGAGATCATGTTTGATGTGTCACATTTCAAATAAATACTTTCTCCGTTTTTTTTAAAAGCCCATATGCATAAGGCATAAGCATAAGCTACTATTTATTTCTCAGTTCTCTCTCTCTTTCTCTCTTGGCCTTGTCACTTGGTGGGAATAACAATTTCTATTTTGCCTTCTCTTCATTATAAATACAAGAGGTTACTACTTACTAGTGCTTTCTTGTAACAAAATTCATTAATTTGGGTGGATGAGTCATTGACTAATGCAAAGGAAAACATGTATTGCGTATAGCATATTGTATAAATGAAAAGTGAAAGGTAAATAGCAAAATATCTACGTCAGATACGAATACGATCCTGACAGAGACCTAGGTGTACATTTGTTACCTTCTATTATTATTTTTCTTTAGAATTTGAGTTCAGAAGCAGATTCAGAATTTTCGTCAGGAGGGCAAAAAAATATCAAATTGGGTTTAAATAGCTAATTGGATTTAAATTCATTAACTAATTGCGTACTCGATAAAAAATAATGCTTTAACTTGTACTTTTCAATGCTTTGAATTGTAATTTCTGATATTCTAACTTATAATTCTAATTATCAATCAAAATTCAACAAATTTATTTCAATTTTAACCCTAAATTTAATCTGAATTACAAATCAAACATCCAGAGGAGAACAAAAAAAATTTCAGGTAGGAACAAAGTCAGTCAGGACCGATAGATTTCTACTAAAACTCAAAATCCAGGGGCAGCTGCCTCCCGGGACTATCTGGGTTTACCCCTGAATTTGATACAGACTATGAAGGATGGTGGTTAACTTTTATCAATATACTATAATGCCTCCTCATTTTTTTTTTCATGAGAACAAAATAAATGCCAAAATGCTAATAAGAATATAAATAAAAAAAACAACGATTTTTAAAGCATAAATAAAAAAAACTCAAATTTTCTACTTTATTGTTTTCTATCTTGATTGCCATAAATGTACTCCAACAATGACTAGGGTGTTTCCTTACTTTCTCAATAACTAACATTTGAGTAGAACTAAGTGCTTTTAAGCTCACCAAGTCTTTTTGTGAGCTTAATTCAAAAACTCATCGAATTTGTTTCAAGTGACGCATCCAAATTGATGAAACCGATCTACTTCACGAGTGATGAGTTTACATGTCAAGTTTTTAAATTTTCGAACTAATTTAATATAAAGTCAAGCGGTAAAAAAATGATGAAAAATGAACACATTAAAATTAACTTATAAACCATTTTTTTTTTACCGCTTGACTTTATACTAAATTAGTTCGAAAATTTATAAATTTGACATGTAAATGCATCACTCGTGAAGTAGATCGGTTTCAACGGTTTGGATGCATTATTTAAAGCTAATTCAATAAATTTTTGAATTAAGTTCACAAAGGGACTTGGTGAGCTTAAGAACACCCTAGTTCTACTCCTAAAATTTTGTCTTAAGAAAAAAAAATAGTCTTCATTGGTTAAAAAATATCAAAATGATTATTGAGAGTAGTTTTTCTTGTAAAGACGTCGAGACCAATAGTTAAAAATTGATTTAACTTGATCTAAAATTTAAAATTGAACATATTATACATCTAAAAATTAGGATTATGCTATATCAAGTTTTCTTTTTTTAAAAGAAAGATAGAAGTCAAGCCTTCAAATTTCATATATCTTATATTACAATAATGAATTTTTCGATTTCAATATTATGACTTCCCACATCAGAGACCATATGTCTTTGTTACTAGACTAAAAGCTAGTCCTCATTGTACTAAATTTTGTTGTGTTGTGATTAATAAATTTTAATTGGGTCCATATACAAAAATTATGATTAAATTATAGGGGGAATTTCATGTATATCCCTCAAAAGTTTCAATATTACGTATTTATCCCTCCAAAATCAATAATTACATATTTATCCTTGAATATTGTACAAACTCACATATTTGTCCAATCTAACTCTATAACATATAAAATATCTCTAAAAATAATTAAATAATATTTTTTATAACATTGAAATTTATTTTACAATATTAATTAAGAATATGTTGACCATTATGCCATTCGTTTATGTCACTTTAGTCTGCCTGAGTTCTCTTCTCTTTAAGACGCCGAACCTCCCGCTTCTCTCTCCAAACGTTCCAAATCACATATTTCTCCCCACCTTCTCTTGTCACCTCCCCTCTCACATATTTTTGTCACCCCTCGCTGCTTTAATTTTTCTATCTTCGTTTGGAGAGAGAGGCGGGAGTTTTGGCATCTTAGAGAGAAGAGAACTCAGGCGGACTAAAAAGACAGAAACAAATGGCATAATGGTTAATATATTATTATTACTAATTAATATTGTAAAAATTAATTTTAAAGTTTTAAAAAATATTATTTAATTATTTTTGGAGGTATTTGATATGTTATAGAGTTAGATTGGACAAATATGTGAGTTTCTACAATTTTCAAGGATAAATATGTAATTATTGATTTTAGAGGGATAAATATGTAATATTGAAACTTTTGAGGGATATACATGAAATTCCCCCTAAATTATAATTGTGAGATTGGTCTATATAGTTGAAAATTAAAGATTTTAATATACAATGATATGACAGCACTTGAAAATTAAAGATATCTAAATCCTCTTGTACTAAGAATCAAAGGTTTAAATAACGTTTATCGTCTCATAGCATAACGGTTAAAAAAATGACGCTATTACCATATTGCGTTGTTATAGCATGCTTAAGCACCAATAGCGCCATAATTTTTATGGCCCAAACATTCTATAGCGCGTTATTTAGAACTCTAGTAAGAACTAATGCTTGAATTTGGAAACATCGATTTTCTGTAATATTTTTTATTGTAGTAAGATATCACAACTTATTATTTTTATTGACCATTTTTACTAATCGATATCATACAGTAACAAAATACTAAAAAAAATGGATTTGATTTTACTCAATTATTCAACTTTGTCTTTTGTCATAAATTGATCACTGAAGTTTGATTTATTTTTTGTCGTCACTGAACTTTTTATTTATCTCAATCAAGTCACTCTATAATTTTTCTGTTCAAAATATTAACGGAATATGCTCCATCCAAAATACTAATGACAACAAAAAGCTTCAGAGTTGAATCCCTTGTCTTTGCAGATAATTTGATATTGCAGTCAGATAATTTTTCTATTTCTCTAAAAGTGATTTTAGGAATATATTAAAATAGATGGAGTATCTTAGAATTTAAATGTACAAGAAGGACCACGATAGTTATTTTATATACCCATAAGTGATTTTTGAACCGGGATCAATAACTCAAATTCAAAACATTTTTATTTTGTTTCCAATAACACACCAAGAAGTAGTTTAATTTTGTTTACAGTTGCAAAAAATCATGCCTGAAAAATATTTTGTAGTACTTCTAGTACATCTAAATTATAAGATGTTTTATCTATTTTGTTTGATGTTCCTTTTAGTATATTCAAATTATAAGTCGCACTATCCATTTTTAAAAATTAATATACAAATCTATTAAAATCTGCATTTAATTGAATTTTTTTTTTAAATTGTAGCTGTCCGCTATCTGTGGTTGCGGACACCATTTGAATGTCCGCAACCACAGATGACAGACGTGGTAAATTTAGAATTTACAGAATTTCGTGGTTATTTGGTTTATCTTTTTTTTGTGAATAGTATATTTAAAAGTTTCGGTTCAACATTGTTAATAATTTTAAAAAATAATTTTTAAATTTGCAATCTAACATTATAATTTATAAGCATGATTTATGTGATACACATCGTATCTAAAAATAATAATAATGAGAATTAGTGTATGTTTCCACCGTAAATCGAGTGATTTAAAATTTTAAATGTTCCAAATGATGGATCATTGTTACATCACCAAATAATACTCAAATTATATGAAATCTGATTGTTAGACTATTTACTTTGAATTTTTAATTTTATTTTGAATTGATTAAAAAATACGCAAATTGTTAAAGTAAATATTATCAAATTATTTTTTCTTAAGTATCAAATTTAATTTATTCTGGTGACAAGCGAGGTCTTTTATAAATATTAAATAAAAATTAAAAGGCTAGCTTTCTATTTTTTATCCAAAACAAACAAATCCTTTAATGGGTAGATGGGCATGGAAATTTTGAAAATCATACATCTATATAAACGTGACTTCAATTTATTCACCAAATATTTTTATTTAAATTATAATATATTTCAAATTTATTTTCCCATAAATTATGAAACGAATATTTAAAAAAAAAAATAGAAGGGATATGAATATTATTCCGGTTTAGACCATGGTTTAATTGTGAGATTTAAACAATGTTTAAGTCTAAGAGACCATATCCTCAAATTTTGAGTTAACTCAGAGGTACCAAATTTTTTATTAATAGCACTTAAAAAAAATACAAATTATGGGGAATTCGAAAAATATCAGGGCTCCAACTCAATTTGCGACTCCATTCTTGGGAGGCCGCAGATTGAATTGGAGGCTCCAAAAATCCAAAAATGCACTATAATATACTGATATTTAGGTTTTTGGGGGCCTCCAATTCAATCTGCGGCCCCCCAAGAATGGAGTTGCAGATTGAATTAGAGGCCCTGGTATTTTTCGAATTACCCAATTTCAGTGGTGTTTTGGTTTTTTTTTTTAAATGGATTCGAGGATAAGAACTCGTATCCTCTGAGCCGAAATTTTTATTAATACCATGTCAAAAAAAAAAAAACCAAAAGAAGATGGTTCAGTCATCTTCTTTTTGAATTTTTTTTTGAAATGGTTCAGTCATCTTCTTTTTGAATTTTCTTATCCTCAGCCCAGACGTGAATGACCGAATCAATGATTTGGTCCACCCTTTGTCACACACTTATATAATTGGCGGCATAGAAAATTCAAAAAGAAGATGACTGAACCATTACTTCAGTCCACTCAGGATTTTAAAATCCAAATCCCCTCCCTCTTCTTCCTCCTCTCCTCTTCTCCCTTATTTCACCCGAAAACTTCAACATGGTCATGACAATTTCCTATTGTTTTTTTCCTACCCAAAACATTCATTGTGAAATCTATTTACACAATGTCTGATTTTTTGAAATAGCATTTGGGAGAATGGATAACCCAACCATTGATCCAATTCAGAGGTCATAGCAGGAGCGTAATCTATGTGACTGGCTGCGTAGAGGTGCGGACAAGAATGGACCAAATCATTGATTCAACCACTTCTATCTGGACCGAATGTCCTTGCTGGTTTTGGTAAAAAAAAAAAAAATTCTAAACAAATTGGGTTATCATTTTTTTGAGCAAAAATTGAAGGTCAAACTATCAAACTATTTAATATCTATAAATAATTTTACTATTCAATTTCATACTTACCACCTTCCACATTGAAAACGTTAACTTCCACTAAAACCAAAGGCAATTTTCTTGATTTATCAGTTTTTAAAAAAAAAAAAATATTGTGCAACGAGTCCATGGTAGAAATGAATCTGTATTCTCTCATATACCGCACCAAGTACAATAATGAGGTCTAACCGAGCTATTGAAATTAGATATCTGTTTTAAGATTCGCGCCAGATTAAAACTGACGACTCAGATTTAATCAGTATCGCACTGCATCTGAATTCCGGTAGAAATGGAATTCGTATCCTCTGCTAAGAGAATCTTTTGAGTTAATACATCTCGACCATTTGATCTGTTTTAAGATTCGTGCGAACTAGATCTGCACTAATATTAAAGGGCCCCTTATGTTATAGGTACGAGCCGGATTGGCTCCGTTTAAAATCAAACGGTTGATATTCATTAAGTCAAAAGATTCCCTTTTGAGTTAATGCAGAGGATACGGATCCGGTAGAAATGAGGGTCTCCGCCGCCCAATTATAATGATAATGAACGCTTCCCCAATATCCAGAAACTTCTCTTTGGGTCCCCAGTTCACTTTCTATATAAACAAAGCATTCCCTATTCGCTAGTCGGACCAAAACCCTCGCTAAAACCCTCGTGTCGACTGTCGAGCGGAGCTGTAATAAGCACCTCTTGAGAGCCTCTTCCTCCCGGAAATGCTCGGAGCTTCTAGAAGATCACTCTCCGTCGGCGCCCGCTTCCGTGGCGCCGCAAGCTGTCGCGCGCTTTCTCCTTCAGTCTCTTCCTCTGACTTGACGAACAAGGTAATATATCTTCCAGTCGTTTTTTTGTCACAAGGACCCAATATAAATTGTCCGGAATTTGCATAATCGACCCTCATCTTTGTACGTGCTGCTGGATTTGAAAGGGTGTCCGGAAGGTTGTAATTGTTTACTAAGTTTTTAGCTTTGAAGCTGAATTAAGTTGCTAGCATTTCCATTTCTTTTAGGCTTTGTTAGTTAATACTTAGAAGTTAGAACTTCAAATTAGCTGAGATCTCTTCGTTTCGAAGATAATTGATTGAAGAGTTAATCTCTTTTTTTAGTCTTTTCTTTTGCCCTCTATGCATAATTGAATGTTTTTGGTAAACTTGAGAGTGCTTATGAAGTTATATAACCTCTAATTTGATTTGAAGCCTGAAGCTACATGGCTTTCTGTCTCCTGTTTTGGCTGTCATTGATTAGCATTTTGAAATGAGAGATTTTGTTTTATTTATTACTGTTCTAAGGCATTTAAATGCGATTATCAATGAAGTATTTATCTTTTTGTTCTTCACCTGTTTAGTTAAAAGTTGTTTTTCATTACTTTAGTTAAAGTTGTTTTTCATTACTTTCTCTGTTCATGATCTCTCTGTTCATCATTTTAGGTCTCTGACTTGGAGCATGGAGTACCACAGTTTCAAAAAAGACTTTTTACTCTACATTCAGCACCTAATTCCTTCGGGTTTGATAAATTTCGACAAAGTAATCTGAGAGAAAGTATCACTATCAACAGACGTTACGAATCAAATGCAGCAGCTGTTGACTCATCTAATTCTTCTTGTGAGAAATTTGAGTACCAAGCTGAGGTAATGCCTTAATATGTTGGACTATTAAATGGGATTGGGTGATATTCTGAAATAAATGGCTCAAGTTTCTGTATTTATGGTGCTTTAACAGGTCAATCGCTTAATGGATCTGATAGTTCATAGCTTGTACAGCAACAAGGAAGTATTTCTTAGAGAGTTGGTTAGGTGAGCTATACTTAAAATTTGTCTTTTCTTGCTCTGGCACTTACCTTTTTTTTTTAGGCTTGATAGGTATGTAAGCTGTTGACGGAGTATACCCACCTTTAAGCTACAGTGTATATAGTTCAATTTTACTTGATGATTAAGGAACTCACTTCGTTACATGATACTTTATGTTATCTGTGATTCTTATGTGTATACTGGTGCTCAATTTATTTGACAAAAAATTGACTTTTCCCAAGTTGCTAAATATGAGTTCTCTTATTAAGCTTGTCCTTTTTGAATATATAATTTTTTTTTTCATTTTTATTGTAACTTTGATGTTGTAGTAATGCAAGTGATGCACTTGACAAGCTGCGCTATCTGAGTGTAACTGATTCCGACCTTTTGAAGGATGGTGTTGACCTTGACGTCCGCATTCAGGCTGACAAGGATAATGGAATAATTACTATCACGTAAGCATATTTTTTACTTTTATTTCTCTTCACAACCATTGTCAATGTTAGAATAAGAACCATTAAACAGGTAATTTATGTTTATTGCTGTGTGGTGTCTTGTATGAAACTGTTGTCTTTCTGAGGCATCTTATTCTATTGTCTGAAATTCTGTTTTGTGGTTTGGGGTGTGGAGGAAATGGTCAAAATGTACTGTGGATAAGACTGCACCTGTGTAGCAGTCTAGGTTGTATATACAATGAGCTCAAAGTATATTGATCCACATACAAAGGTTTTTGAAATCACACTAGCAGGTCCCTAATTTTCCCTTGTTTTTGTTTTTGAATTTAGTGATTCAGGAATAGGAATGACCAAGCAAGAACTTGTTGACTCCCTTGGAACTATTGCACACAGTGGAACTGCAAAGTTTCTTAAGGCACTGAAGGTACAAGTCACTTGGAGAGTGCTTCTTGTTTTACTTGTGCGATTCTATAATAATGATAAATACTCACTACTATATTGTATTTTAAATTCTCAACTGCAGGAAAGTCAGGAAGCTGGTACAGCCAGCAATTTGATTGGTCAATTTGGTGTTGGGTTTTACTCGTCTTTCCTCGTCTCTGACAAGGTATAGTGTTTATTTTGGCAAGAAAGCAAGATTGTTTTCACAAAAAAAATTGATCTATTTTTTTTTTCACCATCTTGTTATTTTCGAAGTTTGTGTTATTTAAATCCATTTTACATGCATATAACAGGTTGTTGTTTCAACAAAGAGCCCCAAATCTGACAAGCAATATGTCTGGGAAGGAGAGGCAAATTCAAGTTCTTATACTGTCAGGGAGGAGACTGATCCTGAGAAACTTCTTCCTAGGGGAACACGACTTACACTTTATCTTAAGGTGTATATCAGCCTTTGTTTCTTTCATTTTTCTTTGGTTTAAGTATGCCAAAAGTATGCTTCTTACTCAGCCATTGGTGCTTTTCCCCAGCATGAAGACAAGGGGTTCGCTCATCCTGAGAAGATACAAAAACTTGTTAAGAACTACTCCCAGTTTGTTTCTTTCCCAATTTACACATGGCAAGAGAAGGGACACACAAAGGAGGTAAGGATCCACTGCTAGTTATAATTTTTTACCTTAATTTTATTAAAATTGCTTGTAGTGAAATCCTATTTGTTAACTTTGTCATGCTGCTCCTATCCAGGTAGAGGTTGAGGAGGACCCAACAGAAACTAAGAAAGAAGGTGACGATGACACAACAGCAGAGGTAAATCAAATTAGTTAAGCTTAAAATGGTGTGTCCAGTTTGATAAAAGATTACTTTTTTCATTTAATTACAAGTCAGCTTATATTTGCTTTCTATATATTGATGTAATTTAGAAGAAAAAGAAGACTAAAACTGTCATTGAGAAATATTGGGACTGGGAGCTGACGAATGAAACACAACCAATATGGGTAAGTATTTTTTTCATTGAAGTTCTCAAGGCTGATTGCTTTAGTGACTTGGTATAAAGCTAGCATCTTATATCTATATTGTTCTTTAATATCATACAGCTTCGAAACCCTAAGGAGGTTACCACACAGGAGTACAATGAATTCTACAGGAAGACTTTCAATGAATACTTGGACCCCATGGCTTCCTCACACTTTACCACAGAGGTATGCATATAGACATTAACTTGCATTTTCAAATTTTTTTTTGCAGACATTTACATTTTGTTTTATGTTAGTGTATCATAATTTTTAGCAACCATTGCATAATCCATAGCTATGTCCCTGGCAATTTACATTCAGCATTGACATCTTGCAATTATTTTATGCAGGGTGAGGTGGAATTCAGATCTATTCTGTTTGTGCCTGCATTTAAAAAGGAGGAGTTAATGGACACAAAGACCAAGAACATAAGGCTATACGTGAAGCGTGTTTTCATCTCCGATGACTTTGATGGTGAGCTGGTATGAAGGAATACTTTGTATGCTAATCCTCACCGTTTCATTTTTCTTTTCATATAGTTTCGAATGCTAATGTAATTATTTAATTTTGATTTTGTAGTTTCCTAAATATTTGAGCTTTGTGAAGGGTGTTGTTGATTCTAATGACCTTCCTTTGAATGTGTCTCGAGAGATTCTCCAAGAGAGCAGGATTGTAAGCATCTTGTAGCAGACTAGAAATCTTTTAAAGTCAAAGGGAACAAGTTGAGTTCTCATTTTTTATCTGTTATTTTGAGCATTTTTGAAAGACTTATATTATGCCTTGTATACTTCGGATAGGTACGCATAATGAGGAAGCGATTGGTACGAAAAGCCTTCGACATGATTCTGGGTATTTCTCTTAGTGAGAACAAAGATGTAAGCAGATAAATATCCCTGTTTTATCTCCACATGATTCTGTTTATTAAAGCTGGCTTAATTCAATTCATTTTTGTGATTTAGGATTATGACAAGTTCTGGGAGAACTTTGGCAAGTTCCTCAAACTCGGATGCATGGAAGATAGGGAGAATCACAAGCGCATTGCACCATTGCTTCGGTTTTTCTCAAATCAAAGTGAGAATGAGTTGATTAGCTTGGATGAATATGTTGAGAATATGAAGCCAGAGCAGAAGGATATTTACTATATAGCTGCTGATAGTGTGACTAGTGCCAAAAATGCCCCCTTCCTAGAGAGACTCACTGAAAAGGAGAACGAGGTATGACATGTTAAATTTGTTGATTTTGTCTAGAGCGGTGCTAAAAGGAAAAACAAGTAATTAGTAACAATAGTGAACATAAGAGACAGCAAAAG
The DNA here is from genome assembly GCA_025461125.1 of Carex kokanica. Lineage (NCBI taxonomy): Eukaryota > Viridiplantae > Streptophyta > Magnoliopsida > Poales > Cyperaceae > Carex > Carex kokanica. The sequence continues at coordinate 138,072 of JAJGRX010001391.1, read as the reverse complement.
ACTATGGTAGTTTAATGGGGTGTTGAGCAACAAAAGCCGTCTTAATAACTGCACTTGATTCAACTTTCTTTTCTCTGGGTTCTTGAATCTGCTCCATCGTATTTGTGTTGAAAATTTTTCCCATCTGAAACTAATGAACTGAGTTTAAAGACGTTCAACTATTATTTTCCTATGCTGTAGCTTTTAGCTAGGTTTTGCATAGACTGTGGACTCAATGGTTGATTCTTTTGACTAATGCATATTGATATGTCAAACACATCTGTACCGTAATGACAAATAGGAAATTTGACAAGGATAGAGAATTAGCAAGTACAAAAGATTTTATAAAAAACATGATATGCTTCGTTTAAAAACAATATAAACACGCTGTTAAAAAGATTTAAAATAGGAGAGCCATACTGTGGGTTGATTTGGATTTTATTGATCATATTTTATCGAATATGTTGTCACAACTTATTTGCCAGGCCAATCAGAACCATTACCTGACAAACTGAAACTCTGAATGCATGTTTTTTGGGTCAGGTTAAGTGAGTTGGTCAGGTCAGATTGGTTGATTAGGTTTTCTAACCCCTCCCCCCCTCTTGAATTTGTTATAAACAGTTGGTCTTGCATATTGTAATTGTTATGCATGTCTGTCGATTGCACTTCTTTCCAGGTGCTATTTTTTGTTGATCCCATGGATGAAGTAGCTATCCAGAATCTCAAATCATACAAAGAAAAGAACTTTGTTGATATTAGCAAGGAAGACCTGGATCTAGGTAAGTTAATTTCTTTTGATTGATGGTGGTCATCTCTTTTGTGCCATGTGTTACATTGTTCTATTTCATAAAGGAAAATAGAGGAAATAAGAAAAACACGCTTTCTGTAATGAAGGTGCATTGTTCCTCTTCTTGCTGAAACACATCCAAGTTATGAGATATGCATTTTTCATATGTTTCTTGTAAGTTGTTGCACAACATGGTTGTTATTCAGGTGAGAAGAATGAGGAGAAAGAGAAGGAAATAAAGCAGGAATTCTCCAAGACCTGTGACTGGATAAAGAAGAGGCTGGGCGATAAGGTTGCCCGTGTTGATATTTCCAACCGTCTTAGCTCCTCGCCGTGTGTACTTGTCTCTGGCAAGTTTGGTTGGTCTGCTAACATGGAGAGGTTTGTAAGAACCTTCAGTTTTCTTGTTTTTTTTTTTTGTCAACTTACTGGTCATAAAGTCTTTGAACTGGTAATCATTACATTTGGGGTTAAATATGACAACTTATTGCTTGAAGCATAGAGTCAATTAATTAATCAAACAAATGCCTATTTTATTGCCATTCTGCATGGGTCCAACAGTACTGGGGAAACACCGTAATAATATGTTCTCATGATTTATATGTTCTTCAACAGATTTTTGATACCTTAGGGAATGAATTACAGTTCTACTTGCTTTTGTATTTCTCTCGTTCTTTAGAGAAAAATTGAGGATTTTATGCAATTTATTTGTTATATTACAACTCTGCCCTTTTTTTAGGCTGATGAGGGCTCAAACTGTGGGAGATCCTTCTAGTCTAGAGTTCATGCGCTCCAGGAGGGTTTTTGAAATCAACCCTGAGCATCCGATAATAAAGAGTTTGAATGTAAGCAGATGTGATTTTAAAGGAATTATGAGAGCTCTTATGCTGCATACTGTTGCTGCTTGAACTTACAGACACAATAAAATGGATTGTTCCTTGAATAATACAAATAACAGCTCATAGCACAAATGCCAAATTATACAAGCGCGAAGCACATTATAATGTACCTAATACCCTCTGCTGAAAGATACAACATGCTGCATAAATTGCTTTCTTAAATGAGTGTATGACTTTATTTGGTAATTTTATTACTGGGGTAATGCAGGTTGCTTGTGAGGCTAATCCTGATGACCCTGAAGCCATGAAGGCAGTTGATATTCTATTTGAGACGGCTCTCATCTCTAGCGGCTTCACTGTAAGTGCATTTATTTGCACAATTGTAAACCAATAAGTAAATCTGTTAGTCAGAAACCACAGATCTTACCAAATTAACAGGGGAACAAAATAAATAAATAAATACCTTTTTTCCATTTATTAGTTCAAAATCCAGTATTGCCTGTTATGGGCATGCAAATACCAGCCTTGGCTGGTATGTGGACCCAAATATTCTACACTGAATCCTTCTATGTACTTATACTTGCTTTGTTGCTGTGCAGCCTGACAACCCAAGTGAGCTGAGCAGCAAGATATACGAGATGATGGGAACTGCATTTGCTGGTAAGTGGACAACTGGACCTGCTGAGGTGGATCCCAGTCCGTCCAGCCCGCCACCTGGAACACAAAATAGCGAGGCTAGTGAAGCTGAAGTTGTTGAGCCAGTTGAAGTTGGACAACACAAATGAGTTTCTTGGATGGCATTATTTATACACGAGGGGGGTTTAGGAGCCTAATATCTTTTGTTTTCTTTATTGAAGAGTTTGTAGTTGCAGCGGAATACAATACAGATGTAGGATAGACAATGCATTTCAAGTGTGAAAAACTTGCGTATGACATACAATAAATTATACCATGAACGTTGATTTTGGTGAGGAAGCCGCTACTTGAGGTGTGGAATTTATGTTAGCATGTCATATGATGATCATTTTATTGAACTTAAGCAGCTGAATTAATTTGTTTCTCTCTACTTGCAATCATTTTTTGTAGCTATCAATCTGGTTTTGGTTGATATTATCTTTTCCTTTGAAGCAAAGCTGTAAATTCTCTGGGATCAAACTGACCATAGTTGTGAATCAATGGGTCCGGATCCCCTAAGTAACCCAATTTTTGGGTTTTGGATCGGGACCGTCCAAATCAAATCCGTCGCTTGAGATTGCCTCGGAATTTGAACCTGTCTCTCGAGATCTGTGCGCTCCATTTTAGTTGGATGGTCACGGATTTGAATCGGACGGTCCCGATCCAAAACCCAATTTTTGGGTTACTTCACTGGATCTGAATTCGGTGGATGGGCCCCTTAGACCGGTTTCACTCCCCAGTGGGCGTTTTCAATCTTTAATTTTTGTGGCCTTGTGGGTCTCGTGGTGGAAAGTCACTGCATAATAATATATTCTAGTACACAGTAATGGTTCATATAATTTGCTTGGAACTATTTTGAGTTCGAATTATTAATTGATGTAAGACAAAACAAAAAGTCTCCATCCTATAAAAAAAACCGCTTGGTTGAATAATATATTCTTGTGAAGGTGTTCAATGAATCTAAAGAATTGACATGTTCAATGAATCTGCACAATTGCATGAAACTTGGTTGGTTTCACGTATTTGGGTTCTTAGCATTGATTTTGAGGGGAGGGGGGATGGTACAAACCAAAAAAGGGGGAAATTATTTGGTCTGTTGGTATGCCTAATGTAGATGCTGATGCTTTAACTGATGCAATTCCTGATAACCTTCAATTCTGACAACATTATCTGAAGGCTTTTATAGTTGCTTCGAGTAAGATACAGTTCTAGCATATGGAACCTATATACAAAGATAACACATAATTCATGTATTCACTAAAAAGAATTACAGTTTTGGCATGTAAGAATTAACATAAATTAAGAGTTTTCACAAACTTCCTCATGTTCCTAACATCCTTGTCGGATTCTGGAAACTTCTGCGGTTTAAACAACTTCCACATCCCGACTGGGTGGTGGGGCCTAGCTATTTTCTCTTTCCTAAAGCCATTAAAAATCTTTTCGCATTCAGGGTATGGTTTCACAAACATGTTATAGAACTTCATCCTACTAAGCTTTACATAATGTTTCATCCAAACCTCATCTCCTAGGCCGTTCACTGATCTCAAATACTCGAAAACATTATACCGCGGGATTATTTGCTTATCGAGATTTACTCCCAGGTACTCCGGGCATTCTACTAAATTCTCTATGCAGAACCGCATCTTCTGCAAAAGAAACTCAAGTTTTTCTTCTATGTCCGCTAAATCATATAAAATCGCTCTTGGCTCCACATACAACACCTTAAATGCATCTCTAAGGATCAAACCATGCTTGTGGAGACACTCAATTCTGAGTTTCACATTGATAGAGGCTCGCAAATAGCCCATGTTCAAAATTCTCTCTTTTATCAGGTGCCTACATCTCAAGCTATCTAAAAGCTCAATGCACCTTGAAAGTTCTCCAGGTACCAATCGGAGAAAAGGCTTTGGATTTTCAAGTATTGCTGCTCTGATCTCTGCATGAGAAAAAAACATTTTGTGTAACTCATCAAGAAGTGGTTTCAACCTTCCCTCGAAATTAAGTTCCAAAAATTCAGGACAACTAAACAAGATCTGATCAATCTCGCGTGAACTAAGCCCAATGTATTTCAAGAGGTCAATTTTCTTCCTCAATCCAGCTGAATCCTTTAATACTGCCAGAGGAAGCTCCTCAAATAGCTTCTTCACCGTCTCTTCTCTAAAACCCATACCTCTCATCATTTCACTCAGCCTCGCTTGTTCGAGAACTATATTGGAAGAAGAACGATTGGACTTTGATGAAAAACCTTCGCTCTGGATGAAATTGAGAAGAGAGAAATGTGGCGATTTACATTGATATAATAATGTAAAATAGCGATTGCAATTTGGGGCTTGTGGAGCTTGGGAGAAATTGCGGGTAATTACAAGCGGCAGTGGAGAGGCTCTATACTGTGCCGTTGAACTGAGACGGGAAAGACGAGACATCAAAACCCTAATCTCCATTGCTGAGATGGAAACCTAAACCCTAGCCGCTAATCAGTAGAGACTAGAGAGCACAAAAAAACCAAAGGCAAAGCAATCTTTCCACTGGTCTTACCAGGCCTTTCAATTTTGAGGCCCATTAAATGATAATTCATGGCCCATTAAATGTGAGAATTTCAAACCTCTTTATCTTATTCTTAGTCAACCCGAAATTTAAATAATGGGAGGAAGAAATAGATACCCCCATTCGTGCAATGATCATGGCATCATGCCTTCTTAAATACAAAAAAAAGGGCAAAAAGATAAAGGAGAACATTAGCCAGACATGGGAGGAAGAGGAATAGTAAGAGGTTCATTGATCTTTGCCTTGTTGAATTTGCTAGCTTATCACCGAGCCGATGCACTTGGTTACGAGATAGAGTCGGGCCAAACCAAGTGCATTTCTGAGGAGATCAAAATGAATTCTATGTCTATTGGGAAGTATTCAGTTGTTGGTCTCACGTCGGAGGATCAGCGCATCACTGTCAGAGTATATATATATGTCTTCTTAATTCTCTTATATATATATATATTTCATTTTTAAAGTAGAAGAATTGTTTGTATATGGGAGTAAATATACATTCTTTCTATTGGTCAAGTCAAAAAATCAAAGAAATTTCTCAAAGCCCTGCAGTCTGCAAAAAGTATATGAAAATTAAGGAATCTTTGCATTTGACATTGCAATTTTGCACACTTTTAGTATTCAAACTAACAAAGATTAAAAAGAAATTTCAACAAATTTGCTGTCCAATGTAAAAACCACCTGAATTCAAATCAAGATAACCTGTCCATATGTTTTTCTTTTCTTTTTTTCCATTTCACAAGTCAGTTCCGAAATGATAAATAAATATAAGAAAACTAGTGAACTTGCTAAATGGAGGAGGATTTAAAATTTAATTTAACATGCCATCTACTTTTTTTTTGTTTTGCCATGATGCTAATTAAGTTCTGACTAGTAGGTCACCTCTCCCTATGAGAATCGGGCAGGCTATGTGGGGCAGCTGCACTTTACCGAAGAAGTGGAGTCGGGAAGTTTTGCATTCACTGCAATGCAGCAGGGGGAATACTTGACCTGTTTCTGGCTGTCAAAACAATACCAAAACCCGCCTATCAGAGTAACAGTTGATTTCGAATGGAAATCTGGTGTTTCTACCAGACATTGGAAGTCTGTAGCAAAGAAAGGGAACATTAATGTGAGCAATATATTATTCTGCTCTTCATTTGCCTAAGTTTTGGATTAATTTCTCATTTATTTTTTTCATAAAGAAATGGTTGTGTCTGGCTAACTATTATTGCTTAAGGTAGTGAAATTTGATTTGGCATTTAAAAAGATGATAACTTTTATTTTTTTTATTTTGAAGCCTATGGTGATGGAGATGAAGGTGATGGAGGACATAGTGAAGTCGATACACGAAGAAATGGTGTATCTTCGTGAAAGGCAAGATAACTTAAACAAAATTTCTCAAAGTTTTACTTCTCTCTCCTACTACGGATTGATATTACATGTCTACCGATGAGAGTCCATAAGGCGCCAAGTTTGATAGGCAGAAAAAGAAAAATCAGATGAGATAATTAAGTTCATAAGAAAGAAAAAATATTAAGAAAATGAAAACATCATGTAACAGAAAACCCCATGCACAAAGCAGTCACACAAAAAAAAAATTTCCCCTTAAAATTTATATGAGTTGATACTTTGCCATATCGGGGCATAACTATGAGATTTCAGCTTCTTTTTTCAAAGTGAGTCACAATGAAATTTTATGGTGTCTTGTTACTATAATTATCTAGCCTGAATATGATTAGGTGATGTGCTTTTCGACACTAATTTTTCAGGGAGCAAGAGATGCAAGATTTAAACAGAAAGATAAATTCAAGGATGGCTGGGTTAAGCTTTCTGTCATTCATTGTTATAGTGTCAGTTGTTTGGTTGCAGCTGTGGCACCTGAAGCACTTCTTTGAGAAAAATAAGCTTACATAGCTAATTCATTGTTATACTCTTGCCAATTCTTTTCTTGCTACAAATTTGATTTTAATGTACTCCATTTAAAAAAGAAAAAAAAAATGGTACTACACTGGGTTTCCGAGTGATAGCGCGCAGTTGCAATCCTGACTCCTGACCAATACTACCAGAAAACCTGATTCATCCGAAACCCAACAATGATCCCTTAAAAATGATACAAGACTCTGAATCAATCAGAATTTCTACTGATCTGATAGAAGCAATTCTGATACAGCAATGTTGGCATAACAAGGTGGTAATTCTATTAGGGCCTATTCGGCAACATGAGAATTTTGTGGGAATGAGAATTTTTAATATGGGAATGGGAATTTCAATTTGTCAAAACCAAAATTATTTAACCCATGGGTAATTTTAAAATATAGGTGTTCGGCAAATGTATGAGAAATTTGTTAGGATGTTAGTTTATTTTTTTTTTTATAGAAGATATAATACTACAATTAAACTATATTAAGTGTATTAATACTAATCACTGATTATGATTAATATAATTATATATATCAAATTCTAAAAAAAATTAAATGAGTGAATTGACCACACACTGCAAAGTTTAATCTATTAAAATTAAGTGATTTTGTTAGACGTCAGAATAGGAACTTAACTTAAAATTAGCTTAATCTATTAAAATTAAGTGTTGCTAGTTTAATTATGCTTGTTTAATAATTTCTTGTATTATTAAATTGTGCTTGTTTAATTAATTTTAGCCTTTTGTATTATTAAATTGAGTTTGTTTAATTAAGTGCTTGATTGTACAATTTTTTTTTAATTAATTAAACAAGTATTGATTAGTATAAATCCTCTTTTAGTTATTTTTAATTTCTATTTGATTAATTATTAAACAGCTACCAGTTACCTTGTTGTCAAAAACATATATATTTTGTCTCTTCTATGTTTTGGCTTTTAGTTCTTGGAAAAAAAAAAGGAGCTCCGAGGTAGTAGTAAATTTCCTACAAAATATCAACACAAAGAAGAGCAACAAAGTTCCCTTGGGTATTAAAATAGGAAATAAAACAAGCCTCCGAACGGTGCATGAGAAATTTTGTGGAAAATTGTAATTTGCCCAGAAAAACTAAGGGAATTGGAGGCGCCGAACAGGCCCTTAGGGTGTATACCTTACAATTAATTAGTTCTCTAATTAAGGCTAGTTGTTTCCATTAATATATATCTACTAATAATTTTTGAAGGACAAAACTAACACACATTGCCCCTAAGATAACAGAAGATTCCATTTTGATCACTAAACATAATTACTTTGTGAAATTTAGGTTAGTATAATTACTCAAAAAAAAAAAAAATTACGCAACTTTATCTGGTACACCGAAAGATTGTGTAATACATAATTATGGAATTTCATTTATCATAGCTGCAATTCCTAGAATGACAATACAAAAAAAATCTGAAGGGTAGAGTGGGGGCATGGTTACATGTTCTTCCTAACTTTTCCCCTGAAGATTAACTGATCTAGATCCAATATTATTCAAATCTTTTGCTCTTATCTTTTCTCTTGAAATCCAGGGGCAGACCCAGGTATATCCAGGGGGGCAACTGCACCCCCCCCCCTGAATTTTGAGTTTTAAGTGGAGATTTATCGGTTCCGACCAACTTTACTCTCTCCTGAAATTTTTTTTGCCGCCCTCTGGACGCTTGATTTGTAATTCGGGTTAAATTTATAGTTAAAATTGAAATAAATTTGTTGAATTTTGATTGGTAATTAGAATTATAAGTCAAAGCATCAGAAATTACAAGTCAAAGCATTGGAAAGTATAGGTTAAACCATTGTTTTTTATCGAGTACCCAATTGGTTAATGGATTTAAACCCGATTAGGTATTAAACCCAATTCGATATTTTTTTTGCCTCCCTTGACGAAAATCCTAGATCCGCCTCTGTTGAAATCCATTAAGAAAGTTACATAAGATAAACTGTACCAAAGACACCATCAAACAATTGGTTAAATCAATGCTAGAACTCTCGATTAAAAATGTACAGTAAATGATAAAAGGGTTAATTTTAATGGTTTATTAGTTGGAAGAGAGAAGAGACTAAACTAAGAAAAAATGAAACTAATCTCCCAAGTGGCTATTAAGTAATCAATCAAGATTTTTTAATTAATTCTGGAGAGTACAAACTGCAAATGGATCGGATACGGATCGGATAGTGGTAAAACCATATCCGTATCCGCTTTTATTTTTCGGATACGGACACGGATCGGATATTTGACGGATACATACGGATATGGATCGGATATCGGATTTTTAAAAAATATATACATAAAGATTTTTATAATATATATATTAAATTATATAGTATATATCTACTATTCGGATACGGATAATTAAAATTCAAAACCATATCCGTATCCGTATCTGCATGGATATTCGGATATCGGATATCCGTATCTAATTTTCGGATACGAGTCCGAATACGGTCGGATATTATCCGATCTATTTGCACCCCTAGTACAAAGTGATGTCACAATAAAATGAAATAAAACAAGAGAAGAACCAGAAAAACCAGAGGAAACTCACTGGCTTGACAGCTATTAATTGTTGCCCGTACGCTAGAACACATCTTGTAATAGAATAATATAAAATAGCATCTAATTGTACCAGAAGAGAAAAAAAAAATAATGAAGAGAGATCCTTGGCTCTTTCCTGGAACCTCACAACAAGTCAATACTCGACAACAAAAAACAGAGCCTGTTGTGTTCGTGCAACCAAGTTATTTCTTTAATTAATGCTTCAAATGCCTAATAATGCCAGTACAGCTGTACAATGGTTAAATCGGACAGAATTTTAAAATTTCAAACGGCATAGAATATTTACCAGTGCATATGATGCATGTGCATTGTGTCTGTTAATCTGAGGCATCTACTGTGTCTGGTAATTTTGTAATCATGAGATGTTAAATCTGAGTACAAATTCACCCTGAGATATGATTCCAATATATTATTACATAAGTTGAAGCAGAAAGTGTGATCAGATGCAGAAAAATTTTAAACGAGACGTAATTTTAATTTATAATTATTTGTAGCAAAATTTATAATTTTTTTTTTTGTGATTTTAAACTTCATCTGCAGGTTTACTCTTAAGACAGATCTCTTTAGGAATGATCTAAAAATTTGGAATTTTTCTCATCAAATAACCAACACATCTTTACTGGTTTGTGCAAAAAAATGTCAAAAATTCTCTTTTTTAAGAGACCCTAATTTTTAAATTAAACATTTAAACCCTGTATACCCACACCATGCTTACCATGTCTGATCTGAATGTAAAAAAAACAAACTGTCCCTCATTGTGTTGTTTATTTATTTACCTAATTGTTTGGCCAGAGAAGATGCTGAGGACTAGTTTATTTTTACCATAGCAAGATTACTAGAGGTAGATTTCCTTGAGCTGGCATTGTCAGAATCACCAACACATGCAACATCCTAACTTGTAATATTTGCTAAGATAATATATTATTCTCATCCTAAAACTTCCTATATATATATATGATCACCTCTCCAAACTCATCATCTCCAACACCAGAAAGTAAAATTCTTGGGTCCCAAATATTTCCTTGTTTTACTAATTTTCTTGGATAATCATAGCCATGGAGAAACCATCCAGCATTACCATGCTCTACTCTCTCTTATTTCTAGAACCAGTTGGTTTATTCTTCTTACTCAACCTTCTCATGATATCTCTAAGTAAGCTCCTTTCCAAGTCAACCTTATTACCTTATCACAATCAAAACCAACAAAAGATAACACCAAAATACCATGATAGAAATGTCACCCTAACAAGGGAAGAGATAGAATCCATTATCCGCAAAATCGGAATCAAGTTCGACAGCGATGTTGAACAATCGAAGGAAATAAGTGGTTTGGATGAGATTTCTGGTTTGTTTGAAGAGGTGGAGCCAAGCTTGGATGAAGCAAAGCAAGCATTCTATGTATTTGATCAGAACAAAGATGGTTTTATTGATGCAGAGGAGCTACAAAGAGTTCTTCTCAAATTAGGGTTTAGAGAAAAAGGATTAGAAATAAGTGAATGTATGGAAATGATTGCAGCATATGATTTGAACAATGATGCTAGGATAGATTTCATGGAGTTTGTTAAATTTTTGGAAGCAAGTTTTTGCTGAGACAAATTCATATTATTTTCAATTTTTTGCCTATAATTTTGACTCAAACCAAAAGTCTAATTTTTCTTTTTTTTTAACCATCTTTTGTTTGCTTAATATGAGTTCATTTAGATAAATTTGGTGCATTCTATATTAGACAAGTATATTGACCCACAAAAAAAGAAATATTTTAATTTGCAATAGAAAAATAGTGGCGTTTCTCTTCAAATAAAATTTCAGTACTAAAATATTGCCAATCCATTTAATTGCCTTGGTGATTATATGGAGGTGGTCATTACAAATCTATATACTTTATACCATAATTTTCATTTAATCCTTTTTAAAGTATGGGGTAATTGAATTATTAGCAAGCAGCTTTTATAAAACTTTTGGAGTCAATTTGAGATTTTTTCATTAAAGTTTAAATTAAGAAAAGACAAAAAATATCATATATAACAATTTAATTTTGATATTGCAGGGGTGGGTTCAATATTTTTAGAATGAGACATAGTTCTATAATTATTTTGAATATTAGATATATAATATATTTTTATAATTTTTTTGAGAGAAATATAGAATAGAAATAGAAACTTTGAGAAAAAAAATTAAGAATGAGATTAATTTTATATTTTTTTGAATTTTAAGTGTATTTTTATAAATTATTTAAAAAAATAGAAAATAGAAAATAGAAGCATATTTAAAAAAAAATTGAGCCAGAAGTGAACAAGCATATTTGAAATTTCATACAAATATTTTGAGGTGATTTGAAAGTCCATAATTAGATTATTTGAATTCAACCACTTGCATGTTAGAATGTTCTTTTCAAATTGAGACAGAAACTATAATATGAAGATCAATTATGGACAGAATTAATAAATAATATGAAAGTCAATCATATTATTACAACAAATTCAATATCTCTGTTATTACAAATAATTTTTTCCGTCCGGATTTCAAACTCATGATCTTTCACATTAGAGACTATGTGACTTTGTCACTGGAGCAAAGACAGATTCTTAATCAGTTGGAACTATAATATTCTTCAAAAGATTATAAAATATTACATATAATTATAATGAGATAGACTATGGTGAGTTGTGAAGTAAAACAACACGCTCATATTCCATTTTGAAAATTCAAACCATCGATCTGAACCGCTCAACATGATCTCCATATTGAAATGTGCTTGGAGACCAAATTTTACATTTTTTGGATTTTTTTTACTATTTATTAAACCACTTTGAAAATCCCGGATTTGAGTGAACATTCGATTAGCGATTTTCCAAGTGGCTTAATAAATAGTAAAAAGATTCAAAAAAATGTAAAATTTGGTCTCCAAACACATTTCAATATGGAAATCATGTTGAGCAGTTCAGATCGGTTGTTTAGATTTTCAAAATAAGAATATGAGCGTGAAGTAAAAATGACCTCTTACTTTGCAACTCACCATAGCCCAACTCTAATTATAATTATTTAAGATATAAATGAGATTAATTGACCCATTAAGAAAGTAATCTCAGCTTTTGCAGTTTCCAAGAGCTGCTATTGCATGTCATCCCCACTTCAATTCTGGCCTGTACCGAATTCTACGTAGCAATCCGTATTATTAAATGTGTTGATGTTGTATATCAAACATCTCGGGTAAATACTTTAACAGAGCAGTTTTGGCTTCATGCAGCGCACAAACCGTATGCAGCATGCACTGCATGAAGTCAAAACTGCTCTGTTAAAATCTTTACCTAACATCTTAAGACAAAAATGTTGGATAATTATTATTATTATTATCATTAAAACTTTCCATTAATATATTAATATATCTCTACGCATACCACACTGAAACTGCATGCCAACTGCATGCAACTCTTTAAAGTTTTGTGTACCTACCAAATAGCTGCCGAAAGCCACTTTACAGCGTAGTAATAATTTTTTTTCATAAATAGACCACCCCTATCAAGGATTATTTTTTAAAATAGGATTACTTAAAATTGTTTCAACAGAACAAGTCTTGATCGGTTTGATTTTCAAAAACTAGCCTCCACCGATCCCTAGGATCGGTGGAGCAAAAAAATCCCAATCTACACCGGTCCTAGGGACCGGTGGAGTCTATTTTGCACTAGCCACACTATACTAGGAAGACCACACAAAATACCCTGCACCGATCCTGTGGATCGGTGGAGCTTCAAAAATGCCTCCACCGGTCCTGTGGATCAGTGTAGGTTTAGGAAGTGTGAAATGTGTAAGCAAATGGGGTTAAGATTATCGCTGCCTGCAATGTTTCGGCCGAGAAATTAAAAGTTTAAATCACTATTACGGAGATATGGAGGCCCATCGTTACCTGTCATGGATTCGCCTCTCTGGAATGCAGACGTAAATTTTAGTATTGATAATAGAGTTTAATTTGTTCATGTTTTTCAATTTTTTTTTTTTATTTATGAACAAGGGAAGAGTTATTTATTCTTTCTGCTAGTGGGTGGGAAGTTGGTGGTGGTAATAGTTGCCTCATTCTTGCCTACAACTGGTACACAAAGCTTACTTCTTATGGGTTTGAAATTTGGAAACCAAGGCTCCACCGGTCCTAGGGATCGGTGTAGGTATAGATTGGGATTTTCTGTGGCGAGGGGTGTGGCTGGTGCAAAACAGGCTCCACCGGTCCCCAAGACCGGTGTGGATTGGGATTTTTTTGCTCCACCGATTCTAGGGATCGGTGGAGGCTAGTTTTCGAAAATCAAACCGATCAAGGCTGGTTCCGTTGAAATAATTTTAGGTAATTCTATTTAAAAAAAAAATCCCTATCAAGCATAGTGACAAATGATTTGGGTTCGGTTTGACAGAGTCAAAAGTTTGTAATTCGGATATAATTGGAGAATGATTCAATACAACAAGAAAGCAAAAAAAAAAAAAATCCCAAGAAAAGCCCCCAAAAAAAATTTTAAAATTTTTTTTTGCGTTTTTCTGACGAATAATTTGTGATTCGTGTTTTATTCACGAATAAAACATATTATACATTTTTTTTGCATTTTATTCGGAGTTCAGTTCGGAAATGTAAAAAGAACGAATAAAACGTGAATTATTCGCGAATTATACCCATATATTGGGATTTTTTTTATAAACCATAATTAAAAAATTGATTTTTAGGAAACCAACATGATTATTTTTTTTTTTACAAAAACCATCAGAACCGAACTGCCATTTCGGTTCCGGACATTTTTTTTTTTTTTTGGGACCGAAATAGCATTTCGGTCCCGACTAGTTTCACAGCTTTTCGCAGCCTTTTTTTTTCGGGACCGAAATGGCATTTCGGTTCTGATGGTTTTTGTAAAAAAAAAAGTAATCATGTTGGTTTCCTAAAAATCAATTTTTTAATTATGGTTTATAAAAAAAATTCCATATATTATTACTATGCTATCAAGTATTCTTGTTCTGCACCTTTTACAAATTAAATAACTGTTCGTGAAAAAATAATAGTGTTAATTGTTTCTTGATATGTATCCGATTTTTTTTATTAAATTTACGAATTTTTTGTTTATTTCTAAAAATCTCAGTTATTTTGGTATATTATTCGTATTACAGTTATTTTTTCCGCAAATTCTAACTGTATTATATAGAATTTTTATACTTCACTGAATTATTTTCAATTTATGAATATCAATATATACCAGTGTATTAAAATTCGGTCTGTGCGACCACATATTCCTATTCGGTTGCAATCCGAATAGAAAATTTGTATTTGGTCAAATATGCGGTTTTGTATTTTTGACCGCATATTAGGCCGCATATTTGTTTGTATGATACTGCATATTACAGCATACTTGTTTTTTTTTATATATAGGGAGAGAGAGAGAGAGAGAGAGAGAGGAGGGATCAAATTACACCTTTTTTGGTGACACACTTTGACACCTATCATTTTCAAAGTCCAAATAGTCGATCCAAACCGTTCAACATGATGGATATATTAAAATGTGCTTGGAGATCAAATTTTACATTTTTTTTGAATTTTTTTTACTATTTATTAAGATGGTTACAAAAATCGTTGTTTTCAGACCATTGAAAAATAGAGATTTTGTAACCATCTTAATAAATAGTAAAAAATTCAAAAAAATATAAAATTTGATCTCCAAGCACTGAGGAGGGATCCAATTACACCCTTTTTTTGTGACACATCTTGACATTGTTTTTTTGATAGGTCAATTTTGCGATTTCAAAATCTAAACAGTCGATCCGAACCGTTCAAGATGATCACCATATTAAAATGTGCTTGGAGATCAAATTTT
Organism: Carex kokanica; assembly: GCA_025461125.1. Lineage (NCBI taxonomy): Eukaryota > Viridiplantae > Streptophyta > Magnoliopsida > Poales > Cyperaceae > Carex > Carex kokanica. Next base: position 122,940 of record JAJGRX010001391.1, on the reverse strand, counting down.
ATATTTTTTTTGAATTTTTTTACTATTTATTAAGATGGTTACAAAATCTCTGTTTTTCAATGGTCTGAAAACAACGATTTTTGTAACCATCTTAATAAATAGTAAAAAAAATTCAAAAAAATGTAAAATTTGATCTCCAAGCACATTTTAATATATCCATCATGTTGAACGGTTTGGATCGACTATTTGGACTTTGAAAATAGTAGATGTCAAAGTGTGTCACCAAAAAAGATGTAATTTGATCCCTCCTCTATTTATATTATTAGTTTGCAGATAATTCATCTCACACCAATATTATACTATTATTTGTGACATTTTCCTCCGAAAAATAATAATGCCTTATTTACAACATAACTCAAATGCTCAAAATTTAATTCAATTTCCAGTACCTTTCTGAAAATAAAAATTAATGTTAGACGAAAAATCTCTGGCGTATCTTTTACCTGTCTTTCTCACTAACATATATACTATCCAAATATTTCAGAATAAAAATATTAAACAAAATTATGTCTGAATCTTTAATTAATTACACTCTCTGTCTATTAATAGACATAAAGCTCATATTATAAACTCCAGTGTTGTAAAAAAAGATCTGTTTAGTGATTAATCGGCAGATTAGTTGTTGACGGTGACTAAACCGTTACGGATTTCCCCGACTAATCAGCCGATTATTTCAGATTAATTTTTTGGCGATACTTTATTCGTCCGACAAGCGCATATCATTATTTACAACATTGATAGACCCATCTTATGTCCATCATTTTGGCCCATAATTAATTTGATCATTATAAAAAATTTGGCAAAATAAATCTGTTGGGTCCGTGCATAAAACCCAATAGATCAGGCCAGGTACAATTCATGATACACTTTAGGTTTGTAGTTTAATTTATATATCATTTACAAAGTAGGCAAAGAAGGAAGATAAAATAGGGAAGAAAAAAAATGAAAAATACCTTTTCCCTCTTTTATCTTTTATCACATGTAGTGTGCCACTAACTAAAAGCAGAGTGTAATCTTTGCAAGGCTAATTCTGTCAAGAGTGGAGGATGCATCACCTCCTATTGCTTTTAATCTCAAAAGAGAAGATAGGTTGTGTGTGTGTATATATATATATAAAAGGTAATACTGTTAATTGGAGAAAGTACAAATTAGGATGCAAGAAGAAATTGTGAAGAGAAGTGGTTGGAAATCATGGGATGTGCAAAGCCCCTTCATCTTTTTGTGATTGTTTTCGCCTTCATTTATCTCGTAAATTTTCGCTCCGATGCGGTGCCTTCAACAAGTAACTCCAGAAATGATTCTACTTCATATATATATATATAGTACCGCATTACATTGACATAAATTACTTCCTTTTTATCAAATAAAGTTTACCTTGCATAGGTGCTGAAGGAGAAGTGCAGGAAACTAGAGGCCTTTCAACTCCAAGCTTGGTTCTGGTACGGATAATAATGCATTTCTTTTATCAATCTTGCAAGAAATCTGATTTGTGTGTGATATGTTTAACTGGCAGATTAACAATGAACTAATCAAGACACAGAAGTTGAGAATCAGAAGAATTGAGTACGAAATTAACGATTATCCAGGATCAGGTGCAAATGATCGACACAGTCCATGATTAACTGCGCTGTATCAGAAGAATTGTTTTTTCCTGGATGTAATGGAAAGCCATCTACCAGTAGTATATTTTTCCTGGATGTAATGGAAAGCCATCTACCAGTAGTATATTTTTCCGGGATGTAATGGAAAGCCATCTACCAGTAGTATATTTTTCCTGGATGTAATGGAAAGCCATCTACCAGTAGTATATTTTTTCCTGGATGTAATGGAAAGCCATCTACCAGTAGTTTATTTTTCCTGGAATTAATGGAAAGCCATCTACCAGTAGTATATTTTTCAGAAGGGGACAACTATTAAAAGCCAAATTTTATATATCATGTATGTATGTATGCGTGTGTTTTGTTTTCAATCAAAGAATAAGTGCTAGCTCTAGCTCCAAGTGAATTGGTGGATTGGAAAAATTCTTACATACTGTTAGCATATCTCAACTTCTTCCTACAAATCTTAGCTTGTATACTGTCAAGAAATTTGTTGATTATCATATTGTTAATAGTTGTTCACCTTCAAAAAGAGAACAAGCAGATAATTGTATGTATGTATATATGTATGTATAATATATCAGGAGTTCATATCCTCAATACAGAAGGCCTGAAATATTTGTACCTAATAATGAGAATTTCATGTGGATCAGGTACTTGACAGAATTTCTAATTGATTTTGATTCAGATCAATGGTTTGGAATGCCTCAATGTACTCTTAATATACTCTTAATATCACTATTATAACCATCTTTATCGTTATACCAACTTTATCAACGAGAGGACACACACACACACACACAGAGCAAAACTAGGGTGTGATGTGCTCACCAAAAGGATTTGGTGAGCAGAACTCTAAAAGCATATTGGATCGGTTTCAAACGGAAAATCCAAACTGTTAAAATCTATGTACTTCATGAGTGATGCATTACATGCAAAATTTTGAAAATTTTGAATTTATTTGCTACAAAATCAAGCCGTCAAAGAAATGAATCTTTTTATAAGTTATTTTATATATTTATTTTTCATTATTTCTTTGACCGTTTGATACTGTAGCAAATTATTTTGAATATTTCCGCATCATTGGTTTCTACTTTTGTTCTCCACACGAAGAAGCGGTGGGTCCTACAAATGGAAATAGCTTCAGTATCTCCAGCATTCTTAGACTGGAGATATATGTTACTGTATAAGTACATGTTAAGAGGAGATAACTGAGTCGTCTGTTTAATAGGAAATGGAGAGCTTGAAGGTGCGATTGTTGAAAGAAAGACACCGGACGGAGAGTAAGTGACCAACGGCCAGCAGTAATCACTCTTAACTCCGTTAGGATGTATTTGGATTTCTTTCTGACTTTTGCTCACACGAAACCAAAATCAAAAGGATTAACTGATGAAGAATTCTTCAATCTTATATGACGCCGTTAGGCCTCACCATTCAAAGACAAGTCATATGGAACGTGTTTCCAGCAGTAGCAGTTTTATTCGTCCAAAACTGTATCTACTGACATGCTTTAGTATTTTGGCTATATATTCTTCATACGGGTTTCGATTCAGGTGATTCAAAGTTTTGTGGAAAGCTGAGAACATGCTCTACAACTTCATATGAAATATTGTGGCAGAACTAAAACGAAAACATATTAAAATGGCGTGATAATCAAATAGTAACTTTTGGAAGGTTTTTGTCATTAATTAAATTAGATGTGAATTGTTAGTGGGTTTTAAATATGGTCAAAAGTGTGTTTGAATTCTATTTATTTGTGGGTTTCTAGGAGAGTCTTTTTAGAATCTCTGGGAGATTATTAAGTGTATTTTGGTATTAGCAAAAGTAGTTGAGAGTTGTAATAATTGTTAGATAGCTTTTAGAGAGAGGAATATGGCTATATAACAGCCCAAAATCATTTTGTAATCAGATTATTGAGTTATTACGAATTTCATATATTGAGTTGAGTTTTATCTCCTCTTATTCTCTGTTGGGTTGAGCTTTGCTCCTTTTGAGTGATGTATTAGTTGAACTAGCTAGTGTCCTTGTAAATCTCATTAGCCAGACCGTGTCATTATACGTACACACGTAATGAGCCGTGCGACATGAGAAATCTCAGTTACGGTTTTGAATGAGAGAAAGAAAACGAGTTCATTTTTCGACTCTTAACACTAAGTGGTTCATAAGAAATTCTTCCTTAAAGATGGAACTGTTTTGGCTTATTCTTTTATATTTTCTGTGTTTTAGTATCTCTAGATGCTAATAATAAAAATAACATTTGCTTGTATTGCTCCAGGCAAGTTTAGGATAAAAAACTATTCTGAATGAAAAATATTCTCTTTAAAATTTGATAGCTAGCAGGATGCTATCATACTAGCACTAAAGCAACGGATCTCATTGAAACTCCACAGATAAGCGTGCTTGTGCAAGAGTATTGTACTAGAATAGATGACTTTCTTTGTGAAAGTCTTTGTGTTGCATCTCTTTTTAAAGATAATCAATCTTTAGTATTATGAATATGTCCCAACTGCTATGTCATAACATGAGTAGAATTAGGGTGTGATGTGCTCACCAAACTCTTTGGTGAGCATAACTCCATAATCTATCGTATTCACTTCAAATGAGATGAATCCAAATCGTTGAAACCGATGTATTTCACGAGTGATGTGCGTACATGCAAAATTTTGAATGTTTCGGATTTATTTAGTACAAAGTCAAGCAGTCAAAATTTATGAAAAATGAATGCATTAAAATAACTTCCAAAACTTCATTTTGGATCATTCATTTTTCATCAATTTTGACCACTTGACTTTAGACTAAATGAATTCAAAAAATTTAAAATTTTGCATGTATGCACATCACTCATGAAGTATATCGGTTTCAACAGTTTGGATTCATCTCGTTTGAAGTGAATCCGATAGATTATGGAGTTATGCTCACCAAAGAGTTTGGTGAGCACATCACACCCTAGTTTTACTCTCATAACATAATTTAACTCTTCATTTATTGCTAAATATAGAGACTTATGTATCACATAATCATACAAGTTGATATCTAATATTCATCATGATCACTAATTTCTCAAAATAAAATAGACTCATTTGTTTTAAATATAAAAAATTATCTCAAAAATTTCCAAGACTCAATCATTTTAACAGAATTAAAAATAATACTATGAAATTTTGGTTAGGCTACCTTAATTTTGCAAAAGTTTTTAAACTATTTCATTGATCCTTGTTATTTCTTTTTTTCCACAGCTTCGTAGCAAATATATATTTATTCTTAAATGACGCATTGACATACAACGAAATCAAGAATTGTAACGATTATCCTAAATGAAATTTTAAAATGGAAAGAAATAATTGAGTATCTGACAATCAAATAAGGAGATCTAGATTTTTTTTTAAATGACAAGTACGTGTGGCGAGTATGTGTCTAAATAAATTTAAATTTCTACATGTAAAAAAACATAAAAAAAAGATGCATAGAAAAAAAAGACAGATTATTTGATTGGAGGGCTGATATTCAATTTGAAATTTCATCTTTTAATCAAAATCGTTGGCTGATCATGACATCTACATGCTTAATATAAGAATGAAGATTTGTGAACCTCAAATTAGCAAATTCAGATTTTTAAGTCTATGATAGCTCAACATAAATTTCTCAAAACCTTAGCAACTTAATTATCTTACACATAATATTTAGCTTTTCCTAAATGAAGGTTTCACTTGCATATGTTCATTTTCTTTTTTATGAATCCAGTTTTAGTAGAATTTTTATTATTTGCTGCATTTTTTAATAGTAACAATTAATAATGATAAACTTGACAAAAATTAATAATGATAACTTGCGTACAAAACGAAACAAATATGAAAAATGAATGATAAAAGTTTTTGATGAGTCATAGATGGGATTGCTGAATTATAGAAAAGAGAAAAAAAAATAAAACTGACTGGATGAACGTTATCAAGTATTAACACTAACCGGACAATAAAGTCATATTGACATAATTTTCTTGAGAAAATTTTGACCGTTACGCAAAATTGTGTTTTGCTTGTATATTAATCATAGTTTTGAATAATTAAATTTCTCAAACCGAAGTGTCAAGATGGTGTTGGACCAAACGGCAGAATTGGTCAAACGCCAATTCACCGTCTTTCTGTTGACTTACCGACAGGAGTCCGGTTCCCCTAAAGTAACCCAATCTTTGGGTTTTGAATCGAGACCGTCCGATTCGAATTTGTCGCTCGAGATCGTCTCTGGATTCGAATTCATCGTGGGATGTGTGCGCTCACTTCGCGGATGGATTTTCGCGGATTCGAATCGGACGGTCCTGAACTAAAACCCAAAAGTTGGGTTACTTCACTGGATCCGAATTCTTCACCGACAGCGAAAACCACCGTGACAGCGTTAACTCCGCGTTAATTAAAAAAAAAAAAATCAAAAGAATAAAAAAGTTTGAGGGGGTCGATAACTCGTATGCCCCAAAGAGGAGGAAGAAGAAAGGAACGCATCTTTCAGAGCTCCTAGGTATGGCGATTTTTCTCTTTCTCCTTACTAATTAGAGCAAGTGATTCGATCTGGTCTTGATTTTGTGTAGATCTGCCTTCTAGAGGCTTAAGATTAGTAACTACAGCTATAATGTAGTGTTCCTCATTTTTTTTTCCCTATCAATTGTGGCTGTTAGGGTTAGTTTCACTCATCGACTAAATTTAGGTCTATGCGAATTTCAGTCGTGTTTTAGTCCAACTTGCGAATTGTAATGTCTTATGGGTATTTAATTTTGGTTGTTTTAATATACCATTTCAACCTGTTGCAAGTGATTAATTTTCAAAAAAAAGAAAAAAAAAGAGAGAGAACGTATTGGAAGGGGAAGAAGTATTTTTCCTACTGGTCCTTGCTTTTCACACATATTGTGAATCTGTTATCATGCTCCTTAAATAAACTAAGGTTTAAGCTGGTCTTAACCTTGCCACATTGGTTCGGAATAGTCTTTTTAATCCTGATTGGTGTTCGGTCTGTGATCTTATTGTGGCACTGTTTCTGTTCTGATTATGGACAAGAATTAAATCTCTGGCCATAAATTACTTGTCTTTGTATTTTTACTTGGGCAAAGTTGAAGCAAATTTCCACTCCTTTTGTGCAGGCTTTTAATCTAAGGAAGTAAATCGTTATAAGGTTATAAAAGTAGGAATGGGAGACCATGTTGTGTTGGATGTAGACAAATTAGTAGAACCCAAGTCAGTTGAAGGCACTTCGGCTTTGGGGCCAGTTAATGTGGTCAGCGAGGGAAAGGAAGCAGGGGCAAAATCAGATGCAGAAGAAGAAGCACTGCCACTGCTCCAAATGGCTGAATGCCGCATATGCCAGGAGGAAGATAGTGTCAGTAACCTCGAGATGCCATGTGCCTGCAGCGGCAGTCTTAAGGTCTCTCTCTCTAGCTTGCCTACTTTTTCAACCTCCCTCCCCCCTATCTGGCAAATTTGCAAAATGGTTGATGAGTTTTGATCTGAAATAGCCTAACTCATTTTTTCTGTCAAAATAGACTTTTGTCACTGTAAAATTTTAAAGTACCCGAGTCAATTGGAGTATGGATTTTGATTAAAGTTTTGAGTTTTCTGGTAAACTCCCTGTATCATGTAACATGTTAGTACAGTGCTGGTATGTATCGGGTCAATTACTAGTTTGAACAGCTGTTCAAAAAGCTTCTTACTTTTGGCATGAAGGCCATTTTAATGCACAATTTGGAGTGGAGGGTATTTATCTGAAATTAGTCCTAGAAGCCAGTTGATGGAAAGCTATGGGTTTGGCTTCTGTAAACTACTTAGTATCATATTAGCAGGGTGGGAGCAACAGGAATATGTCAAACGTCCAACTGCTTAGTCTCCCTGTGATTACCCGTATGCTAGTAGTGTACAGTCTGTATGTTAATATTGGTTGGGAAGAGGTAAATACTTTCAACGATAGACATGTAATTATACCTTCTTTAATTAATAGTAGGTCTGTAGGTGTCAAGGCTCAGTGTTTTGCCAGGCTAATTTCCTTGTTTTGTGGTTTCTAAGGCTTTGTATTTTGTCTCTGGCTAAACTTGCACTGCTGAATGGTTGAACTAAAAAAAATTTCTTGTTTTTCCTGCAGTATGCCCATAGGGGTTGTGTGCAACGCTGGTGTGATGAGAAAGGAGATGTGACATGCGAGATATGCCATGAGGTTTGTTAGAGCATTGCCATTTTAAGCTTGTATGCTGAAACTTCAGTTGATATGTTCCAGTATCAGTCCTGAACAGAATTGTATGCCATTTTATGCTTGTATGCTGAAACTTGAGTTGATATGTTCCAGTATTGGTACTGGCTCCTTTCTGTTCAATTTATCCTAAAATACACTCTAGTTCATCCTAAATTGCGAGAAGTAAGTTATGCACCCTCAATTTTACCCAAATTTTGTTGTAAACTGATCTTAAATTGTGCAAGCAGTCTGAGCTCACAAATAGTCATTATTTAGTGCTCAATTGGGCAATTGAAAGCCAACTACCAAGGGATATAATAAAAAGGCAACATAAAATGCTAAAATTTGGTGAGTTGCAAATGTGTTAGACACCAGTTATATAGCATACCAGTTCAAATGTTATGTAAGTCTCTTCTTTATTGCTTGTATTGTGCAGCCTTACAATTTACAGATACGAACTTTGTGTATTTTTTGTCAAGGCATCGTTGCTTTCGTTGCCCTGTTGTACATATATAAGGGATCGATTTTGTTGTATGATTGACATCTTATTTTGATTTTATTACAACAGATCTATAAGCCAGGTTATGTAGCACCACCTCCTAGACCCAGCCCCGATGAAACTACTATAGACCTCAGGCAAGCCCTCTTTTCTTTTATGTGCTTTAGCTATCTCTATTGGTGGTCACAACTAATTTCAACCATCAATGTTTGTTGGCTCCAGAAACCATGAATTTGACCATAATGACATCAAAAGTACAATATAGTTTGCTGATTTTTAAGGTTTGTTATTCTTTAATTTTAGGATTAAGTGTTCAAGGAATTTGTACAATGATCTTTAATGTTCTTAGTTAGGTGCAGTGTTTTTAAATGCGGTCGCATGGACCGCATATGCGTATGCAGTCAGCTACCGCATTAAAATCTTCCGCATTAAAATCAGAAATATGAGAATAAATTATATTTTTGATATGAGGTATTGTTTAAATTACATTCCTATTTCATGCTAAAAACCAGAAATATGAGAATAAATTATAACCTGTATATACTTCATTAATATTGAGATGGGCTTTGTTTTTTTTATTTTATTTTTATAATGTGCACATGTTCAATAGATCTAAATTAAATAGATCTCAGAATTAAACAGAACTCTTATGTAAAAAAATAAATTATTAATATAAAGTTGTATAGAAATATGTTTTTAGAATACTGCGCTGCGCTTTTATGAATGAGTTGTGAGGATTATATATCTTAAACGATGGACTGTAAGGATTATAATTTGCATGTCTTCATGTTAAAACAGCATTAAAATCCGTATATGCGGTATGCAGTGGTTTTCCACATGCATGAACAAAACCGCATTTAAAAACATTGGTTAGGTGTAATTTTTGTGAAGGACCATCCTCTGTGAGTAATTTATTTATGTTGACTTGTTCTCATTTGTTTTAGGAAGTGTGTTTAGATGATTTATATTGCATATTCACTGACGTTTGTTGAGCATATTCGATTCTTCTTATGGATCATTTAGTTAAATTGTGGCCATGAATCCGGTATTGTGCCTAATTTGTGGTTATTGTGGGTTTAATTTAGATCATTAGGGTTTGCTACCATTCTCATCTAACTATTATTGGTACCGCTGCAATGTTATCTGCATACCTCCTAAACCTGGGCTGCTCCATTTTTTTTTCTTTTTCTTGCAGTGGTGGTTGGACCATCACAGGGACTCCCTTGGATTTACATGACCCTAGAATTCTTGCTGTGGCTGCTGCTCAGCGGCGCCTTCTAGAGGCAGAGTATGACGAGTATGCTGCTACCAATGCCAGTGGTGCTGCCTTCTGCCGTTCTGCAGCTTTAATTGTAAGTCCTTTACTCTTTACAACTTGTAATTTCTATTGCAGGTTGCAAATGGGAAAGTCTGATTGAGAGGTCAAAATCAGGCCCTGTTTAATATAAAGCTTGGTTCAATTGCAGGTTTAAGTTTTGAGTTTTTTGGGTCAATCGGTTTCTATGTTGTTTGAGATCTTGAGTCATTTCACGTTTTAATTCAAAAATTGATTTGGATTTTGATCTAGCTTTTCAGTCCCGGTGGTTTATCTTATTTGATGTAATGTTAGGTCCTCTTTCTGATCAGGCAAGTTTGGGTTACATTTGTTGCAATTCAGTTTGGTAATGTTTTAATATATTCTCTCTGGTCTCTGATTTTTTGGATTTGGGTTTAAAATAGGTCAGGTATAGGTTGATTTGGGTCAGACTTGATTGCATGTCATGTTGTTGTGCATTTCAGATGTTATCTTGATTAACGGCTTGTTGGATTTGGTTTTCAATTGAGTTGTTTTTGGGTTTGATTCCTGTCTGACTTGGTCCTGTTTTGGTTTGAGTTGGTTTAGGTTGGTGTTGTTAACTTTCAAAAAATTTGGTTGGTTGGGGCTGAAGGGAAGGTTTTTTTATCCATGATTAAAAAAAATGATTTTTTTTGAGAAAACAATTACACTGACCCATATTTAAGTCAATGTACAACACAAAACTTAATCTAAATAAGAGTATGGGAAAGTTGAAAAGGAGAATTGTTGCCTGATGCATTGAGAACAATTTTGATTCTAACAGAAAACACGTAGGAGAATGGATATGACACGTGTTTCCGAGACTATTAGAGATGCTTTTGTTGTATTTGCATTACTTTTTGTCAGCTTGATTATCAACCAACAGTTACTTAACCCTGATAATTTACTTTCTTCTAACTAGAGATGCTTCCAGACATCAAACTATCATTAATATCAGTCACCAAACTACTCCCAAACCCTCTCCAACAGTTAATTTACTTCCATCTATAGAACTTCTTATAAAAAGTTAACAACTTGTTTTAGCTTATGGCTGTCCTGCTGTTGAGGCATGCAATGACCATCACAAATGATGATGGAGATGATGATGCGTCCACTATTTTTTCTGTAAGTGGAGAACACATTTCATTTTTTTATTTCTGTTTTCCAATTTTCGTGGATTATACTTGTGAAGGAGTCTCTGAATCCTGCCCATTTGCTTGTGTACAGCTTTTCCTGCTAAGGGCTGCTGGGTTTCTCTTGCCATGCTACATTATGGCATGGGCCATAAGCGTCTTGCAGCGCCGAAGGCAGCGACAGGTACCTTTACTCGAGAATTTTGTTCTTTTATATGGGCTATATTTTGTGTACTTTGTTGTTTTCTTATTATAAGGTAAAGATTATAATGCCCTCCAATATTTGTTCAAAATGTTGTCATCAAGTATATTGCACAAATGGTCCTCCAAGTATTACTCGTGTCTCACTTTTTTTCTTTTTTTTTAAACAGTAGGAAATCCTCATTTCCCAATTTAGTCCTTAAATATCCAAAGTTCCCATTATAGTCCTAAAAGTTCGTATCATTTTATCTTTGAAGTTCCTATTTCCAAAGTTCTAGTAATTACCGTATACCCAATTATATGGATATTCATCTACCTTTTAAAAAATGTCAATTTGTCACACCATGGACAACCCTGTGCAGGGTTCCAATTCCTCAATTGTGCCTCACATTCTTATTTCCGTTTTCAATGTCCAAACAGTCGATCCGGACCACTCAACATGATCTCCATGTTAAAATGTGCTTGGAGACCGAATTTTATATTTTTTGGAATTTGTTTACTATATTTAAATAGGCACAAAATCACTGTTTTTCAGAAGATTCTGGACCATCCAAAAACAGTGATTTGTACCTATCTAAACAAATAGTACAAAATTTTAAAAAAAGTATAATATTCGGTCTCCAAGAACATTTTAATATGGAGATCATGTTGAGTGGTTTGGATCGACTGTTTGGACTTTGAAAACGGAGTGATTGAGGCATGAAAGACATGAGGTATTTGAACCCTACTCACTTTTATTTATATTCAAGACAGAAGAATAGGAATATGATGCCATATAAATAATTTTTTATTTATATGCAAAGCTGAAGAATAGGAATACAATGCCATCTATTATGTACAAACTATATTGTCTGTCAAGTATCATTTCTGACATGATGAGTTCGTAACAAGACACCCCATGCCAGAATGTTTATTCATACAAGTCTGACCCCCAGTTTTCATGATTTAGGAGGTGGCCGCCGCGGCTGCAGCTGAGGTGGCATTCATACTGCAAACCAGTAGAGGCCGGGCATTGCAATTTGCTATTGCACCCGACTCCCCTTCCACTCCACAGCATGAAACCCAGTAAAATATCTCCCAAAATCATGTGTTTTCTCTTATTTAGTGATGTATTTTCAAATAATCACATTGTAGGTCTATGTCTAGCATGAGAACGTGTTTTTTCTTTTAATGAAAATAGCATGAGAACTTGATACTTCATGCTTCCCATTCAGTTTAACCCCCCAGATTTGATGACCGCATGCTTGACAGGGAGATAAGAGGCGTACTTCGAAGGGATTTTTCTTTTCTTTTCAATGCGAGCGCTCTGTCTGATGGTTTGCATTTGGTATCATGTTGTTATCTTTGCGATCGCTTGTTGGTGTTATGTAAATATGTTAAACACTATATAGGCAACTGTTTAATGCGTGGGTCAATTTTCCTTGTATTTCAATTGTTATCTATGACGGATCTGAACGGGCATCAGACTGGATTTGTGTGGATCAAACATGCACGAATCATAAAACAAATCGGACGGATCTGAACAGGCAACTGTTTAATGCGTGGGTCAATTTTCCTTGCATTTCAATTGATATCTATGATGGCCATGTTAGTAAACTATAAGAAAAATCGGAACGTGTCGTTCTGAAAGTAAATTGCAACTTGCCTTTGACACAGCGTCAGTGTACTTCTCCCCTTCCCAAGCGGGGTGCGTCTGATTTGTGCGGATCAAACATGGATGAATCATGAAACAAATCGGACGGATCTGAACGGGCATCAGACTGGATTCGTGCGAATCAAACATGCACGGATCATAAAACAAATCGGACGAATCTGAACGGGCATCAGACTGATTTTGGGTCCGATGCCCATTCGTGTCCCACTCCCCTTTGCATTTACTTATTTCTCTAATTCTACGACTTTTTATACTGTATATGTACACAAAAAAACGCCTTTATTGGTTCTAGGAGTTGTGGGCCCAAGGAGTGCTAAGGATCAGTGTTGTAAAAAACGTCCGTTTAGGCCGATTAATCGTTGGCGGTGACAAAACCGTCATAAATTTTTCTGACTAATCGGATGGTTTTTTCCGAATATGGCCAATTATTCTTGATTAATCACTTAGCGGTACTCTGTCCGTCCGATTACTGCATACTATTATTTACAACACTGCTGAGGACTAAAGAGGCGCAGCAATAGCTATTAGCTAAGGCGGGTGAACGGAACTAACTTAGGCGATCAAGTGAGGCAGAAAATGATGTATACACAACATTACACACTCTACAAATAGAATACTCTAGGCAGCAGGTATCCTATCGAGCAACGAAACACACTTCAACTCTAATTTTCCTCACTCAAAAAAACATTACGCAATAAATCCTGGTGACATCACAACAATTTTATTTTATGAAGCGCAATATTAAATGGAAATTCTGTATAAATTTCGACTGAACGTAAAATCAACAAATTCACGCTCGTAAAACGAATATACAAACAAGGGAAAAAAAAAATAACGACAAATTGGCCCATGCAGGTCTCGAACCTGCGACCTTCGCGTTATTAGCACGACGCTCTAACCAGCTGAGCTAATAGGCCTTGTTGTTTATTAAATCTAGTATTAATTAAAATTTCAACATTTTAGATTAAGTAATTATATTCCGCTAATGCAATGGTATAAAATTCCTGCTCCGCCACATAAAACAATAACTAACGAATTCTGTTAATCCACCCAGACAAAGCTCTAAATAGAGCAAGAGCGGGAATAGCTCCAGCAAGCTTAAAAAGCTTGTGATGCTCAAGTAAAAACGTTTCGCTTGAATTAAAGAGAAAGACTACTTAATTACGGAACAAAACAAGAAAAGCAAGCAAGTTCTCACATAATACTGTTTCATAAACAACTATCACCAATGAAGATCAGTTCTCGGCCGATTATTCCACGAAATCAGGTTGGGTCGTGACCGATCGTACCCAAGCCCATGTATGGTTCTTTGTATCGACTACGTTTCGCGTAACCGCAATGTCCTCTAGCGGTATATAGCCATAGTTCCTATTCACAGGTCCTGGCACAAAACCAGTATAACCTGCCATGACTCCGTGTATAGACGAATGAGCCAGCAAGGTACAATACAAGTTATCGGTCGCATTCGCCGCCACCGCACGAATCATGTAAGTCGGGTCGATGTACTTTACGGTGAATTGATCACCTGGGTGGGTCTGATCCCACCAATTCTTGAGCTCCTTTTTGAGGTATGTGCCGATGTCAGCAAATATAGGGTTACCAGAGGGGTCTTTCTCCTGCTTTTCTGCAGCGGAATGAGAGAGAATATCTTGACCAGCACCTTCAGCCACTACTATTACTACATGCCCTTTTTGTTTTAGTCGTTGGTCTATGAACTCGAATAATCCACCTACAAAGAAGAAAAAGGAAGCAAATAAATATATGATTTGTATTTATAAATCAATAAGGAGCATATCAGTAGATTGTTTAACACTACTAATAAGTAATAACCTTTGCCATAGAGATAGAAGGTCAGCTCAGGAATGAGGCAGCAGTCGACATCGCGGCTGCTGAGGGTGGCATGGAGCGCTATGTGGCCAGTGCTGCGGCCCATGAGCTTAACAAGGCCGATCCCATTAACAGCACTCTCAGCCTCTGTGTGGGCCGCATTGATTGCCTGCTGTGCCACCTCAACTGCCGTATCAAACCCAAACGATCGGTCGATGATGCCTATGTCATTGTCTACCGTTTTCGGCACCCCTGTGATGCAGATGTTCAGCTTCCTGCGTTTCAACTCCGTGTATATGTCCAGCGCACCTCTCATCGTCCCGTCTCCCCCAATTACATATAACTACACATGTGTATATAATATATATGTGAATGTGATGTATATAATTCATGCCATAGCTAATTAGCTATGCTTGTAATTTGGAGGTGCTGAAGAAAATACTTAATTTCTACCCAAGTACTAGGACTCTGGTTTGAATGGAACTCAAGATCACAATATTTATTATGTGCTGTTGTGTTAAAAAAAATAAATAAATATGAAATTATGAATCAATCATCTCACCTGATTGTATCCATGTTTCACGATTGCATCAACAATTTTCTGGAGATCAAACCCGCCTCGTGTGGTTGTGAGCATAGTGCCACCCTTCTTGTGCCAATCATGCACCAAACGTGGATCCAGTCTAATTGGATCTGCCGTGTAAAACCCCCTGTACCCCATTGGTATACCATAGATCTCCTTCACCCCATACAGCTCGGTCAGACCCACCACCAGCTCCCTTATCACTGTATTCGACCCGGGACACAGCCCGCCGCATGTGACAATCGCGGCACGAACCTTAGACGTGTCGAAGTTGATCATAAGGCGAGGTCCGGCTCGGAGGTAGGCAAGAGGGGAAGCGACTGTGACATCTGAGTTGGAAATGGGATTGGGATTGGGATTGGGATTGTTGGTGTCGAACAGGATAGAGGAGAGGATGACGTCATAGGGAGAGATGTAGAAAGTGGAGGAAGGGTGGTAGAAGGGGTTAGAATCAATTGGGTTGCGAAGAGAAGGGAGCGTGACCACAGTCTGGTCACCGCCGCTGGTGTGATTACCGCTGGGAGTGAGATAGTCGGATAGGTGCGGGATGGAGCGGATGGTAAAGGGAGGAGGAGTGAAGGTATTGGTCGGGGCGGGGTGGTCACCACCGGTGGTGACTTGATCAGGTGCCGAGGAGCCCATGGTGATAGGATCAAAGCTTCAAAGGAGAGAGGAAGCTGCTGCGGTGGCAATGTCTCCTTGTGCTGCCATTACATAGCAAGTAAAATAGAATAACAGCAGATTTACTTCCAGAAGGATGTGTTACGTGGTGGACAGGTGGCTCTTTGTGGAGATACAAATAGTCATGATATTTATTGTGTTGACCATTTGACTCTTGTGTAGGTGACTTGGGTGTTAGTATTTTGAGGCCGGATTCTCTGCGGCGTCCTTATCCGTGTCGCTTCAAAATGCATATGTTAAGTTAAACAAAAAGCCGTTGTTTATGTGAGGTCTACCACTCTACCCTGTGATAATTTATAAAATGATGAAATGTTTATTGTTATTTTTTTCATTAAAGCCCGGGGGCCATGATATTTATACAGATAGGTCCGAGAGACAGATGAATCAGGGATAAAAACGGTATCGACAATATCTGCAGGGACGGATTTAGGATTTTCGTTGGAGGCAAAAAAATATCGAATCAGATTAAATTTATTAACTAATTGGGTACTCGAAAAAAAACAGTGCTTTAACTTATATTTTTCAATGTTTTAACTTGTAATTTCTTATACTTTGACTTATAATTCTAATTACCAATCAAAATTCAACAAATTTATTTCAATTTTAGCCCTAAATTTAACCCGAATTACAAATCAAACGTCCAGAGGGGGACAAAAAAAATTCCAGGGGGGCAAAGTCGGTCGAAACCGATCCCCTGGAACCACCTGGGTCTGCCCGTGAATATCTGATCCGTATTCAATCAGTATTCGAAAAATTAGATGTGGATATCTGATATCAGAATATCCGTGTAGATATGAATATTGATATAATTTTATATTTTTAATTATCTGTATCCGAACAGTAAATATACCATATATTTTACTATATGTTACGAAAAAATATGTTATTCACCATTATAATTCAATAAATATTATAAACTTTAGTATTTTTTTAATAAATATCTGTTTCGATCCGTATTCGTATCCTTATCTGTCGGATATTTGGTCCGTTCCGTATCCGTATTCAGAAAATTAAAAAGAATATAAATATAATTTTGTTATGAATAAAATAGAATTATTAATGTGGATGTCCATGACTCCCAATATTCATTTCTCCACTACCCCCACTACTATTGGAATTCATATCCCACTACTATTTAGAATTCAATGTCTTATTTATTATTGTAATGGCTTTTCATTTACAATTTGTAGCCTATAAATAGAGGCTTTGTAATCTTGTATTGTACACATGAGAAATGTATGAATAAAGAGATTGTCATCTTTTGTATGTTCTTCCTATATTGTTTCTTTTCTTTATATTTATTTTATAACACGTTATCAGCACGAGAGCTCTACTAGTTGAAGATTCGAGGTAACTTTGATATTTTTTTATTTCAATTCTATTTAAATAAATAATACTTCCAATGAGTAATTGCTAAATGGAATAAGTTATCAATTTATGTACATTTATTTTAAGATGTTTAATATGGTTCATATAATTTTATATGAAGTGCAAATTTTTCCGGAAGAAGATTTAAAGAAATCTTCTTGAAGAAGATTTCAAGAATTTTTATACGATGCGCACAATTTAATTTAATTTTTCAATAATTTAATCTTCCTGAAGAAGATTTTATTAAAAAGATCTTAAGAAATTTTCCTGTTGAAATTTCATTATCTCGTGCACAATTGTATTATGTTATCTTTTTACATTATTTTGTGTTCAACATAAATTATGTTATATGGAATGGCCCGAAGCCATATAATTATATTGTTATGTTAATTAATGACCCGAAGCCATATGAATATAAATTACGCTAATGAAATTGGCCGGAAGCCATTTCAACAATTTTATTAATTGACCGAAGTTCAATTATATAATTAAATTATTGTTTATATAATTCAATTATTAAAAATGTGATTAATCATAATTGTCAATTGACCCGTAGTCATAAACAGAAAGAAAAATTTGTGGCATATTTTATTCATAAAATTGAGATAGTTGAATATATGGGCCGAAGCCATAAACCGAAAGATAAATTTGTGACATATTTTATTCATAAAGTTGAGATAGTTGAATATTTGTGGTACCATCCCAAAGTTCAATAAAATTATTTTAATACCATTTATTTAAATGATATTTCTTAGTAACTATGTATATTTCTTTTAAGATATTTAGTATGGTTCATATAATTTTATATGAAATTCATTTTTTTTCTGGAAGAAGATTTAAGGAAATCTTTCTGAAAAAGATATATATGATGTACACAAATTAATATGAGAAGATTTATGAGATGTATAAATTTTATATGATGTTCATATTATTATTTTTTCAATAATTTAATCTTCTCGAAGAAGATTTTAAAAGATATTAAGAAGGTTTTCCTGAAAAGATTTCAAGAAACAAAAATGATAGGATGCGCTAAATTTATATGTTCATATTAATTTTTAGTCTAATAATTAAATCTTCTTGAAGAAGTTTTAAGAAATATAATTTTTCTTATGGTTGAACAAAATAATAATTCCACCAGAAGTGGAAAATAACATGAAAATAATTTGATGGACAAGCACTTAAATATTAATGTGGTAATGAAGAAAAGACGCATTATTCCACCAGAAGTGAAAAAATAATAAACAAAAAGAATGAGAAAAGTGACAGAATAGCAAACAAGATAATTCATGCTATCATTATGGTGATAAATCTCATTGGTCACGTACCTGTCGTACGCCAACGTACCTGTCGTATGTCAAAACCTATTGTTGACATATATCAAGCATCACTAAAAATTAGAAGTAAATTGTTTAAAATAGATTAATCTTTGTTATTGTTGAAGTGGTAATTATTGCATTTTTTTAAGGACAATCCAAGTTTAACTATATTATTTTTATTGTTGAAGAGTTATTTATTTATTTATTTTTAATTTTTTTTTTCATTGAAGAATGAATATTCCTTTAGTCAACAATGACATCAATAATGAAGAGATATGTCTCGTCGACAGTGCAACAACTCATACTATTCTTAAAGATAAAAAATATTTCTCTTATTTAGTAATGCAAGAAGCCAATGTTAGTACTATTTCGGGTAGTACAAATTTAATAGAAGGCTCCGGAAGAGCAACATTGTTGTTACATGGAGGAACTCAACTTTATATTGATGATGCATTATATTCTTCTAAGTCTCAAAGAAATTTATTAAGTTTTAAAGATATCCGCCGAAATGGATATCATGTTGAGACAACTAATGAAGAAAATATTAAATATCTCTATATAACTAGCAAAATCTCAGATAAAAAATGCATATTGGAAAAATTGTCTATGTTTTCCTCCGGTTTGTATTACACGTATATTAGTGCAATTGAAGCACATGTTATTGTAAACCAGAAGCTTACAGATAAGAATACGTTTATAGTTTGGCATGACCGGTTAGGCCATTCCGGATCAATAATGATGCGAAAAAAAATATAATTAATATGAACATTCATTAAAGAACCGGAAGATTCTTTAATCTAATGAATTTTTATTTTATTTTATTTCTAGAATGTATACAGTGTGATATTTGTAGAACACTATACACACCATGTGAACCATTCGAATATTTTATGGTTTTAATTGATGCATCAACAATATGGTCACATGTATGTTTATTATCAACTCGCAACCTGACGTTTGCGAGATTAATTGCTAAATTGATTTGATTAAGAGCATAATTTTATGATTGTCTAATTAAGAATATACATTTAGACAATGCTGGTGAATTTACGTCTCAGATAATACATGTCTATTAGAATTGATGTTGAACATCATGTAGCTAATGTTCATATACAAAATGAGAACATGTTATTTTGCATGCAACAACACTAATTCGCATCATGCCAACAAGCTATTATAAAACTTCCCCTTTATAATTGGTTTTTGGTCGCATACCTAATATTTCCCATATAAGAATATTGGATGTGCGATATATGTTATAATTGCTCCACCACAACGCACTAAAATGGGATATCAAAGAAAGTTGGGAATTTATGTTGAATCTCATATATAATAGAGTATATAAAACCATTGATGGTAGAATTTTTCACGGCTAGTTTGCCGATTGTCATTTTGATGAATCAATATTCCCAACCTTAGGGGGAGAAAACAATCAGCTGGAAAAAGATAATAGTTGGAATGAATTATCATTGTGTAATTTAGATCGTCATAAATAATGTGAACTAGATGTTTAAAAAATAATTCATTTGAAAAAATTATTTAATCAATTGCCAGACGCATTTACAAAGAAAGTGACCAAAACACATATACCAGCTGTTAATGCTCCACTTAATGTCGATGTCCCTGTTGGACAGACTAATGAAATTATAACACGCATGAAGCGTGGAAGATTAATCGGTTCCAAGGATAAAATTCTCGAAAAAGAAAAGGGAGCAAAGAATGAAAATGGTCAAGTCGAGGATATGATAATTTCAGATAACACTCCAGAAGAGAATCAAATTATAAGTAATATTGGAGTTCCAGCAGAAACTCAGGTATCTGAAATTCATGAAAATGAAGAGATCTCGATAAATTATATCATGAATGGAATAAGATGGAACCGAGATGAAATTGATGTCAATAATATTTTAGTATATAATATAGCGCTAAATATAATAAATATTGAGGATCATGACCCGAAGTCTATTAAAGAATGTCGACAAAGAAATGATTGGCCAAGATGAAAATGTGCAATTGAGGCAGAGTTAAACTCTCTTGAAAAACGAAAATATTTTGGACATGTAGTCCCAATACCTGAAGGTGTAAAACCAGTAGATTATAAATGAGTATTTATGCGAAAATAAAATGATAAAGGTGAAATTTTGAGATATACTCACCTGTGGTGGATGCAACAACTTTTCGGTACATAATTAGTCTGGCAGTCCATGAAGGACTTGATTTGCGCGTAATGCATGTTGTTACAACCTATTTTTAAGATGATATACATATGAAAATCCCTGAAGGATTTAAGATGCCTGAAGCATGTAATTTAGGTTCTCGAGAACATTATTCAATTAAATTGAATAAGTCTTTATATGGATTAAAGCAATTTGGACGCATGTGGTATAACCGTCTCAGTGAATATTTATTGAAACATGGATATAAAAATGATACAATTTGTCCATGTATTTTGATGAAAAGATATGGAAATGATTTTGTTATAATTGTAGTTTATGTTAACGAACTAAGTATCATTGGAACTCCTGAAGAGCTTCCAAAAGCAATAAATTATTTAAAAGAAGAATTTGAGATGAAAGATCTTGGGAGAACAAAATTTTGCCATGGATTGCAAACTGAACATTTTAAAAATGACATTTTTATGCATCAAGAAAATTATATTGCAAGAGTACTAAAACGATTTTATATGGATAAAATCACATCCATTGAGCACTCCAATGATTGTAAGATCATTAGATGTGAATATATATCTTTTAGACCTTGAGAAAGTGATGAAAAACTAATTGGTCCTGAAGTACCATATCTTAGTGCAATAGTAGCATTTATGTATCTGGCTGGACATACAAGATCTGATATATCCTTTGTTGTAAATTTATTAGCAAGATATAGTTCTTCTCCCACGCGAAGACATTGTAATGAAATTAAACATATACTTCGCTAACTCTGAGAAATTTTAGCAATACACGAAGCAAGTCGAGAATGTATTTGGTTAAGATCTGTGATTCAACACATTCATTAGACATGTAGTTTGTCTTCTAGAGAAATGATCCTGACGATCATATATTAAGATAATATTGTATGTATTACTCAATTAAAGGAATGATACATTAAAGGAGATAGAACAAAATATATTTCATTA
Organism: Carex kokanica; assembly: GCA_025461125.1. Lineage (NCBI taxonomy): Eukaryota > Viridiplantae > Streptophyta > Magnoliopsida > Poales > Cyperaceae > Carex > Carex kokanica. The sequence goes on along the minus strand of JAJGRX010001391.1, from coordinate 101,425 downwards.
AAGTTCTTTTTCACACATGATCTCTAAGATGATAATGTTATTATTGTTCAGCAAATTCGTTCAAGTGAAAATCTAGCAGATTAATTCACAAAGGCGATCCCTATTGCAATATTCGAAAAGCTAGTTTGTAATATTGGAGTTCGTCTACTTAAAGATCTTGATTGATGTTGTCATGAGGGGGAGTTAATATGCACTATATTTTCCTTAACCATGGTTTTTCCCACTGGGTTTTCCTGATAAGGTTGTAGTTGTATATTAAAAGGAATATTGTACTCTTTTTCCTTCACTAGGTTTTTATCCCATAGGGTTTTTCCTAGTAAGGTTTTAATGAGGCATATTCTTATATAATGAACATCCATGGGGGAGTGTTATGAATAAAATTATTAATGTGGATGTCCATGACTCCCAATATTCATTTCTCCACTACCCCCACTACTATTGGAATTCATATCCCACTACTATTTAGAATTCAATGTCTTATTTATTATTGTAATGGCTTTTCATTTACAATTTGTAGCCTATAAATAGAGGCTTTGTAATCTTGTATTGTACACATGAGAAATGTATGAATAAAGATATTGCCATCTTTTATATGTTCTTCCTATATTGTTTCTTTTCTTTATATTTATTTTATAACAAATTTTACCATTATCCGCTCCTATCCGCTCTGTTTTCACGAATTCACATCCTCCCAAGTACCGTAAAAGGGAATCTTTTAGAATTAGTGGATCCAGACCGTTCTTTTAATTTTGCACGAATCTCAAAGTCCAATAATACTGTTCCTGGGCTAGTCCGAATCTCAAAGCAACTAGAGTAAATCTTAAACCATAAAGTGAAGAGAATCTTTTACACATTGGAGAGGCAGAGGATACTTGTTTCTGTTTTCACCCCTACAGGTGATAGAAGAGCTACCTCATTTTGTTTCTTGTAAATGAATATAAAAAATAAATATAAACAATATGGATTGGACAAGGAAGTCGGCAGATGCAACACGTACTCAACATTGTAGACGGATGGAATGAATGAACAGCTAGACTTGCTCATGTTATATCCCATCGGACCTAATTTCGTTCGATGGTTTTAATCACCATCCAATTAATATCAAGATGCGTGCATTTGCATTAATTTTCGTGCACACAGATTTTAATACTGATCGGACGGTGTTGGAACTAATTGGACCCAAAAGTAAACCTACTCCTATAACATACCACATTACCACCTTTAATTCATTAAAGCAGCGACAAGAAAGCTACCAGCTCACGCTAGTTAATTACCCCAGTAGCACCAACACCAACATTTCTCAAATCGTATTATATTTGTGCTCAGCATGATATATACCGACATTCGTATTTCAATACAAATTGAATTCAAAATAATAATGAAGTATATATCATGTTCAAGTGATGTTACTATGTTGCGTTGGATGCTAGTATTTTTTTTTAGCTATATTTCTGGGGTGGTTGTGTTTGAATATGAGAGGGCACATCCTCTCTTTTTATTTAAGTCCGCAAATCTACGTAAATGATCTGATTCACTAACGACTATAATTAAAAATGAAATTTCGATTTAAATATTAGCCCTTCAATCAATAATCCACTTTTTTTTTATTCAATGTATATTACAAAGAGACCCAATTACATCTTTTTTTTTTTTATACATCTTGATACTGTTTTTTTATAGGTCAATTTTGCGATTTCAAAATCCAAAACAGTCGATCTGAACCGTTCAACATGATCACCATATTAAAATGTGCTTGGAGATCAAATTTTATATTTTTTTGAATTTTTTTACTATTTATTAAGATGGTTACAAAATCGCTGTGTTTCAATAGTCTGAAAACAACGATTTTGTAACCATCTTAATAAATAGTAAAAAATTAAAAAAAAATGTAAAATTTGATCTCCAAGCACATTTTAATATATCCATTATGTTGAGCGGTTTGAATCAACTATTTGGACTTTAAAAATATTAAGTGTCCAAATATGTCAAAAAAAAGAGTGTAATCGGATCCCTCCTCGTATACAAATACTACTTTCCTTTTGTTGGTCATTCGATATATCTACTGAACCAAATACATAAGCGGTCTTGTGAACCAAAATAATATATAATAGCCAAATTGATTCTTCTCAACCAATCAAAGGAGTAGGCCATGGGATTGCATGAGATCCGTCCATAAACATCTCGGTTGTGGCTTCAGAGTTGGGTCAGGATGATATTGCTCAGAATTTCATTCCAAATGGAGAAGAGCGGCATATTACAAATCACTCCTTGATTTCTATCAACTTTCTTAATTGCTCCAATTGAAATTGGCCACATACACAATTAGATGTATCAAGTAAATTCCCTACAAATAATCATGCACGCCAATACGCCATGCTGCCATTTCATTGTCCAATTGAATTCATATATTAAATACTTTACATATTTCCTTCTTGATCTGGAAATTAATAAAGAGTAGGGTTAAAATGTATCATTAGTTTTGTGCTCCAATCATGCTCCACATTATTATCTTTATTTTCAAACTACGAATAGTCGATTCAAACTGCTTAACATGATACTCATATTTAAATGTCCTTGGAGACCAAAATTTTATATTTTTTGAAATTTATTAACTATTTTTTTAGATAAATACAAAATCACTGTTTTAAATGGTCCAGAGTCATCTCAAAACAGTGATTTTCTATCTATCTAAAAAAAATAGTAAAAAAGTTCCAAAAAATATAAAATTTGGTCTCCAAGCCTATTTAATATGAAGATCATGTTGAACGGTTCGGATCGACTGTTCGCACTTTGAAACAGAAGAAAAGAATGTGGAGCATGATTGGAACACAAAACCAATGTTGCATTTTAACCCTACTCATTAATAAAATCATTTACTATTTTGTTTTAGTTAACATTTAAATATAATAGTAAATAATTAACATTTCTATATTATATCTAGCAAAGTATAGAAACTCTAATTACATTTACTAAATTTATATGAGGGATGCTTCGGTGGACATAAGGACCTATTTGTAAAATGAACATATTTTCATTTTCAAAGTTCAAACAGTCGATCCGACCGTTCAACATTATCTCCATATTAAAATGTACTTGGAGGTCAAATTTTACATTTTTAAAATTTTTTTTACTATTTATTAGATGGTTACAAAATCGCTGTTTTTCAATGGTATGAAAATAACGATTTTGTGACCATCGTAATAAATAGTAAAAAAATTCAAAAAAAATGTAAAATTTGACCTCCAAGTACATTTTAATATGGAGATAATGTTGAACGGTCGGATCGACTGTTTGAACTTTGAAAATAAAAATATGTTCATTTTACAAATAGGTCCTTATGTCCACCGAAGCAAATGCCAATTTATATTATATACTTCACATTCTCAACATCATACTAAATATTGCTTATCCATAACTTTTACAAATATCTTAGTTAATTATTTAGCTTATAACTTTGAAGAGGATGGTTCAAATGCTTCTATTTTTTGTGCCTCCATCATGCCTCCATTTTTAAAACGTTAATAACTCAAAATTTAAATCATAAACGTCATAAAACCGTTAGATGTGATCTATATTATTTTCTCTCTGTGCTCATAAAAAATTATCACATTTTGGTTTTGTTCTTATGTGAATCAATAAGTTAAAAAATCAACGTCTAAATATTATCCACACTAGTACGTTTTTACAAGCTATTGATGACAACCAAAACAAAATTGAAATATTATAATTTTTCACACATGCATAGATAAAATTATGTAGATCATATCTAATGGTTTTATTTTGACTTTTAAGTTTTAAATTTTGAGTTATTAAAGTGTTTAAAATGGAGGCACACAAAATGGATGCATTTGAACCCTCCTCAACTTTGAATTAGTCTATGTTTTTCTACAGATTACATGTCGTTAGCATTTATAAATGCATATTGCACTATCTACAGTTATATAACTTCTTATTAATTGTTGTTTGCATAGTAATATATTTTAGTAACAATAGTTCTAACGCAAAATTTATTAATAGTATTACAAGTTTTTATTGGTTTTGTAATTAACTTCTCATTCTCATTTAACTATATTAGTAAATAATTAATATTTCTTTTTGGAGTTATGATTTTTGCTTTTTTTCTCGAATCCTTTTTTTACTTTGATTTTTTAAAATATTGGATAAAGAACAAAACTTTAGGAAATACGGACAAATGTCATGAAACCGTATTAATTAGTAGTATTTATGTGACTTTGGTTCGAATTTCAAAGTACTAGAAGATAAATAAGTTCATCGATTAGGAATCTTCATCTGCAGATTTTCTAGACTTTATAAAACTATCTTACTTATCTATTATCATTCAACTGTTTATTATTATGGCATTAGTTGGATTTATGCATATTGTTTTCGAATCATTTGTATGACTTGAACTTAAGTAGAGCATAAATAAATTGCATGAAAGGATAAGATTCATACATTAACCAATGAACTTGTATGAATATGATGTGTTGAGCATGACATGAATTGTGTGATTGAATGAATGTACGTGAAATAAACGGATAATGAAAATGAACATGGGCCAATATGCTTGCATATTGGGATGTATACGTTGGGTCTAGTGTTCGACTAGACCACTCATTACCGTGACTGTAGGCGAAAGCAGTCCTATCATGGGTCAAAATCTAGCGTATGGTGGACTCCTTGTCTAGTGAGACAACCTCCCGTTGTTGGTTGGACTTCTCAACGGATTGGCGGCCTTTTCAATGTTGATTGGACTTCTCATTGATTTGGCGAGTAAATGGTTAGTTGTGGAAAGTGAAAAGAATATGAAAGTAGACGTATAGTAGTAGATGCATTGCATTACGGAATACATATGCATTTTATTTATGTTCATATTTGTGAGAATAAAGTAAATGTTTTATAAATTCTGAGTTGAAACTAAATCTCGCACGATCTCTCGCCCGTTCCACTTTCGCACTGAGTAAATGTTTTTTTATACATGACCTCTACAAATCTGAGTTTGTATATCTTTTCCAAAGAATAGATATTTTTGAAAATTAAATTAATAAAAAAAGTTCAGAACTTAGAAACCAGCTTAGAAATTATTAAAAACAAATCAAGTATTTCCTATGTAATCAAGATCCTTGCTCCTTTGTCTAAAGCCTATGTACCGACATCAACAAAATTAAAGATCCCTACATATGTAAAATTGCAAATGGAGAACTAATGATGGTAAAATACCTTTTCTAGTGAAATTGCACAAACCCAACATAGTTTGTAGTCTGAGCTATCTTAACAGTTCTGTATCTCACCTAATGTAATCAAAATAATTCATTTACAAGTAGAGATTTAAATTCTGTGTGGATACACTACACAACCTTGGATATGTGTCCTGGTGGAGCATTTCCTCCAGATAACACCACATAGGCATAGAAGCACACCATTGCACAACTGCTTTCATGATTCAATAATAGATAAATGTTATAACTAACAAACCAGGAGAAGTACATAAAAAGTACATCCCATAAGGAACTTAGCGATTCAGGGTTATGATAGTTTGGCTACCAATGGATTAGAGGCCTCAATAATTCCATCAATCAGTGATAAAATTACCAAACAACTATCAGTAATCAGTAATACCAAACAAATGTATAAAGTAATTAATACCTGAGAAAAGCATAAAACCCCCAGGGAAGGATTTTCTGTGTCTGTACCAAGACAAAATGAAAAAGGAAAAGAAACACAAAAATCATATAGGAGGATCGGAGGTTTAAATAATAAAAGATAATATATTTGATAATTTTTTTACTTCGCTATAAGAGATAATAAGCATTAGTGCCACATACCAGGATGAAGGCCTGAGTATACTGCCTTGTCAGAAAGCCAGCAATAACTAAAATAGTATTAAACAATGGAAAGTTACAAGTCAGTTAATTTGAGTATCGATATCAACGTCAGCTGACCGATTAAAATGAAATATGACTATAATATACCTGCTTGGCCTAGAATGAAAATGAAATTTGATTTGCTTTTCCTCCAAACCATCATACTAAGAACACCAAGGGCAACTGTACCAAATCCTGGTATGACACCCAAGTCCAAACTGACGGGACTTCTGAATACAATATACCCTATAAGCCCCATGATAAAAAGCAATCCACCTACAAAAAAGTAGAAGATAAAGTTACAAATAAGCATATTGAACAACCAAGTAGACAATGAGCTAATTAACTATTATAAACAATCAATTTTATCTTTTGATACATCTTCATTGCTTGTGTAACAGAAAAGAATATATACCATAAGGGATGCCTAAGCAAAAGTCATGCACTTTTGCGTATTTTTTGTTAGTACCAGCCTCATTTGAATTCGAATTTGAAATTCTAGACTCTGCTGCTGAACTTGATCCGAATTCGGGAGGGATCGCACCATTCTTCTTTACGCACAAAGGAACCAGCAGCCTCTGGATATAAAAAAACGAAAGGAGCAGTGAACATTACATACTGTTACAAAAACAAGACCCTAAACCCTAAACCCTGTACACGAATCAGAAAACTCCTGTAAACTTTGAAATTTGTAAGTTCAGAAAAATCGGATCGAAAAATATTCACCTAGTGAAAACCGCACCTTGGGTGAAACGAAGTTGGGGTTACTAAATCGAGGATGCTGCCACAGAGAAACCCTAGAAGGAGTAAGATGGTACATTCGAGGTGCAATTGAAGCACCAAGGCTCTTTCCCTTGGTCGAAACCACGAAACCGTAAAATTGCGACGAAGCCATGGAATCAGACGCAATTAGGGAAGGGCTGGAATGGGGGAGAAGGGTCTGGAGTGTGGGTCCTACTAGTCATACGATCCGTTCTTGCTGATTCCATATACTTCTTTCAGTATGGGTAAAAACGGATCGTATTGGAATTGGGTTGGGTTGACAACTTGACATAAATCCGGCCCAGGCCCATTGGCCCAGGATGCAGTTGCATTTGCAGTTATGCACTATTAGCCCATATTAAAGACTAAAATAAATGAAAACCTTATAAATCTTTTTGTATCATAATATCAGAACTAAGTTGTTCTTAAGCTCACCAAGCCCATTCGTGAACTTAAAAATCTATCGGATTGACTTCAAACGACGCATCTAAACCGTTGAAACCGATCTACTTCATGAGTGATGCGTTTACATGTCAAATTTTTAAATTTTGAACCAATTTAGTATGAAGTCAAGCGGTAAAAAAAGAAGATTATTTATAAGTTAATTTAATGAGTTCATTTTTCATTATTTTTTGATTGCTTGACTTTATACTAAACTAGTTCAAAAAATTATAAATTTGACATGTAAATGCATCACTCATGAAGTAGATCGGTTTCAACGGTTTGAATGTGTTGTTTGAAGTCAATCCAATAGATTTTTGAGTTAAACTCACAAAGATACTTGGTGAGCTTAAGAACACCCTAGTTCTACTCTAATATCATTGCAAAGAGGAGTAAAGAAAAAGGATTAATTAGGTAGATAGGGACTTAGTTAATTAATAAAATAATTAGAAATAACTCAAGTGGAACAACCTCATTAAATACAAAGTGCCTCATCAGAGATTGACTTTAGGATAAATGAATCCATGTTAAATGCTATCAGCTGTCACCTTTTGACTCTTTCTTCCTTCAAGCCAGTCACTGTTCGTTGTACTGTACCTGACTACCTGCAGTACCTGTACCTATAATGTCTCTACATGACTCCAAGTCAACCCCAGTATATATATATATATACAGACCAGACCAGAAGGTTTGTCATGTATACTCTGAGCTTGGCAATTCCAGTGCAGTTCAACAGCACTGAACAAGTGTTTTGTTTAGTCTCCTCTTCCTCCCAAAATAAAATTATATCAGAGAGAAGGAAGAAGCTTAATGAGACCTCCTAGTTCCTCTAAGGTTGTTATAAACAAGGGTACCTGGACCCCAGAAGAGGATATAATTCTAGCTTCTTACATCCAAGAGCATGGGCCTGGAAATTGGAATGATGTTCCAACTAATACTGGTATATATATATATATATGATTAATTTATCTAATTTATTGTATTGTTGGATGGTTCTTGAAAGAATTCTCAGGTTTTAAACATAATTACCAGGTTTAAAGAGGCGCAGCAAGAGTTGTAGGCTGAGGTGGACAAACTACCTCCGGCCGGGGATCAGGAGAGGCGACTTCACACCGCAAGAGGAGAAGTTGATAATAGATCTTCAGGCTCTTCTGGGCAACAGGTTATAACTAATTAATTGCTGATCTCACCAGCTTATTCAACAATGTTATTCAAGAATTCTGTGGCTCTAGGCATGTTTTTTTAGATTGTAGTCACCATTAACAAAGTAAGTTTATTTATCAATATTAGTCCCTTCAAATTATAAAATAATTCACTTGAATTATTAGTACATTGAAGACAACAGGATTTAAATACCTCATGTCTGCCTTCCATTCTTTATTTTTGTTTTTAAAGTTTAAATATAGTTGATCCGAATCGTTCAACATGATCACTATATTAAAATGTGTTTGGAGACGAAATTTTATAATTTTGATATTTTTTACTATTTATTTAGATAGATACAAAATCACTGTTTTTGGACCATAAAAGAAAGTGATTTTATATATGCCTATCTAAAATAATAATAAAAAGTTTCCCAAAAAATAGAAAATTTAGTCTCCAAGTATATTTTAATATGCATATATATTATGTTAAGCAGTTCGGATCGACTATTTGGATCTTGAGAACAAAGATAAAAAAATGTGAAGCATGATGAGATGAGGCATTTGACCCCTCTCCTCTTATAAGAAAATAATAATAAGGGCAATTAGTTTATAAATTTATATGGATCGATGCAGGTGGGCTGCTATAGCTTCTTATCTCCCGGAGCGAACTGACAACGATATCAAGAACTATTGGAACACTCATCTCAAGAAAAAGGTTGTCGGTCGCAAAACCGATCTGATGAACGACAAATTCATGTCAAAAGGACTGTGGGAGAAGACACTACAAACTGACATGAACTTAGCCAAGAAAGCACTTTCTGAGGCATTATCTACTGGTAAACCGAGCAATGGTTCTCCTTCAAAATCTAGTTCTTCTAGCAAATATGATAATAACTCAGGATTTACCGATGGCGAATCGTCAAGTGAGGCGAATTGTACGAAGACTGGGTCTCAAGTACAGATGCAGCTCTCCTGGTTAGAGTCATGGTTATTGGATGATACTGAGGATGGGGAAGAGGGTGCAATTGGAATCTCAGTAGATGAATTTCTTTGATTTTGGAGAAGTGTCTTTGTCAAGAGCTTGATGCATGTGTATTGTGCTTTAATTAAATTTAGTTGTATGTACAAAGCTGTATTAATTGTTGGCGACTGAGACAGTTGGTAGTTCTGGTGTTATTATCATCCACAAAAGTATTAAATTATGTGGGCATTATGGATAATGGATTAATATAAATTTTATAGTCCAATAAGCTAGCTGTTCTGTTTGTCATATTCCGCAACTAGTTCAAGTGCTTTCAACTCAGGATACAAGGGCGGACCCACACACACCCAGAAGGAGGCAGCTGTCTCTCTGAATTTTGAAATTAAGTGGAAAAATACAGGCCGGTACCACTTTGCTTCTTCTTGGAAATTATTTTGCCCCTCTCTGAAACTAAAAAGTCTGTCAGACCAGTCCAAAAACACTGTTAATAGAAATTTTATTGAAATTTACGGATCCGAATCAACTTTGTTGTTTTTTAATATGTAAAATGATATTATTCTTTATTTTTTATTATATAAGACTACACTATTTTTATTATTTATTATTATGTTGATTGTTTTTTTTATCTAGTACCCGATTAGTTAATAGGTTTGAACCCAGTAAGCTATTTATTATAATTCGATTCCTGTCCTCTTTGACAGAAATTCTGCGTCCGTCCTTGTCAGGATCTGTGCTCTTCTCCAATTGATGAATTGATTAGTTAATAGGTTTGAACCTGATAAACTATTTTAATCCGATTCCTGCCGTCTTTGACAGAAATTCTGCGTCCGCCCCTGTTAGTATCTGTGCTCTTCTCCAATTGATGAATTGATTAGTCTGTATTCCCTCAAGTACTTGATATATTGGTCGGTCATGTCACATGAGAGGAGTTTCCAAACCGTCCGTTTGTGTAATAAATAGGTAGCTGGGGGTTGCGTATGTAGTGGTGCAGTGGTGCAGTGGTGCAGTGCTAATGAAAGTGTTTTTCTTCTCTTCTTCTCTGCCGCCGGATCGCTATTGAATGAGCTGTTGACCTAAGCTGACCTTTTCTATTCTTCTCTTCTTCTCAATAAAGTTTAGACTTTTAAAACACGTATATATGTGTAAAATTAATTTAATATTTTATTTAGTAAATAATAAAAAATATTATATTAATATTATCCGTTATTTATCTGCTACCGTTTCGTTATCCGACAATCATAACGGGTAAGGATAAGATACAAGTAAAAAAATTCGTAACAAATTAATATGGATAAAATACGGATAAAAACAATTTGTAACAGATACAATTATAAAAATATTTCCAACCAGTAGCCGTTGACACCCCTAATTGAAAGTACAAGCACGTAGGCAACTCTTGAAGGCTAACAAGTACAGGTGAACAGGTATGAACCGGACTGTCTGTTTCTTGGGGACCACAGTATTAATTACTTGTAACAAATTGATGAAGGATAAGCTAAAGGAAAAGGAAAGGGGATAAGGTCATAAATAAAAGAGTTAATTTTTCATATTTCCTTCAACTTATCTTGATTTTTTAATTATTTTTTCTTCTAGAGTTTAATATATACACACACACATCAACTCTTCAACATATCTTTTATTTCTTCTTAACAGTAAGAAGAAAATTAATTAAAGTCAAATGATATTAGAAAAACCATAATGAGTAAAGTTAACATGTGCTATGCTCACCAAGAAAGTTTGATCAATTGATTTTAAACTAAACAAAAATCATAGATGGAGCATCTTTGATAAGTTTTGTTTAATTTAAATGGGTTTTTGGTTTCTAAATGTAATTGGGAGGCATGGGAGTCATGACTTAACTGCATTCAACGATGCCTTATTAGCCAAGTACCAACCTCATTCTATGGCCGGTACCAAAATCTCACTTCTTCTCCACAACTCTAAAAACCACATATGATTTCATGAATGCATCAATGATAAGATTAGTGGGAAAAGGAGATTCAATCCTATTTTGGTGGCATGACTGGGGCACAAGAGTGTTAATGCAGGAATTCCAAATCCTCTTCACATATGCGATAGATTAAACGGTATCGGTACAGCAAGCAATCGGTACAGGCCAAATAAGAGAACTATTTAGGGGAGCCCTATCTCAGGAGGCAAATCACACAACTAATTACAAGATTACAGCAACATACAATCCTTCTCACTAATACCCATGATGAAGCAAGATGGAAATGATCCACATCGGAAAATTTCAGCGTCAGATCATATTATCAGTTTATTAAGCATCCTCCAACCATCGGTTCAGTAACACACAAAATCAGAAAAATTAAGGCACCACCGAGAATGCACGTATTCGTATGGCTAATGATGTCGAATAAGATCTTAACAATAGACAACCTCATGAAACGAGGACTGAACATTGTCAACCGCTGTACCATGTGCAAGTCACAATTAAAAACAGTACCACACTTGTTTGAAGAATGTACTGTGACAAAACAGTTATATCAACAACTGTCAAAAAGCAAGGGAAGCTCTCATCAACAAAGAGCTCAACAAGGAAGAACGGTCACTCCTATTAATAACACAATTTGTTATTTGGCGGGAGCGTTGTTCAAGGATCTTCACTGATAAATCCAATGAAATTGAGCAGCTTATTTAACAGACTTGGGACCAATGGACAATCACTATGAAGACAAGCATGCATACAATAACATAGGCACAAATCACCAAACCAGTAACTGACTCAAATCAGTATACTGGTATTCCCTTCTCAGTTTGTTTCCACTTGCTTTTATTTTGGTTTATTCTCAAGCTCAACTATATTGAGCTACTTGTATCTTTATTTAAATCTGGGATACAATATCTCATGTAAACCTAATCCGTTTAATCAAATGAAAGGCTAGATCCTCATTTTTTCTAAAAAAAAATTACATATATAATTAAATAAGAAAGAGAAACAGTTGGAAGAATTGAGTGAATTGAGTGGTAAATTTGATATATTCACGAGTTGTAGAAATAATAAATTTACAACAAATTGAAGAGTATGTAAGAAATTAAGACTTTTTGTAAATAGAAAAGTAGCACATTGGAAACTGCAAACTGTTGCAATAAATTCATTTGCTAATTACCTTTTTATTTTTATTTTTTGTAACTTTAAGGAGTATATTTATTTCATTTTTCGTTATTTGGAATATGACGTCTTGGACTAGATTGAAGAAATATCAAGCATATATTATACTTTTAGAAAATGCTTCCTTGTTCCTAGAAGAATTAATATTTGTGTTGATACTTGTACGATCCACATGCAAATTTTGGATAAAAATACAATGATTTAAGCTAATTATAGTGTGTTCATAAAAAAAATCTAAATCAATGGCTTAGAAAACATGGGCATAGTGCAGGAAAAGAAAAGAAAATTATTTACTAGGAGGCATGCAGGGATAAAATTCTGTTCCTATATTCCATTAATAGCTTCTTCTTCTTCTTCTACTGCCTTGTCTAAACAAAAATATTCCATCTAAAATTTCAGACTTTATACCCACATTTCTCAGTGACACATTTGTTGGAAAACCTTCATTAGGTGGAAATCCATGGCGATCAAAGAAAACCCAGGCGACCAAAAGACAAGAACCTCCCTCCTCCTAGTAATCTCCAGCGGTCTCTGTTTAATATTCTACCTCTTAGGCGCATGGCATAGGAGTGGCCCGGGAAAGGGGGACAGCATTGCAATTGCAATTGCAGAGAAAGCTGATTGCACCACAGACCTTCCAGATCTGAACGTTGAGACGCACCATGACATGTCAGCATCGATTGATGAATCTGAGACGAGGAATTTTGAGCCGTGTGCAGACAATTTTACCGATTATACCCCTTGCCAAGACCAGAGGAGAGCCATGACCTTCCCGAGGGGGAACATGGTTTACAGAGAGAGGCATTGCCCTCCTGATGAAGAGAAAATATATTGTCTCATACCGGCACCCAAGGGGTACGTGGCGCCATTTCAATGGCCGAAAAGCCGAGATTATGCGGCTTATGTTAATGTGCCATATAAGAGCCTGACAGTTGAGAAGGCGATCCAAAACTGGGTCCAGTTTCAGGGAAATGTGTTTAGGTTTCCTGGTGGTGGGACCCAATTTCCTAAAGGTGCTGACAATTACATCGACCAGCTTTCATCTGTTGTTCCCATTTCTGATGGGACTGTCAGAACTGTCCTTGACACAGGTTGTGGGGTATGTGAAGCACTTGCACTTATTTTCTTTTCTTACCAGTAAAACTATGGACAAGAACAATTAAAAAGAAAAAAAAAAACGGTCAATGGAAGCATTGTAGTCATTTGAGTTTCTATTCAAATTGTTTGTTGTCAACCAATTATATTCTAGTGAAAAACTTTTCAGGCCTTTTCATGCCATTTAAACACTGCATGTAGGTTGCTAGCTTAGGTGCATATCTGCTCGGAAGGAATGTTCTGACAATGTCATTTGCACCGAGAGACTCTCATGAGGCACAGGTCCAGTTTGCACTTGAAAGAGGCGTTCCGGCTGTTATAGGTGTGCTTGGATCCATAAAACTTCCATACCCATCTAGGGCTTTTGACATGGCTCACTGCTCGAGGTGCCTGATTCCTTGGGGTGAAAATGGTAATTTGCTTTAAAAGAATTGTTAATACAAAAGATTGCTCAGCGTCTAATAAAGAAAACATAGCATAGTGTGTACTGTTAAGTGGCATGTAAAATTGTGCAGGTGGCATGTACTTGATGGAAGTCGACAGAGTTCTTAGACCGGGAGGCTATTGGGTGCTGTCAGGCCCCCCTATAAACTGGAGAACAAACTACGAAGCATGGGAACGTACAAAGGAAGACCTTGGGGAGGAACAAAGAAAGATTGAAGAAACTGCGAAGCTCCTTTGCTGGGAAAAGGTGACTGAGATTGCAGAGATAGGCATTTGGAGAAAGAGGATTAATGCCGATTCTTGCTCTCTAAGGAAAGACCAATCACGTGTCTCTATGTGCAGCTCTGCCGATTCCGATGATGTGTGGTAGGAAATTGAATTTGTATTACTGTGTAATCTTCTTTTAAATACTTCTTTTTGCAAATTACACAGCAACTGTACTTGCAAGGCAAATAAATTAATAGAATTTCTCTGTGTGTATATTTCTGAATTCTTTAATCTCTGGTAAACTTAGGTACAAGGAAATGGAGCCATGCATTACAAGGTACCCTGAGGTTAACAGCCTTGACGAGGTGGCAGGAGGTGAGCTATTGCAATTTCCAAAGAGGCTCAATTCTGTTCCTCCAAGGATAGCGAGCGGCTCTATCTCAGGTTTCACAGCTGAATCGTTCCAACAGTATAATAAGTTGTGGCAGAAGCATGTTACAGAGTACAAGAGAGTTAATAAATTGCTTGATAGTGGGAGATACCGCAACATAATGGATATGAATGCTGGTTTGGGCGGATTTGCGGCCGCGATTGAGTCTCCTATGTTGTGGGTTATGAATGTTGTGCCAACTATATCTGATATATCTACACTGGGCGTTATCTATGAGCGAGGATTGATAGGGATTTATCATGATTGGTACTTTTTTTTTTTTTGTTATTACTTTTTCAGGTTGCGAATAGTTGTGGATATGATACTATTTTATTTTATTTTTTAGGTGTGAAGCGTTTTCCACTTATCCAAGAACATATGATCTTATCCATGCTGATGGTGTTTTTAGCTTGTATCAGGGCAAGTAAGTGGTGACCATAAAATACTAATCTATTTAAAAAAAAATCAAGAAAATTATAAGGTTCAAATTTAAAATGTATAACAGCATAGAACGGGAGATCGAGGTACATTTTGGTACCGTACCAGTGTTGAATTTGGGAAGGTTTCCTGACCTTCGCTTTAGTGACGTAAACCATTTTCCTAATCAACATAGGTGTTGTATATTATTTGCTTTAATTTGCTGGAAATATTCCAACTTCCAATTAAAAATTATATATGAACATAACATAGGTGCAAGATGGAAGATATTCTGCTAGAGATGGATCGCATATTGAGACCTGAAGGTGCGGTTATTTTCCGTGATAATTTTAATATATTGATAAAGGTGAATAAGATGGTGAACGGCATGAGATGGAAAACAAAGATGACAGATCACGAAGACGGGTCCCACATGTCAGAGAAGATACTTTACGCTGTTAAACAGTATTGGGTTGGCGGAAGTGAGAGTGCCTGATGAGTTTGTCAAAGAAAACTACTGAAGTACATAGAATTTTGGGGCAACTTTTTGAAACCTCTGGTTTCTTTATAGCTTAATTATAAGATAAATAGGTTTATTAGATGATAATTCTTTGATTAGAACCCTAGAAGCAAAGTTCTTATGTTTAAGTAGAGTGTTCTCTTTGTTTGTGTTATGTTATTAGGTGGCTTCTAATTAATTGTATTTAAATCTTGTCATTTAATTTTCTGTTCCCATTTCATTGTTCTTTTACAACGCAGATGTTTGGAAAATTGAACATTGTTATGAAGGATAGCTCTTATATATATATGGCTCCATGTATTTGAAGTGAAATTTTGAACGGTATACATCTTGGCAGCTATTATATTTTAAAAATTCAATAACTGGTTTGCTTAGTTGCATTTCGATCTCATCATATATTCATAATAGAGAACCAAAGTTTCACTTAATAAATCTATATTCATATTTTTTTTAGAAAACTTGAGAATTTTAAAATAGATAAAAGAAACAATTTAGATAGTTGCCCATTACTTTTTTTAAAACATTTTTGTTCTGAAGCTGCATCGGTTCTAAGCCGTTTCGCATTACTTGTGCGGCACAAAATAATTAGGTTATATATAGCCATGCAAATCTCTCTATATATTAATTTGTTCTCAAAATTATTGATCTGCTCCAAGCTGCTCCGTTTACCAGAGGTACCAATATAGCAATACTTCACTGTTCACTCTCCATAGCCATAGGCACTGTATCTAATTGACACTTTCCTTCAGGAATCCTGTGAAGATGAACATGCTATCATCTTTCAGAGCTCCCAAGCTGAAGCGCCTTACTCCTATGGGACCAGACAGCCTTAATTATTTCTGGGCTTTGGAGTGAATCTTGGGCCCAATACAGACACTCTGGGCCCAATATAGAGAGGTGAGGCCGAACGCCGGCTATAGACGGGATCCGTATCCTCCCAGGTACCTGAGTGAAGACAATTACGATCGGACGGTTGTTTAACATGTCACGAATCTCAAAACAGACCCCCTACAGTCTCCATAGGCACCGGATTGAGTTTGGCCCAAATAAGATTAATATGGGCCGTCCGATCGTAATTGTCTTCAATCAGGTACCCGGGAGGATACGATTCCAGATAGACGACCGGAGCAGTAACCCACCTGTTTTCTCGCTTCGTACAATTAAATTCTCTGTGCAGTTTCTCTCTCCCTCTCTAACTCAAACCTGGTGTCGCCTTTGCCCCACAACTGCACCAAGAGACATTAGGTATTTATTCGTTTCTGCTCTTAATCTTTCTCGAATTTTGATGTTGCTACGACAATCGGTCAATTTGGTGCCTTCTTAGTTTACAGAGAAGTTGTTGTTTTACCAGCTTGAAGCTACAGCATGGCATCTTTGGGGAACCTGAAATCTGCAATTTGGGACAAGCAAGAGAAGAAGCTGTAATATTTCTATCTATATATTTCCAGCTTTTGTTTTTGTTTTGGATTTGCTGACTGAATTTTGAAAATTAATTTGGTTTTTCTGTTATTTTAGGCAGTATCAATCTCAGGTAAAGGGCCTCAATGCTTATGATCGACACAAGAAGTTCATGAGTGATTATGGTATATGTCTTCCTTTTTCCATCTTACTGTGCAATAAACAAACTTTACTTCCTACTTTGAGAATGACGTTTGTGTCCTTCTTTTCTCACAGTTCAGTTCTATGGACATGACAAGAATGAGAATAGTACCATTCAAATTAAAACTGATCAAGATGCTCTTAGAGAAGGCTACAGGTACAAAATACTTATTTTTTTTCGGGGACTTCTATTAACTTATATACTTTAATAACTCTTCTGTTGTTATAAACTATAACCCACCGTATTGGTAATTTGGTGCTAGAAAAATACCAAATTGATTGGTAATTGGTACATAAAATAGAAACTTGCCAATTGATTTGGAATTTGGTATGTGGACTAGAAAATAACTAGCAAGTTTTGGGACGAATCTCAGTTCTGTAAAAAAAATTGTCCTTGGAAAAATAGATGTTGATGTTAAATTCGAATACGAATTGAGTGTGAAGGAAATGAATGAAATCCCAATCTGGTATCAAGAAGTAGTAACTAATACTTATTTGCTAGTTTCCTCAAGGGCTAGTGCATTAATTCCAACCTATGTAGCTATTTTGAAACTAGGAAGTTTCCACCTTCCTGTTAGGCACTGTTTGTGAAACTTATCTTCCATGATTAGATATTAGTTCCTGTGACTAAGATAATGCTTGCCTCTCATTTAATTCCTGGACAAATTATTTAGTTGACAATTGAGCAGAAGATCATACAGAAAAGATCCTTGTTTCCCTAAACAAAATTGGTTTCAGGAGAGTTGAATTTCAAAAACTATGCTACCTTATCCCGTTGCAAATTCACTTGATACATTTTGTTTTGCTGCTCCTATAGTTTCCTTTTCCTGGCTTTCAAGATCTATCTTCTTTGCAAACCTTAATTTTGTGTTCGAGTACAACCGATGATAATATTGTTTTATAAGGTTCATTTTATCTGAAGATGATGATCTGGGTTCTGCATGGGTGAAAAGGCTGGTGAAGCGTTACCATGACAAACTATATAAAGAGTATCCTTTATTAGAAAATCATGGCATTGTTTAATATTAAAATATCTTTGAATATGTTTTTGTTCTGTGCAGATTTGATAATATTTCTTTGGAATTTTAAATAAATGAGGACTTTGGTCATGTTGCATTAGTTATACCAGCCTGCTTTATCAGCCAAATGTACTTGGTTTGTAGGATCTTTAGACCTTAACTCATTAAAAGATATTGTATTGCTGACATGTCAGCCTACAGAAGTGGCAAGGTCTACAATAGTTCAAACTATAAATTTGTTCATGAATGTTAAAGCATGATTTTGTATTAAATGCTTACGATTCTTGTGCTGCACAGATTGGCCTAAGGTGGAGAACAGAAAAGGAAGTAGTATCCGGCAAAGGTATTAACTTAGTCATTTATAATTGTTTGAAAGTGGAAAGCTATTTATTTTCTTCAGCTTTTGTAGGTCTTACTTTTTTGTGCATGCATGACAATTTAGCAGGACTATAATTATAAGCTGATTTGTATGATTTTGTCACAACCGTATCTATAATGCTTTCTTCTAGGGGGTTTCGATCTTTAGTCACAAGGAAAAATTTGTAAAAATAACAGGACAGTTCATTTGTGGCAACAAGAAGTGTGATGAAAGAGATGGTTTAGGCAGCTATGAGGTACAGTTCCTTGGTGATTTATATGGCCATTGTTTGTTTTCCCAAACTAACTAGAAAATGGAAAATAAACTAATCAGATTATAATGAGCAGAACCCAAAAACAAACATCATTGTGCTGCAAAAGTAAAAGGTCAAAATCTCAGAATGAGTTCTTTCTATACCATTTTAATGTAATTAATAATAAATTCAAACATCTGAGTTATTTTCGTCACTGATGAAGGTAAATTTTTCATATGTGGAAGCTGGAGAAGATAAACAGGCACTTGTGAAATTGGTGGCTTGCCCTAGGTATCATTCTTCCCATATTCTCTCAGTTATATGCTTGCATTTGTGCAATAGAATTTTGCAGCAAGCATTAGTTTTTATAATTATGATTCTCAAAATGTCTCATTCCATAATCTTCTTCTAGTGGTTGATATTCTTTGTTGTAGTTTTCTTATTTATTGGACTTACTGATTTATTGTTTTTGTTACTGGTTTTATGGGATTGTATCTTGAAGATGTGCAGAAAAGCTTGCTTACAAAAGGCGAAAGGAGAAGCAAAAGGAAGAACATAGCAGAAAGAGAGAGAGGTGCATAAAATTTCTTCTTGTATTCTGCCTCCCCTTTTCTAGTTGTAAAATACTAATTTCTTAATTTGAGTCATCTTTGTTCTTTCAATCTAGGGAACAAGAAGAGCATGATGATAGACCTGATGATGAGCCTGCAAAGAGTGATCATAGAAGGACAAAAGGTTGCTACTTTTTTTTTAAGTTAAAACCAAATATGTGGCATGTTAGATGTGAAATAAAATGGTGGATCTTCAAATTTTCTTTTGGTAATTGATCATGTGCTTGGTGTTTAGATAGCAAGCAAATGCATTTGGAAGAAACACTCCACAAATTATTTTAGTTTTTCTTTAGCATCATCCCCATGACATATTTTTTGTTCTTCACTGTACTTAGAGCCAAATAATTCAAATATTGCAGCTCGAAAGGGTGCAAATAGCGACAGTGATGAAGAGGAAAACTTCAATGAGTTCCTTGAAGGAATGTTTCCATGATATTGTACTTCTAAGCTGTTGTAATATATATTTCTAATCTTATGAAATTAGTTCACTGTTACTGTTCAAAGTTATGTATCAGTTTCTGCACCATGGCATCATATATTTTGCATGTTGCTTTCTCTGATGTCCAACATGATGCAAGTCTGCTTGCTATTAATCATTATCTTGTTTTGTTTTCCCTTTGTTAAAACACCTTTCATTATCTTCTGTTTAAGGGATACAAGTTTTCATCTTGTTATTAGGTAAGGTTATTGGATGTGTTAGTATACTCTTTCATGAGTTTTTTTTTTTTTGAACCCATACTCTTCATGAGTTGACCCATAATTCCACAGAATTTTTTTAAAATCATTTAAGATAATGTTAGTTGGAAAATATGAATTCAGAGGTTCAAATTGGTCTTTTGGAAAAACTTACCGGCTGTACTGAGTGGTTTCTTGCTTTAAAAGTGAATTTGACATCGTGGCTATTCACACCATGCTCTATTCCATCATTTCAAGCATGCATTCAGGTAGTAGTAGTCACAGTGACAACTTAATTGTTCGGGAAAGGTTCGGCGAGGTCAAAAATTTGTGATTCGGGAATGATTCGGAATAATCCGGATCAAAGATATCAGTCCTACAAAGAAGCAAAAAAAAAAAAAAAAATGTTCCGGGAAAAAATTGGAAAAAATTCGCGAATAATTTGTAAAATTCGGAGAAAGTTCTTAAAATTCGTGAATTATTCGGGTATAATTCGGTCAACCGAATAATTCGGCGTTCAGTTCGGCATCACAAAAAAAATGAATTATTTAGGTATAATTCGCAAATCTTGTCACTATGGTAGTGGTAGTAGTAGCGTAAGCCTCTCTGATCATATTTAGAATCTTGAAGCCAGTCAAAATAGAAGCAGGGTCAACTACCATCCAATGCAGTGTGCCAGTGTCTATGCACATAATATTAAGATCAGAGGTTCAGATTTAATCCCCGTTTAGTTCTTCGTAGGAAAGAAGTTTAAATTTTTTAAAAGCGTCTGAAATTCTGAATACAAGTGCCATTAAGTAGCTAACAGAAAGGGGAACACAAAGAAAGCAGCGTCATATCTCGGTCAAACCAGTAAATTCAGCAATTTAGGATTCCTGAAAGGGAGAAAAAAAAAACACTCCTAAATATCCAAAAATCTCAATACAATAAAATCTACAATACAGGAAAATCAACACAGGAAAATCTACAATACAATAAAATCTCCTATAGTAAAGATATTATACATCCTGTTGCCCTTATCTCCCAGTGGTGCTCTTCCTGAGAAAGCATCAAGAGAGATCATCCAATCCATCCTGAACCGAGGCCATCATACCCAAGTTTTGCCCAGATGGATACCCATGCATATGATCTTGATGGTGTTGTTGTTCGTGCTAATGTAAACTATGGTCATTCCCTTCTAAGGCTTTCTCTCCAAGATCTTCTGATGACTCCTTTGTTACCTTTCTGATTGTTTTTGGTAATGAGGTTACAAACTCGACAATCCTTTCTGTTATCTCCTTAATATTATCTTCCTGAGAGAACAAGCAATGCAAAATCGAATATTGAATTTTCAATTTCTGAGGAAACAATAGAAAGGATTACTGTACTGGTTAGTGCACCTGAGTAAAGGGTGTAACATGCCCATAATCAGGATGTAACTGATTCTGGTACAATATTTGATTGATCCAGAGACTGTACCATTCAGTTTGGATAGGGCAACACATGTTCATTTTACTGAAGTTTAGGTTCAAAATCCATATTAGAACCTCAAGACTCCCTATGCATGATAAAATCACAAGTAGAACAAATCATAGAAACAAATTATTAGGAAACTAGATAGATCCTGTTGTATCAATGCTAGGTTCCAATGAAGGGCATTGAATACCAACATGAGAACAACTGCTACAGACCAACTCTAAACTTCAAAATAGCATTTTATTCACAAGATAGGATGATAAATTAGATTAATACAAATGCAGAATCGACTGTGGAGCTTTTAATCTTTAGAAATCACATTGACAGTACATTGTCAGAGAGTTCCTAAAAGAAAAATGATACTGGACACTGAGTGATACCTGTTTACACTAGTCTTAAAATAATATTTTTGAACATAATTCACAGCAGCAACTATCATTTGCAGAACCAAATTGCAAGTGGACAATCTATTTTGTGGCAGAAACTACAATTCGGCTCACAAACTAACACCATATACAGGTATATGGCATAGGACATGATACCAATGATTATGAAGGCCCAAAAATAAATAGATATGTATACCTGTGGCCACCGCCCACCTAAATGATAAGAAAATTTTCCCTCTGGAACCGCAAAAGCAGCTCGCCTCCCTTCTTCTATCCACCTATCAGACCAGTTGTTAGACCATAGCAGTTGAAAAGGCATCTCCTTCACCCCATCCAATTCCTTCCACTCTCTCAAATCAAAGCTGTAATTCAACGCCTTAGCCATGCCAACAATGCCCCTGCTCCCATCCTTCCTCAATAGAAGAAGTCGCTGGGACTCAACTGCTGGCATGTCGATAGACCTAGAGCAACAAAGCCTCATCAATTTGGAAAACATAGACGGAGACTTGAGTATTAACCGTCCTGCTACCGGTATGCCAAGAGCCCAATAAGGAAATGCTGGAAGCGCAGCTGACGAGTCAAGAAGAGTTACACTTCTAACCAAAGACGGGTATGAAGCCGCAAAATTAGCCCCTGATGCCAACATGGAATCATGGATAACCAAATGCACTGGCCCCAAGTTCATCTCTCTAACAACCTCCTTGATCACGTGGCCGATTTCAGCTGGTCCATATGGCGAAAAGCTCTCTTTAGCTCTGATCTCCTCGTATGGTGCGTGGCCGGTTTCGACCATCTGATCAAAAGCCCAGAATATACCTTTCTCTCTAATCTGATTAAACACATCCTCAAGGCCGCCAGGAACCCGGGGTATCTCAGAGAAACCCGAGCCGGGCGGGTCAAGAGCCACAGTTCGAAGTCCACGAGAGCGCAATGCTGACAAGACATGGCGAAATGAGAAGGAATTACAGGCCAGGCCCGGGAGCAAGAGCACAGTTTCGCTGAATTCAGCCGGGCTGGAATCGATGGCGAATACGCGAAAGGGGAGGTCGGGGGAGGGGTGGATCTTAATGAGCTTGCCTTGGGAGAAATGGAGGCGGAGGTCGGGAGGGAGGGAGAGAAACCACGAGTGCTGGTCGCGTTGGGAGAGCAAAGGAGAGAGGAGGAGGGAGAGGAGGCCTACGGATATGGTGAGGTAGGTCCAAAAGGCCAGGGCTCCGACCGGGCGGCGCCGGGGATTGCTGACGCCGGGTCGGTCTGGAGGAAGAACTGGTTGTTCTCTCGACTCAGGCTTGGGCTTGGGTTGGGCTTTTCCTTTAGACGGGGAGTTGCTGGGAGAGCGATCTGCCATTGCCAAAGCTTGAGGGGAGCTCGAAGCAGGGAAGACAATAGCGAGTGGAAAAGGAATGGTTGCCAGTGGCGGGGAAGGTGGAATTCGGATCCAGTGAAGCCGAAATTTTTTTTCTTACCGCCCTCTAAAATCCGAATTAAATCAATACCACCCGTTTAATCCGATTTCAAATTCCGCCACGTACGCGCCTTGGATCTGCGCACGGATTCCAAATCCGTGCGCATAGTGGATATGCGGACGGATCGGTTCGCAAGGTGGATATGCGCACGGATCGGTTCGCAAGGTGGATATGCGCACGGATCGGTGCATATCCACAATGAGCACGGATCGGTGCATATCCACAATGAGCACCTATCAGTGCGCATATCCACCTTGCGAACCGATCCGTCCGCATATCCACTATGCGCACGGATTTGGAATCCGTGCGCAGATCCAAGGCGCGTACGTGGCGGAATCTGAATTCTGATTAAACGGGTGGTATTGATTTAATTCCGATTTTCGAGGGTGGTAAGAAAAAAAATTTCGGCCAGTGAAGTAACCCAACTTTTGAGTTTCAGATCGGGACCGTCCGATTCGAATCCGCGAAAATCCATCCACGAAGTGAGCGCACACATCCGACGACGAATTCGAATTCCGAGACGATCCCGATCGACGAATTCGAATCGGACGGTTTCGATCCAAAACCTAAAGATTGTGTTACTTTAGGGGATCCGGACTCGGGGAGGTGGGGGTGCTGTACAAAAGTTGGCAGTCATCTCCTCGAAGTAAGAAAAAGAAGGATAAAGAATTAAAGATATATTTTTTTAAATTAATTGTACTTAAAATTCAGTCGTACGCTCGTACCAAAATCAGAAAAAGAAGGATAAAGATATATTTTTTTTTCTCGAATAGGATTCTAGTTTCTTACTGTGACATTCAAGGCCATTTGTGTAGATAAATATAAATAATTTATCATGATCAAATATAAAAAAAATTCTGGAGGAAAACGGCTAAAAATATTTTAGTTACCCCCTCGATATTTCAAAATTCGCAACTTACTATTGAATTCTGAATATGTAATTGACATTGTACTTCTAGAATTGTTTTAGAAATCATGGTAAGGTGCGAATTTAGAAATATTGAGGTGGTAACTGAAAATATTTCGGGGAAAACGGGAATGGTAATATTGCTTGTTTGAAACTCGATATGACAAGTTGACAACCAGCTTGCCGATATTTTTATTAATAATTCCAGAAAAAAAAATCAAATATAACTCCGATTTCAACTTATTTTTAAATCTAACCTAAACGCTCAGGGATGGGGCGGTCCAGTTTGCCTACCAAACCGTCCCATAGGGGGGTGGTCAGCTATGGACACTGAACCGCCCCACAGAGGAGCGGTCCGTTTTTTTTTTTTAAAAGATTTGAGAGACAGTATGAATGAAATTTAACAATAAAAATTTGAATTTTGTTTTTAATAATTGTTAGATTAATTCTTTTGATGTATAAACCGACATTTTTAAAAATACCCAAAGTTAATTAAAGATTAATAAAAATGCCCAGACCCATCAACTTTTATTAAAAATGTCCAAATCGGCCATTTAATGGCCGATCCCTTGATTTTTTTTTTTGATAGCATATTTATACTAAAATACTCTAAATTACTGAAAATTATGTTAATTTATGCTGATTTACACTAGAATTATGTTAAAATACGGTAAATTACTTGAAATTATGTTAATTTATGCTGAAATTACAATAATTATGTAGAATTATGCTAGAATACGGTAAATCGCTAAATTACGTATGAATAGGACCTATTTTGTGCCATCTTTAATAAATCATAAAAATAGTAAAAAATTTCAAAAATTTCAAAAATTGGTATTATACAAGTTCATTATATAACTAATTTATTGAGCTACGTAGATTGAACAATAGAAATGAAAATCTTAATCGAAAAACTTCAACTGAAGTTTTGAGGCCCTTCCCTTTGTTTTTTGGCGATTCTGAATTTGGAAATTTGTCATCACAAGTTTAGAAGCATGCGTATTTTCACAAGCTTTCCGAAAAGTGGTCATTTGCTAAAATCGGACACTCGAGTGTCGTTTTATGACCGTTTGAAGTTTCGTCATCGTTTTTCGCTTTCTCAGTGAAGATATCATCCCTATTCATACATAATTTAGCGTAGTTTACCGTATTTTAGCATAATTCTACATAATTATTGTAATTTAGTGTAATTTACTGTAATTCAGCATAAATTAACATAATTAACATAATTTCAAGTAATTTAGCGTGTTTTACTATAAATATGCTAATTATATATCAAAAATGTAATCTAGCAAATATTTAAAAAAACAATTCGATTTTTTAGTGTTATATTTTTAGCATTTTAGATATTTGTCTCTTAACAAAAATTAAAAAAATTAACATAATTTCAAGTAATTCTCAAGTAATTTAGCGTATTTTAGTATAAATATGCTATCAAAAAAGTAAGTTGACAAATATTTAAAAAAAATTCGATTTTTTAGTGCTATATCTCAGCATTTTAGTTATTTAGTCAAGGGACCGGCTGGTTTGGACATTTTTAATAAAAGTTGATGGGTCTGAGCATTTTTATTAATCTTTAATTAACTTTGGATATTTTTAAAAATGTCGGTTTATACATCAAAAGAAGTAATCTAACAAATATTAAAAACAAAATTCGAATTTTTATTGTTAAATTTTATTCATATTGTCTCTCAAATCTTAAAAAAAAAAAAACGGACCGCCCCTTTGTGGGGCAGTTCAGTGTCCACAGCTGACCGCCCCCCTATGGGGCGGTTTGGTAGGCAAACTGGACCGCCCCATCTCTGGGCGTTTAGGTTAGATTTAAAAATAAGTTGAAATCGGAGTTATATTTGATATTTTTTTTTCTGGAGTTATTAATAAAAATATCGGACCCGCTTATAATGCTTATTTGGGACATAGTGTTATGCAAACGGTCCGGGTTGGTTCGGTCCAAACTCCTCTGGTCTACGGTTTTCTCCGGTCCATGGGTCTCTCTGGTTTACAGATTTGCACGGTCCGGGTTAGGCGGTCCAAATTTGAAGGGAATAATTCAAATCCGTGCTAAGGACCATGGTCCAGACCCACATGGGTTGATCCAGTCTAATTTTTTTCTTTTTTCTTTTATCAATTGTTTAAAAAATGATAAAACTTCGAGGATCAAAACTCAAAAGTTGGTTTAATTTAGGGGATCCGAATTCACTCAGAATAGCACAAAACAGAAACAGATACAGAGCGGATAATGCTTAAAACCAAAATAATATCAGCATTTCATTTTTTTAAATCCAATCCATATTTTAAATCCAATCACTATAATTCGGTTCAAATTTTTAAATCCAATCCGTTACTGCCCTGTTTTATTTTTTTTTAAAGTAATTTGGTTTTAAAGTTTCAAATAATATGAAATAATACAAATTTGTAACGAAATAAATATCAAGATGAAATAATATAATATTTTTTTTTATCATATATATACTTTTATTATTTCAAAATTACCCTTCTTTATTTTGTGCTTGGGACCGGCTATGTAAAATAACATAAGCGGAGTTCTAATTTTTTTTTTAGTAATTTCCTTAAAAATGAATAATTTAAAAAAGTAATTAAAATATTTAAAATATTAAATTAACATATTAAAAATAAATCTAATATATTAAAAATAAATATAACATATCTCGGGTTCATAAAATTTGTTAACAAATATGTATAGTTTGCTAACAAATAAATCTAACAAATATCCAACGAATAAATCTAACATATCTCGGGTTCATAAAATTTGTTAAACAAATAAATCTAATATGTATAGTTTGTAATTCTAACATATAATCCCTTTAATGTCTCGGGTTTAAAAAAACCAAAATTTTCAACATTTGAATATGAGATCTATTTAATCTAATTTAAAAGTGTTGTTAGAAATATTACAATGGGTGCATCTATGTATAGTTTGCATTTTTATAGGTTTCTAACATATAATTCTAATTTTGAGGATAATTAAGTGCTAATTAAAAATAAATCCGAATTTAAAATAAATATAACATAACATACTAAAATCTAACATATCTAACGTATAAAAAATGAATCTAACATATTAAAATCTAAATAAATCCGAATTTAAAATTTAAATTACTAAAAATCCGAATTTAAAAATAAATCTAACGTACCATATTAAAATCTACATGGTTTTGGTCCGGTCCACCACGGGTTTTGTCTGGTCCGGTCCGGTTTTGACACGGTCCACGGGTCAAGACCCGTCCGGTCTAGTCCGGGTCTAGTGGAAAACACCTGCCAAAAACCGTATTAGGCCCATCCCTAGCAACGGTCCGGTCCACCACGGGTTTGAACCCCGATCCAGTCCGGTCCGGGTGAGGTCCGCGAGTTGTCCGGTCCGGTCCAGGACTGGGCGGTCATTTTCAATACACTAACAGGATATACAATGACTTCACCTTGTTAGTTTTAATTGGTTGTAGTTTAATTTTTTTTTTGATAAAAGGCAAAAGATTGCCCATTTCATTTGCATGAAATCAAGTTAACTTACAGCTAAAAAGAGAGAGTTGTAAAGCAGTGCTAAAGTAAGGATATAATTGGTTGTAGTTTAATTCCTACAACATGCTTTGTTCTTAGTAAAAATGTAGGTTAAATATTATACATAATTCTCCAAAAAAAGGACAGAAAAATTGTTGAATGGAAGTGAACAATATTCATTCACATCCCAGAGTAAGGTACCTTGTGAAAGGAATGATCACAAGATTAAGCAATAGTAGAGTATTATATTAAGGATGAATATAATGACACGGCATGGGCCTGCAATATTGGTTCTTTCTCTTGTAGAAACATACCAGAAATCCTCTCATCATCAGAAGCTCGAATGAAGTTTCTTTAGGTTAGAATCTCCAATGAAGTAGCGTGAACTTTAAAAGAAAAAGCCCTCTTCAAAACCGTAAAAGGCCAATTGCACTTAAAGAACAACAGGCAAGATCTTTGTCATAAGCCATGTGTAGACCACAGCTAGAATGCCACCAACTGGAATAGTGACCACCCAGGAGGCGACAATCTCCCGAACCGTCTCTGATCTAACGCTATTTAATCCTCTTGCAAATCCAACCCCCATCACTGCGCCGACAAGTGTATGTGTTGCGGAAATGGGAAGCCCAAGCTTGGATGCAATAAGAACTACTGACGCTGCTGCAAATTCAGCTGCAAACCCTCTGGTTGGCGTCAATTCTGTAATTTTCTTGCCAATTGTTGCTATCACTCTGTAGCCCCACATTGTGAGGCCGGCGACAATTCCAAAACCGCCCCAAGCAAGAACTTCCAATGGAATTACTATCTCAGCTCCACTAAGACCACCCTGAAGAATCGCTAATGCAGCTGCTAGCGGGCCTATGGCATTGGACACGTCGTTACCTCCATGAGCAAATGACATGAAACAAGCAGATAACACCTGCATGTAGCCAAAAACCCCATAAACTATCTCCAACTGAGCCCCTTTAGGACCAGCTATATCAGAGAGAAACCCGACATTCTGCACAAGAGGTTGGTCAGTTGGAGTTGGTTTGTTTGCCTCTGAAGATAATAGATGACCGAGTTGCCTTGTGATGACATTACTAACAATCAGTGCTCCTATTGTGCCGCAAGCTAATGCTTGTAAGAGTGCTATTAGGAAGATTTTGCTAAGAGGAAGAGCAGCAAATGAGATCCCAGCGACTCCCAAAAAGACAGCAATGGGTGCTGCAGCTGCTGCTGCCTGCCCTGGATTCGGGGCACAATACACAAACTGCATGAAAGTTGCATATCAGCATGCAGGAAAATAAAATTGAAACAATATTATGTCATTGTTTAAATACAGAATAATGATGTACTTAAATATTACTTGAGCTGGTATCAAATGTTCTGGACTGGAGGGTCAAAACCATTAAAGGACATGATCAGTACTACTAAAAGCAAAATAGGCCATGGTAATATGCGGATTCCTTCATTTAATCCTAAAAATAGACAATAATATTAACTAAAAAGAAGAAGAAAATTTGCTAACTTGATCAGTGGCAAATTTCATCTAGTTTATCAGTCTGGCATATCTGTATCAGTACTAACTCAATTTTTTTTTTTTTTTTTGACATAGTGTTGATCAAGTAGTGCAATCCTTGATTTCTTGCCAAATATTATTTGCTAAGGCCATAATTTGGATTTAAAAGTTGTTAGTTTCACATGTAACCGAGAGCTTACTCGCCGTATGCATTTATACACAACGAATGAAGCTGCTGCACCAATAACAGGAGAAATGACCCATGATGAAGAAACTCTTGCTAATGAGATCCAAAAAACTGCACCAACTCCACCATATACTAGCCCAAATCCTACCATTGCACCCACAATACAATGTGTGGTGGAGACTGGCCAGCCGAAGAAAGAAGCAACCTATATTATCAGTAGAAGAATAAGATTTGACTATAATTCACAGTTAATCTACAAATATTGTTACCAAAAAGTTAAAACAAAAAGTTGATCGAAACGGGTGGAATATTTATAATTTTAAAGATGAGCTAAACTAGTTAATCACAGACCCAGTTCTTTAAAAAGATAAAAAAAGAATTGAAAAGGGTGGAAGATCAATGGAGTAAGCCAAGGAAAAATGGTTCAAATTCAGAACTCTATGAGCTAAATTTTTCCAAGAAGTGAACTGAACTTAAAAAAGGACTGTAATTTATTGCGAATGTCAACCATTTGAAACTTAATTCAGCTTTGATATCACAAAATTTTCTTTATATAGTATGCAAGTTCCTTTTCTAATTAATGCTCGTGATATTTACAAATGATTTTAGAAACTGGAAGTATGTTTTCTTCATAAAGATCATCAACACTAACATGTCCCTAAGCTTTTGCTTACAGATGTTTTAAGGGTCGGTAAACTACATTTTTATAATGAATTTTGGCGCAGCACATGAAAATTGAATTTGGTTCAAAGTTTATGATGAATTTCAATAGTTACACCAGATTCAGAGAATGCGCCAGGAAGGGGCAATCAATAATGTGCTTTTTGTAAGATGAGAAAAGGAAGATGTTGCAATGTGTCTACCTGCAACCAAGTGCCAGCAGCAGCTAGAGAAGAAAGCAAGCCAGTGAATAGCAGAGACTCCTTCCCTTGAAAAACAGATGCCACAAGGATGCCTTTTTGCATGGTGTTGGTAACATGTGTTCCCATGAGAAATGCTCCAGAGAACTCGAGCACAGCCGCCGTCACCACGGCTTGTCGCAGAGTCAGAGCCCCTGAACCCACCGACGTCCCCATTGCATTAGCCACGTCATTTGCACCGATATTCCACGCCATGTAAAATCCTGACAAGAGCGTCAGATACGAAAGCACCTTCATCTTCATCCCCACTGTCTGGCTAACCGATTTCATCGCAAGAGGAAATGCGAGTGCAGCGAAGACTATCATTGCAGTGATGGCAAATGCGGTCCTTGAGGAGATGTGAAAGGCGTCTGCCATGCCCGACAGCTCTGATTCTGAACCTGGGGACTCTGTATCTGTCGCCTCCTCGGATGCCCCAATGTTGGTAGATTCATCATCAGCGCTTGCATAAGAGGACAAACTAGCAGAAGGAATACGATGCTGGCACAACAAGGTATCGATTTTGCGAGACAGTGATGGTAGCTCCTCTCTGGGATAACAGGTTTTGAGAAAAGAAGTGCCGGGTTTTAGACGTGTGACGCTGTTTCGAAGGAGGAGATTAGAAATTCCTCCTCTCACTCCATTACAACGGGTCATGGAGAAGTAAGGAGAGAAAGGTGCCATGGTGGAGAAAGCAAGGGATGAAAAAGGAACGAAATAAAAGGACTAGGAAAGAGGGGAAGAGAAGAGAAAGAGAAAGAGAGTAGGTGCGGCCATTGGAGGTGGGAAAAAAATGTGGGCATGTTGAGAAAGGGAGAGATGATGAAGAAAGGTTTTTGGCGTTGGGTGGTGAGGATAAGTCCCAGCTGCGATCAATGAGTGGTAGCGGTGAATCTGGAAAGATTCCATCCTAATCCACTTATAGTTGTCTTGGCCCAATATCAATCAGGTCTCCATCCATTGTTTGTGACCACTTGACGATGCACAGTATCTTGCTTTGTACAATCTCTGTCTCTGTCGCGCAGGAATTTAGCCTGTCGTCGGCTCGTCGCCTTTGCCCATCGTCGCCGCTGCCCACTAGCCGAGCACTTAAAAAGCAATTCAGCTTAATATTTCTAAGGGAATCAGAGTAGGTCCGATGCCCATCGGACCTACCTTGGTTCGATGGGTGTGATGACCATTCGATCTGCATCAAAATTCGTGTGCTCTGTATGAAAATCCGTGCAAGTCTGTATCAATTTTCGTGTACATAGATCTTGATGCTAATCGTACGGTTATACAGCTAATTGAATCTAAATGTAGGTCCGATGCCCATCGGACCTACTCCTATCTCATTTCTAAGACAATCGGATCGGTCAATTTGGTGCATTCTTAGTTTACAGCACCAGCTTGAAGCTAAAGCATGGCATCTTTGGGAAGTTGAAATCGGCAATTTGGGATGAGGACGAGAAGAAGCTGTAATATCTCTATCTATGTATTTCCCGGTTTCGTGTTTGTGTTTTTGGATTCGTAACCTCATTTTGATAATTAGCCTGTCATTTATGTTATTCCGTGATTTTTATTAATATCCAAAGTTAATTAGAAATTAATAAATATGTCTAGATTTGTTGGCTTTTAATAAAAATGTCCGTATCGGCCATTGGCCGGTGTGATGTACGTACAGGAAAACCTTCGTTGGATTTGCCCAAGATTTATCCATTTAAAATATTACCGGCCGGAAAATGGCCGGTACTCTATTTTTTTTTTCTTTCTGTTTTAGACCGTATGACTATCTATTTTTCTCTCTCCTCCTCACAACTCTCTTACATCCTGCCGAATCTCGTGTTGTTTTCATTAGTCACGTATTGTTTCTTTTGAAAATACAAGCGTGAGAAATATTTTTAATTCAAAGTCACAATTAAATTCGCAAACATATCATTCAAATAAGTAAAGTCCACACAAATTAAGTTATTAAAAGCAACCGAGTGATTTTCTACCTGTCTAAAAAAATAGTAATTTTTTTTTCAGAAATGTAAAATTTGGTTTGCAAGTACATATTCATATGGAGATCATGTTGAACGGTTCGGATCAACTGTTAAGATTTTGAAAACTCAAATATTGAGCCGTAGCACGGAGACCCTCTATGCTACGCGTAGCACCGTAGCCAACTCCTATATATATATACACACACACACACTTTTTAGTAAAAAGTAAAATGGAAAGTTTATAAAATAAAAAGTGAGCTTTAATAGAAAAGTCAATATATTAGATAATTTTTTGAGTTTCTAAAATTTAGAAAGATAAATATGATATTATGAATTTAGAGGGTGATATACGTAATTTCAAGATTTTTGAGGAGCATACGTGAAAATTCCCCTTAATTAGGGGTACATCATTTGTTACCTTTTGGCTTCTCCTATTTGCTTTTGACAAACTATTAACTAACTTTTTGTACTAGATTGTTTCTCAGGCTTTACTTAAAAAATATTCAAAATTAACTATATATTACAGAAAAAGTTAAAAATTAATTTACACAGAAATTTATTATCCATTCAGAAAATTTTGAATAAGAATAAATAAAAATCTTGAAATATATATTAAACACATATAAAATGGTGAACGGACAACATGATTAGCCGCAAAGTAAATTATCAAAGAAGTAAAAGAAGTTATATTACTTTAAGAGTTATGCTGTATTTAGCCGAAATTTTTTTAGTTACCACACTAAAAAATAGAAATTAAATTATTACCATCTGACCCAAGCTATTTTCAATTCCACTACCCACGTGGACCCAGTTTGCGTACTAAATTGGGGTAGTGTGCGGACTGGGTGGGCGCACCAAGTGGTGCTCTGACTGGGTTGGCGCACCAAAATTGGTGCTCAAATGGGGTGAAACGCACTGAAGAACAGTAAAAATTTCGGAACAGTTGGTGCTCTAACCTAGTCTGCGCACTAGTTGGTGCTCCAACCCAGTCCGCGCACCAACCCATTTTGGTGTGCGAACTGGATCCGCGTGGGTGGTAGGATTGGAAAAAGCTTGAGCCGGATGGTAATCATTTAATTTTGATTTTATGCTGTGGTAATTAAATAAATTTCGGTGTATTTAGACACATAAAATACATATCATTTAAATGAGAAAAAAAAAGTATGATATAAATCATTCAATCAAAATATAATGAAAGAGAAATAATTGAATTAGATGGACGAGAATATGAATGATATATCATAGTAAAAATATTTGAAAGCCTTACAATTTTTATGATCAATAAATCATGTCATTATCTCAATAATACCGGGTCGTCTACACATTAAAAAAATTCTAACACAAATCCAATGACCCCCATTTTATGGATATTCCCATTCAACCAAATGCATGTGTAGGGGTGAAAACGGTATGGATAATATCCGATCTGTATTCGATCCGTATTTAAAAAATTAGATGTGAATATCCAATATCCAAATATCCGTGTGGATATGGATAATGATATGGTTTTACGTTTCAATTATCCGTATCCGAATAGGAGATATATATCATATATTTTAATGAGGAGGGATCCAATTACACCTTTTTTGGTGACACACTTTGACACCTACCATTTTTAAAGTCCAAATAGTCGATTTAAACCGTTCAACATGATGGATATATTAAAATGTGCTAGGAGATCAAATTTTACATTTTTTTGAATTTTTTTGCTATTTATTAAGATGGTTACAAAAATCGTTGTTTTCAGACCATTGAAAAACAGCGATTTTGTAACCATCTTAATAAATAGTAAAAAAATTCAAAAAAATGTAAAATTTGATCTCCAAGCACATTTTAATATGGTGATCATGTTGAACGGTTCGGATCGGCTGTTTGGATTTTGAAATCGCAAAATTGACCTATATAAAAAACGGTGTCATGATGTGTCACCAAAAAAGGTGTAATTGGATCCCTCCTCTATTTTAATATATATTATGAAAAAATATTATTATTCACCATTAAAATTAGATAAATATTATGAACTTTAGTATTTTTTAATATTATTTTAATAAATATCCGATTCAATCTGTATCTATATTTATATCCAGCTAATATCCGATCCGTATGTATTCGTATCTGAAAAATTAAAAAGGAATATGAATATAATTTTACCACTATCCGCTTCGTATTCGCTCCGTTTTCACCCTTACAAAGAGGAGGTCATCAAACCAAACAATTTTATTTTGTGCAATCGGAATCAAGATTTGTCCAAACAATTTTATTTAGTCCTATCAACTTTGCACGAATTTTATTGCGAATTGAACGGTTCTGAATTTTATTTGGTCCGACTACTGCGCTGAGTTGTCAATTTAAATTGGAACTTTATCCCTCGAACAAATGAAGAGCAAGAGTAAGAGAGCCAAGAGCATACTAGAAGGGGAAATAATGGAGAAGAGATTATGTTAGTTCTCAGATTAGTTACAAAAATCAAGAAAACCAATTCTTGAGAGATTCTGTAATACAAGCTCTACTCTATAAATAGAGCTGATGTAATGACAAACATTATCGTTAACATAGAATACAAATTACTTTGTTCTTCTCTCACTATTACATTTTTACAATTCAGCCCTTCTATTTTCTGAATTCCCACAGCTCAGATTTCTCTGAGTTGGATTACCAGATCCAAAATTACAGTGATATATTCTTAGGAATATATCAGGAGGAGGGATCCAATTACATCCTTTTTTTTGACACATCTTGATATTGTTTTTTTTATAGGTCAATTTTGCGATTTTAAAATCCAAACAGTCGATCCGAACTGTTCAGCATGATCACCATATAAAAATGTGCTTGGAGATCAAATTTTACATTTTTTTGAATTTTTTTACTATTTATTAAGATGGTTACAAAATCGCTGTTTTTCAATGGTCTGAAAACAACGATTTTGTAACCATCTTAATAAATAGTAAAAAAATTCAAAAAAAATGTAAAATTTGATCTCCAAGCACATTTTAATATATCCATCATGTTGAACGGTTTGGATCGACTATTTGGACTTTGAAAATGGTAGGTGTCAAAGTGTGTCAAAAAAAAGAGTGTAATCCGATCCCTCCTCATATATCAAATTTAAACGAAATTAAGTGAACAAGCTCATATATGCTTGATTATAAAATAGAATTAATCTATCAAAACTGCTATTTTTGTCCTTGAGGGAATTGTGTTCGCATAACTGCTTCAAGCAAAAATATAAATTATTTAATAAAAATGAAGTTAGTATAAAGTTATAAATAGGCTCCTACGTACTGTAGCACTTTAAAATATGAAACAGCATCTTCCTAAATTAAATTAAAATTATAAATAGAAGGTAGTTTACAAAGGCAGAGTCGGTATTCAAAAGAAATAAAATCTCATAATTAATTATGGGCCTCACTTTCCTTATTTGTT
Source organism: Carex kokanica (assembly GCA_025461125.1). Taxonomy (NCBI): domain Eukaryota; kingdom Viridiplantae; phylum Streptophyta; class Magnoliopsida; order Poales; family Cyperaceae; genus Carex; species Carex kokanica. The sequence continues at coordinate 65,766 of JAJGRX010001391.1, read as the reverse complement.
GTTTTAATTTTTGACAGAGTAGGTTTTAAAAATAACCAGGGGCTCCAATTCTTTCACCGCCTTCCTTTTTTCATTATATATATATATATATACAGCTCCACCGATTCAATTTCATTCTCACATTCTAATTTTCATTTTCTAAAACCCGTTAAACCTCATCTCCCTCTACTCCTTCCTTCAATAATGGCGGTTACGACTTGTTATCTAGTTCTCCCGGTGGATTTGATTGATCTTGATAGTGGAACTACGCTCCAGACTGGGTCCATCGTAGTGCTTCCCGGCCAAACCTTCTCGGATGTCGTCAAAGTGCTTTCTATGATTGCCGGAACTAGCGACGATAATCTGACCGTCTTTATTGAGCGCGATATCAAAGAAAGAGTTCGAATGGTTGCGCAATCAGACCTTGTACGTCAGAGGGCCGTGCACTTGCACGTGTTTGTCGGTCTTCCTCGGGGCGCGTGCAGGGTGTGCGAAAAGGCCTTAAATTACGGTCTTGTCAAGGAATTTCATCTATGCGCTGAAGATAAGATAATATTGGGTGAGTATTTCTTTAGGTCACCGGCGGGGCCGATCCAAAGGCCGACACATGACGCTGCCACGGTCTAGGAGTGTTTTGTGCCACCTCAATTTGCATAGGTGTGCCTTGAGTGTTTTGAGGGTTAATTTGAGGTTGTTGGATTGATGGATTTTCAAGGTTTCTACTGTCATTTTCTGGCACAATAGTAATAGATGAACTGGTGTTATGGTGGTTATATGGTACGTGGTTGTAATGTGATATCAAAGTTTAGGTTATTCTTCAGGTATAAGAGTGGGTCATATTGTGGGGTCGTCTCTAGTCTATGTATGTGTAGGTGTGGTATTATGAGTTGAAATTTCATGTGTTTTGAGTTATAATACAAGGTTGAGCAATGTTATTAATATTTTATGGTACCGAAATAATTAGAATTTTGTTACTATCTTCCTATATGAGTCTAAACATTGTGTTAATTTCCCAACTGGTACATGCTGGTATAAAATTGTAATGCATATGCATTTTTGAATAATTGAGAATCTTATGTGATTATACAAAGTTGATAATCTTGTAATGAGAACCATTTCTTTGGATGGATTGTTGTTCTATGCCTTCTTTATAATTCTCTATAATGGAATGCATTTTGGTAAACTAAAGAGATGCTGAGCTGTTTTACGTTTGTTAATGTGATCAAATTGGTTTCTGAGAAGACTTATTACTTTTCTTGACAAAATGAAAGATATTCTTGAAAATGAACAACGGACTCCCTTTTACTTCTTCGCTATGATTCAATGTCACCTGGTACTGACACATTTCTCACATTCTAGTATGCCAAAGAGTATTGCGAAATATATCCATGTGTGAATCTCTTATTTATTTCGGTTTAGGTAGCAATTCCTTAATTGTATATGGCACTTCTATCTTTGAAATATCTGTATCGATGACATTTTCGATCTCATAAAATTTAATGGAAATAAAATACTAGTGCTGATTTCATGGTAAAAAGGAGCATGATTTATTTGTTGTGTTTGCTTTCGCTTTAACAATTAATTAATATTTAAATAATTCGTTGTTAAAAAGGATATGGTTACTAATAAGCTATAGTTCGTTCAACATAAATTATATGCTTCTGTTTTTGCAAATAAATCATTCATAAGTCATAATGAAATTGGATGCTTTTACCCCTATCAGGTATGCTTTCACAAGTAGTTTTAATTACAAACAAACTTTGGTAGTCACTGCCAAATCTTCTAAAAAAAAATTTAATTTCAAACATACTTTCTTTAGTAGCCACTACCATAGTGACAAATGAATTATTCGGGTTCGGTTCGGCGAGATCAAAAATTCGTGATTCGGATATAATTCGGGAATGATTCGGTACAACCGTACAACAAGAAAGCAAAAAAAAAAAAAAATTCAAAATCCAGATTTATATAAAATGCTATATTAGAATGTCACAGAAAATCTGTCTCAAGCATCACACTCACGTGAAATTTCAAAATTTTCAAAAAGTTGCCTCAGCAGCCACGTGGCTTTGCCTCATTGGCTCCAAACTTTTCAAAAATTTTCCAATGCAGCCGAATATTCGAATAAAACGCGAATAATTCGTAAAAAACGTTTTATTCGCGAATAAATCGATAAAAATTCAGTCAACCGTTTTATTCGCTGTTCGGTTCGGAAACCTCCAAAAAACGTTTTATAATTCGCGAATAAAACGCGAATCATGTTACTATGGCCACTACCATTAATTGCTGAACCAGGCTAGACACCCAAATCGGAGGTAAAGGCAATTTGAGTTAGGTGGTCACTACTAAACTTTAGTAGGAGAAAGGAGAGGTAGCACAGTTAGTTAGGAAAAAAATTCTAAGACTGTTAGTTACTCAAAAATCGAGAGTTTAATTCTCCCTCACAACTTCGCAGTTTCTGTGAAAATTTTCAAAAAAAATAAAACTTTAGTAGTCACTGTCAAATCTCATCGCGCAAAGGTGGTGCAAACCCCACCTCAGAGATGAGTTTTACTTCAACAGAGGTAGGTTTCTTTGAATTTATTTTCTCGGTTTTTTTTTGCAGCAATTTGCTGAAGTGTGTGGCTAGCTTGGGATTAAAATTGAGGACCCTTTTCTTCCTTTCTAGAGAGTGCCCTTTTATAGGCGATGTCTAGGGATTGAGGGCCGACATTTTTATTAATATCCAAAGTTAATTACAAATTAATAAATATACCCGCTAACGTTGAGAATTTATAAAAATATCCATACCGGCCATTAAATGGCCAGTTTCTATTTTTCTATTATTCAATCTAAGTAGCTCAGTAAATTAGTTATATAATAAACTTGTAGAATACCAATTTTTATTATTTTTGAAATTTTTTTACTATTTTTTATGATTTATGAAAGATGGCACAAAATTGGCATATTTTAGCGTAATTTAGCGAAATTTAGTGTAATTTAACATAATTATTGTAATTTAGCGTAATTTAGTGTGATTTAGCGTAATTTAACATAATTTCAAGTAATTTAGCGTATTTTAGTATAAATATGCTAATTATATATAAAAAAAGTAATCTAACAAATATTTAAAAAAAATTCGAATTTTTACAGTTAGATTTTAGTATCTTACTATTCATAATGTCTCTAAAAAAAATTAGTATTGGCCATTAAATGGCCGGTACTGAAAAAAATTGAAACCGGCTATTTACTGGCCGATATGAATATTTTTATAAATTTCTAACATTAGTGGGTATATTTATTAATTTGTAATTAACTTTGCATATTAATAAAAATGTTGGGATTGAGGGTTTAGAATCTTGATTTTGGCTAAAAGGTCGTGGGCTTTGATTTTGATAGGGGCTTTACTGGGCAGTGTTGTCCGTGCCTTATCCCATATGGGTAAAATTCAAAATAGGGGTGCAAATGGATTGGATAATATCTGACCATATCCGGATCCGTATTAAAAAATTAGATACAGATATTCAATATTCAAATATCTGTGCGGATACGGTTTTGAATATTAATTATTCGTATCTGAATAGTAGATATATACCATATAGTTTAATATATATTATGAAAATATTTATGTATATATCTATAGATATCCAATACCCGATCTCCGAAAAATAAAAACAAATACAGATATGATTCTACCACTATCCCATCAGTTTGCACCCCTAATTCAAAACCATGGTCCTTTTAGCGAACAATTTTGTGTATACTAAACTTAGCTTGGATCAGAATCTTTTTTTTTCTTGAAACAAAAAATTCTTTTCTGTATTAACATATCCCATAAAAATAAATTAAACAATCTCATCTCTTGAATATAATAGAAAATTTAACCTAGAGTTGACTGGAATTGCAAAGTGAACGATTTTGTCAGCAATGGCGAAGTGCAAATTAGGGATAGCCGTTGAAGAGAAGTTTGAATTGGTGAACGGAGCAGAAGAGAAGGAAGAAAGGCGTGATGGCCTGATGGGCTGTTGTTGGGCCTAGAAATAATTGAAAGAAAGAGAGCTGATGCTGACGAGTGGGTCCCTGGCACAGAGAAGGGTGAAGTCGCTCCAATGACTTTAATTAACTGAATCATAGCCGCAACCTCCTCTTTAAATTGGATCCGCCCCTGCCTCCTCTTTACCAACCGATCAACGATGGCTGGAAAAAGAAAGGCAAGCAACCAGCTCCACCATTCCAAGGATCTAGATTTCTGCTGCTCGAGCGACGATGCGTGGCATACGGTCAGGCTCTATAAGGTTGAGGAACTTCTGAGAGTTATGTACGTAAACTTTGTTGAAGATTATGATGAATTCTACCACAGCGACCAATTTGAGAGCCCGGAAGAAATTGAGGAGCTGCTCCATAGATTTCGCTGCCTGTGGCAAAGCAGCTTCAGGATTGGCAATGCGGCCAAGTCACTGAAGGAAAGGTGGTGCTGGCCTGTCACAAGGTCTCAACTGACGAGCTCTTGTTCCGTGAAGCAACGGTGGATTCCGTAAGGTTTTTTTTTTTTTTTTTTTGCATTTAACAATCAATCGTTTAACAAATGATTGCTTTAGAATGCGTTTAACAGGGGCGGAGCCCTGTGAGAATCAAGGAAGGCACCTGCTCCTCCATGCGAAAAGAAACATCATAATATATCTTTCTCATTATACTTTTTGAGAAAAATAAAATAAAAATTATACTTAATAATTTATACGAATGATAAATGTAATAAGGCTTATACTTTCTGGCTCCGCCCGTTGATGTTGGCCTATTCAAGGCATATGTTATTTTGTTTAGTATTTTAATGGAAGAGAGAAAGAGAAGTGTTGCATCAGATTACAGTTGAACAACATTAAAATTAATTATTACAAGTTTTGTTAAGCATGATTGTAAGAAAATAGAAGGATTCCAAACTTAAAAACAATCAAAAACTGGTTTCTCTTCTTAGAATTCATTGTTTTGTTCCAGGACGTACTAATTCTTGTAATCTGATTCAGTATTGTGTTAATAATAATATTTGGGCTAAAAACTTTAAAAACTACACAACTTCAAAAGCAAATTAATTTTGTTATATCAGAGTCAATATGGAACACAATCAAGGAGCCTTTTATCATCTATTATACATACCATCTAATTTTCATTACATTGAATCGTGTAATCTCTTGTTTATTTTTCTTTCTATGTCTAGCTAGTAATCATTAGTTAGAAATAAAGCATAATGTAACATATTGTTAAATTTGGTTGGCCTTAATTAGGAGTTGTTTTCTGTCATTTTCCGAAAAAAAAATGGCACATCTAGCACATAGGCAAGATGTAAACAATAACACACTGCTTATTACTCATCAAATGCGGGCTCTTAGTGTTTTGTTTATACACTTCTTAAATCTTAATTCAAATAAAACTCTGGTTTCGCAAACCTTGCATGCGATGATGAACGATACTAATGCTGCTTATTTGGTATTTGAATTAAGTATATTACTCATCAAATACGCGTCTCTTAGTGCTTCTTTTTAAACTCCAGGTTTCCCCGTCAGAATTAACACAGGGTCGATGATGGTGCAGAAGAGCAAACATGCACTTGCAAATTAAGTCTGAAATGGAAATATATGCCTCATCCAGGAATTGCCGGTAGAGGATCATGTTCTCGAGGAATTTATTGACAGTGCACGAAAGTCTCAGGAGGAGCGGATGGGAAATTTAGTGAATCAAGGTGGGAGTTCTGGTGTAAATCCTGCTACTTCTCATGGGGCATCTCCATGTCCTTCTAACTTGCGAGAGCCTATAGATGTCTACTATTCTGATGGCTCACCACATCATCAGGTACTTGTATTACAATTTCATTTTAAACTAGCTTTTGATATGGTTGCCAATATGGACACGGTACAACACACTAGCCTATTAGCTAGTGGCTGTAAGGATTCTGTTTGAATTTTCAGTGAAATACAAGATCATTATAAGTCATATATAATACAGGCCATGAGGGCTGATTACTAATAGGTAAATGCTTAATTATTTGCTCCTATGTAACAACGTCAAACAGTCTTGCTAGGAAACTTATCATGAGATTTCACTACTGTATATAGAAAAATTCAGTATATATAGAAAAGACACACTTCCTACCGATAATCAAATGAGGAAATAATGAAGAGTTATTTTATAATATTGGAAAAGAGCTCCCATCAATCAACCCCATCTATCTATGCATATATATATATTTGGAACGTAAATTCTTATGGGATCTATCAGTAGCTGTAGGGTAGTAAGCTATATATTGTGATTCTGCTGTCTTTACAACCTAAGTATGAGACAATAAGCTCAATTCAGCTTTGGAATTTTTAATGACAAGGAAGACAGCAAAGATGGATATGATTGTGAGCCGGCCGGTTAGGGCTTGATTTTGATTTTTTTTTTATTTGGGAAAGATGAGATACTTCTTGTTTTTCGTAGATGTTACTAGCGCCGCATAGGTACGAGTGAGTGTAAGATGTGAGTTATTAGCATAGAAGGCAAAATCGGCCGTTCCGGAGCGGGATCGGACGGTGCCGATCCGATTCCAGGCCGATTTACGCGGATAGTGCAGATTTAGGCCAATTTCGGCCGTTTCAGCCAGATTTCGGTCCGCTCCGGACAATTCCAGTCAAATATCGGCCGAAACGCAAATATAAAGTAGCAGAAAATTTTTTTGAAGCCGTGGGAATTCGATCTCTAGCTTAAAGGCTAAGAGAGTTACCACCACACCATTTAAGGTTTTTTAATTTATATTATATCTCACTTATATATATATCAATTATATCACTTATATCAAATAAAAGTCACGGATTGACTAGAAATAGTATATTATCTTGATATAATACAAATAAAAGTCACGGATTGTATATTCTCTTAATATAATACAAATAAAATCGGACTAGAAATAGTTTCTGGGAGTGAAAGAGTGTGTTTTTAGTCGTAATGCTTGTATTATATTGTATTAGTGGATTATTTGATTGTAATAATTTCTCTAAAGTTTTTTATCAATTTTTTCCTATTTATTTAGTATAAAACAAGCTTCTGGTAAAAAAGTCCGATTTTCCGATCCGATTCGGCTGATCCCGACCGATTTTTCCGATCCGGATCGGGATCGGACGGGGCCGATTCCGATTCCGATTCCGATTTTTCCTTCTATGGTTATTAGGGTTTGTATATTGAGCGGTTGGGATTTTGTGTGGTATAGCCTATGGTTAGCCACAGCCGTCTGATCAAGTGAGTAATTTGGGGATTACAAAATTTGAAACCCCTGCTATAAAAGGTTATTGCCCTAAAACATTCTCTCTAATTTGTTATGTTCCTCTTGAATTCTTCAATTTCTTCCACTTTCTGTGATAATCCGATCTAGCTCTGGCGATGTCTATGACAAGCAGCAGCGCTTCTACCGATACTATCTCCTGCATTATTTCCAGCTTGGTAAATCTCATCTCTTCTATTAACTCCTTAGTTTCAGTTCCTTCTCCTTCAACCCTGCCACCATATCGATCGTCCCTCTGGACTCCTGAGAGCTAGCCATCGCTATCTATTTGTCCCTCAGCAAAATGGGCCAGGGTTAGTTTACAACTGTGGTGGGGTTTTATTTTGGAGATATTTGCATTTGAGTAGCACATATAAATTCTTTTTAACTAAACTTGCTATTTTTGAAGGAGGAATGTTTCCATATATATATGTCATTGGAAAACCAATAACCTAAGTATTCCTTCTCTATTCCTGTCATAAATATATGTTGTCAACATAGAAGGCAAAATCGGCCGTTCCGGAGCGGAATCGGCCGTTCCGGAGCGGGATCGGACGGTGCCAATCCGATTCATTGAGACAGGAGATGTAAAATTAACTCAATCATTGTGCTTGAAGAATACTTTACTTGTTCCATCTCTGTCTACTAAATTGATCTCAGTAGGACAATTGGCCGAAGATTTGAACTGTGTAGTTCTAATGTACCCGAAATTCTGTATTTTTCAGGACATCCTCACGAAGGAGATACTTGGGCGTGGTATTAAACGTGATGGACTGTATCATTTAGAAGATTTAAGCATGGGAATTGCATGTGTGGCACACGTGGGTACTCGAGAAAAGGATATTTGGTTATGGCATAAAAGGTTAGGGCATCCGTCTATCGGGTATATGAGAAAAATGGTTCCTTCCTTGTTTTCGGGTTTAACTAATTTTGAGATCAATTGTGAAACATGTATTAAGGCCAAGAGCCATAGAACTTCATACCTTGGTATTTTATATAAGAATAATGAACCATTTGATCTAGTACACTCTGATGTGTGGGGTCCATCCCCGGTTAATTCGGTAATTGGCAGTAGATGGTTTGTTCTTTTTTCTGATGATAGCACTAGAATGACGTGGTTGTATCTGTTGAAAACTAAAGATGAAGTTGCTAAGTGTTTTCTAGATTTTTCAAACCTAATCCAAAGACAATATGGAAGGAAAATTAAGATTCTTAGAAGTGATAATGGTGGTGAATTTGTTAATAATTTGTTGGGACAATTTTTAAAAAATAGTGGTATTATACATGAAACATCTTGTGTTGGGACTCCTCAACAGAACGGAGTTGCAGAAAGGAAGAATCGACATATTCTGGAAATTGCTAGAACACTTTTATTTGAGAATAATGTGCCACAGATTTTTTGGGATTATGCAATATCTACTGCGGTTTATCTTATGAATCGAATGCCATCCAGTACCCTAAAATTCCAGACACCTTTAGAAAAATTGTCGTCATATGTTAACATTCCCTCTATATTGAATTTGCCACCGAAAATATTTGGGTATGTAGCATATGTGCATGTTCCAAAGGGGAAGAGAACGAAGTTAGAACCTTGTGCAATTAAGTGTATTTTCTTAGGGTACGGAACCAACCAAAAAGGGTATAAATGTTACCACCCAGAATCGGAAAAAATATATGTAACAATGGATGTTACGTTCTTAGAAGGTGAGTCCTATTTTCCAAAACAACCACAAGAATTTCCTTTTCAAGGAGGAACGAATGATGAATCAAATGAAAAGAAAATCTGGTGGGAAAATGGTTTCCAAACCGAACCAGAAATTTTAGACCAGACGCACACCCAGCAGCAGCCAACTTCAGAATAGCAGACAACCTCACCAGTTCGGTTAGACCAAACTGAACCTGTTGTTAGCCCAATGTCACCAGTTCGTGATAGCAGCAGCCCAGTTCAGTCAGACGAAACCGAACCTAACAGCCCAGCTCGTGAAACCCCAGCTCGGTTAGATCAAGCCGAGCCTGACAACCTGACTCACCAAACCAGATATGACAGTGCAGTCCAAGAACAAAACCCGATTAATTTCTGGATAGAACTTCCTATTGGAAAAGAAATGATACAGTTCAGCCAAGAATTACCATGCTCAAGATCTCCAGAGGATGCTCCCGAGGTAAGTTCTCTCAACACTGAACCCGCAATACAAAGTCGATGGCCCGTAAGATCGACACGAAATGTACCACCGAAACGGTATAGGGTAGATGGTGATAAAAAAGGTGAATACCCAATAGCAAATTATACCAGCACTTCTAGTCTACCCAACATGGTGAAAACTTTGGCTGAAGAGTTGTGTAAAGTCCAAATACCAAACAATGTTGAGGAAGCCATGAGAGACCCAAAATGGGTTGAGGCAATGGAAATAGAAATGAAGGCCCTAGAACAAACCGAAACCTGGAAACTGGTAGAATTGCCAAATGGAAAAAAACCTGTAGGTTGTAAATGGGTGTTTTCTGTTTAAATATGATGCTACAGGGAAAATTGAGAGGTACAAAGCAAGGTTAGTGGCCAAAGGATATACTCAGACATATGGAATTGACTTCCAGGAAACTTTTTCTCCAGTTGCAAAACTAAACACTGTTCGAGTTCTGTTGTCTCTTGCAGCTAATCTCGACTGGCCATTACATCAGTTTGATGTAAAAAATGCCTTCTTGCATGGTAATCTGGAAGAAGAGATTTACATGGAGATACCTCCCGGATATAAGCATCACGACTCAAAGAAATTGGTATGTAAACTAGAGAGATCGCTGTATGGTTTAAAGCAATCTCCGCGAGCATGGTTTGGAAGATTTTGCAAGGCAATGAAAAGCTATGATTACACCCAAAGCGATTCTGATCACACGTTATTCTACAAGCATAATCAAGGGAAAGTAACAATTTTAATCATCTATGTCGATGACATGATAATTACTGGTGATGACATGGATGAGATAAAAGAGTTAGAAAGAAGACTATCTAAAGAATTCGAGATGAAGAACTTAGGAGGCTTGAAGTATTTTCTCGGGATAGAGGTGGCAAGATCGAAGCAAGGTATCTCTCTTTCTCAACGAAAATACACTCTTGATTTGCTTACAGAAGTGGAAATGTTGGATTGTAAACCGGCTGATACACCAAGCATCCAAAATCTAAAGTTAGAAGAAAACCTGAATGATAAGGCCACTAACAAGGAACAATACCAGAAATTGGTAGGAAAGCTTATCTACTTATCGCATACCAGACCAGATATTGCGTATGCAGTAAGTGTAGTAAGCAAATTCATGCATGCCCCAAGTGAAAGGCATTTGGAGGCTGTGATGAGAATCTTGAGATATCTCAAGAAAAATCCAGGAAAAGGTATACAATTCAGAAAGAATGGACATTTGAAGATCTCGGGTTATACAGACGCAGATTGGGCTGGGAACCTAAATGACAGAAAATCGACATCTGGTTACTTCACATTTGTGGGAGGAAACCTTGTTACTTGGAGAAGCAAGAAGCAGAACGTAGTGGCGTTGTCAAGTGCAGAGGCAGAATTTAGGGGAATGTCCAAAGGTCTTTGCGAACTTTTGTGGTTAAGAAAACTCATGACTGAATTAGGGTATAAACCACAAGAAGAAATGTTACTTTACTGTGACAATAAATCTGCCATCGAAATTGCACATAACCCGGTACAACATGATCGCACGAAGCATGTAGAAGTCGACAGACATTTTATCAAACACAACTTGGAGCAGAAGATTATATCATTTCCATATGTGAGATCAGAGGAACAGCTGGCAGATGTATTAACGAAGGCAGTGTCTACAAGAATATTCGAGCAGTTGATTGACAAGTTGGGCATGGCAGATATCTACATGCCAACTTGAGGGAGGATGTTAAGACAGGTCATTAGCGTGACCTGTGGGCAGCAAATCTGGCGTAAAGATTTATTGCATAATTATATTTTCCTTACTTTGTTAGTTGATTTGTTTCCTAGTTGTTTGTATAGAAAGATATATTGTTAGAATAGAAAGAATGCAAAAAAAAAGGAATGAGATTTGTATCCAGCTAGAGAGGCGCAGGGGCTAGTTGATAAATATCAGCTCTTGTTCTCTCTGTAATGACATGTAAGAATATATCAAAAAAGAAATAAAAAACAGGGAGGGTTGGTGGGAGTGTTGTGTTCAATTTACAATTTGAATTATAACTTTGTTCAAAACTCTGGTTTCGCAAACCTTGCATGCGATGATGAATGATACTAATGCTGCTTATTTGGTATTTGAATTAAGTATATTACTCATCAAATACGCGTCTCTTAGTGCTTCTTTTTTAAACTCCAGGTTTCCCGGTCAGAACACAGGGCCAATGATGGTGCAGAAGAGCAAGCATGCACTTGCAAATTCAGTCTGAAATGGAAACATGGTCCCAAGATGGTATTTATAGAGAATGAATGAATTGATTACACTGGTATTTATAGAGAATACCTTTATCTCATTTACAACATACTTCTATTGCTAACTGCCTAACAGAATTGTAACTACAGAAGTTAATAAATGTCTAACAGAAACATAAGTACAGAATTATCTAACTACTCTTGTCTGTTGGAATCTTGTACTGGCGCGGTTCCAGTGTATCTCTAATACTCATCCAGGAATTGCCAGTAGAGGATCATGTCTGGAGGAATTTATTGACAGTGCACGAAAGTCTCAGGAGGAGCGGATGGGAAATTTAGTGAATCAAGGTTGGAGTTCTGAGTAAATCCTGCTACTTCTCACGGGGCATCTCCATGTTCTTCTAATTTGCGAGAGCCGATAGATGTCTACTATTCTGATGGCTCACCACATCATCAGGTACTTGTATTACAATTTCATTTGAAACTAGCTTTTGATATGGTTACCAATATGGACATGGTACAACACACTAGCCTATTAGCTAGTGGCTGGAAGGATTCTGTTTGAATTTTCAGTGAAATACAAGATCATTATAAGTCATATATAATACAGGCCATGAGGGCTGATTACTAATAGGTAAATGCTTAATTATTTGCTCCTATGTAACAACGTCAAACAGTCTTGCTAGCTAGGAAACTTATCATGAGATTTCACTACTGTATATAGAAAAATTCAGTATATATAGAAAAGACACACTTCCTACCGATAATCAAATGAGGAAATAATGAAGAGTTATTTTATAATATTGGAAAAGAGCTCCCATCAATCAACCCCATCTATCTATGCATATATATATATTTGGAACGCAAATTCTTATGGGATCTATCAGTAGCTGTAGGGTAGTAAGCTATATACTGTGATTCTGCTGTCTTTACAACCTAAGTATGAGACAATAAGCTCAATTCAGCTTTGGAATTTTTAATGACAAGGAAGACAGCAAAGATGGATATGATTGTGAGCCGGCCGGTTAGGGCTTGATTTTGATTTTGATTTTTTTATTTGGGAAAGATGAGATACTTCTTGTTTTTCTTAGATGTTACTAGCGCCGCATAGGTACGAGTGAGTGTAAGATGTGAGTTATTAGGGTTTGTATATTGAGCGGTTGGGATTTTGTGTGGTATAGCCTATGGTTAGCCACAGCCGTCTAATCAAGTGAGTAATTTGGGGATTACAAAATTTGAAACCCCTGCTATAAAAGGTTATTGCCCTAAAACATTCTCTCTAATTTGTTATGTTCCTCTTGAATTCTTCAATTTCTTCCACTTTCTGTGATAATCCGATCTAGCTCTGGCGATGTCTATGACAAGCAGCAGCGCTTCTACCGATACTATCTCCTGCATTATTTCCAGCTTGGTAAATCTCATCTCTTCTATTAACTCCTTAGTTTCAGTTCCTTCTCCTTCAACCCTGCCATCATATCGATCGTCCCTCTGGACTCCTGAGAGCCATCGCTATCTATTTGTCCCTCAGCAAAATGGGCCAGGGTTAGTTTACAACTGTGGTGGGGTTTTATTTTGGAGATATTTGCATTTGAGTAGCACATATAAATTATTTTTAACTAAACTTGCTATTTTTGAAGGAGGAATGTTTCCATATATATATGTCATTGGAAAACCAATAACCTAAGTATTCCTTCTCTATTCCTGTCATAAATATATGTTGTCAACTGATATGCTTGTTATAATTGTGTGGATTGTAAATACTTGTTGCTTAAACCCAATATTTTATGTTGATTTTCATATAAGCTGGAAAATATTTTCATTAAATGCAACAAAATATGCAAACATCTTTTGATTTGCATTGAAATTGCGGGTCTCCTATGAATAAAACATTCCCAATATTTGCTACTTTTTTAGGTAGGAATGTATCAATATATGTCATTGGAAAAAAAAATAGCCTTAGTATTCCTACTCTATTCCTGTCATAAATATATGACGCCAATTTATATGCTTGTTATAATTGTTGCTTGTAATTTGTGAACTCTGATGTTCAAACAATTTTTTTTTTGTTGATTTCAATGTAGGATAGAAAATATCTTCGTTAAATTAATACAATAAAAAAAGATGCAAACATCTTTTCATTTTCATTGAAATTGCTGGTCTCCATAAAATAAAACAATCTCAATAACTACGTTTATGAAATAAAATCATTTTTGACATGATATTATTACAAATTCTGTAATTATTCGTGTATAATTTAGATTACCTTCATGTATAGTATAGCATTTAAGACTATTATGTTGATTCCAGGTCGATGATGCCATTGGGCAGACCAGAGATAGAATTGGGACTCGAGGAGAGGAGAAGGATGTGTTGGAGGAACGATGTTCCCGGGCAGAGGCTGAGGTGGCGAGGCTGAAGGGTGTAGCATCCGCTTGGGAGGAGGAAAAGTCTGAGTTGGAGAGGAAGGTCGAGCATTTGGAGGAAGTTCTTTTTGGGGAGTTGTACTTCCAAAAAGAAAAGGAACGCTACGAAGGTTTGATTCAGGAACTCAAAGGTCAGATGTAAGTTGCAAAGGTAGAGAGGGAACAAGCTATTTTAGCATTGTATGAGGTTGAGTCACAGTTGAAGGGGAAAAGGTACAAGGTTGGCAAGTATGCATCTGAATGGAAGATTCCTGAGCACCTCACTTTGCCTCCTTCAGATACCGTGCTGAGTACAATAAGAAACAGCCAGGCTTTTGCTCCCTTCTGCCGCCAGATTGAGAAGGAAATCCGTGACACCTAATGAAGCAACACAACGCAAGATCACCAACTCAAGTAACAATAAAAAATGGTGCAGTTTATATATCTAGTCTTATTAGGAGTTTAGGACCATGGTGACATAAGTACTACTAATTAAAATTTCTTGCAAACCAACCAAATGTTTGTTGTTACCATTGATAATAGTTTGCGAGTGAGGCTATGGTGCTATGCATAGCACGGATGGCTAGTGTACTACGGCTCAATATGGTACTTTTTAAAATCCTAACGGTCGATCCGACCGTTCAATGTGATAACCATATGAATATGTACTTGCAAACTAAATTTTATATTTTTTCGAATTTTTTTACTATTTTTTCAGATAGGTAGAATTTTGATGGTCCAGAATTGTCAAAAAACACTGATTTAGTTTGCAAGTACATATTCATATGGATATCACATTGAACGGTCGGATCGACCGTTAGGATTTTAAAAAGTACCATATTGAGCCGTAGTACACTAGCCATTGGTGCTATGCATAGCACCATAGCCTCACTCAAAGTTATATTATGGTAGAGATCATTTAGATAGTATGTCGTTCTTCAAAGAATGGGGCCGCTATTTTATGTTGCGGTCCGGGTAAATTTAGAATTCTCATAAATATGTGGTTTTTTGGTTTATTATTTTTTTGTGGAGGATATATTAAAAAATTTCGGTTGAATTTGGTTTGAATATCATCTGATTGATTTGTCTGATATGACTTGATCATTTAATTTAAATATAATCAAATTTAAATACATTTATCTATTTGATTAATTTAATTTTTCTTCTGATGAATCTGTTTTTAATAATTCAATTTAATTTATGTCTAAACTGTTCAAGTTTATTTGATATTTTCTAATTGAATTGAATTTTGAGGACAAAATTCATTTTAGGTGGAAAGATTGCAACACCTGTTAATTTAATGTTATTAAGAAATTTATTTCGATATTATTAATAAGTTATTTTTATTTCACAATTAATATAGTCCAATATTTATTTGTTGTAATAAAATATTTTTGTTTCAATATGAGAGTCTAATATTTTTATAAATATTGTTAACTTTAAAAAAAAAGGTCGCAACCTTGTCACTTGTCATCATGCATGACAAATAAACTCAACAACTCCATTTGTTTTTCCTTAACCATATAAGAGGAGGGATCCAATTCCACTATTTTATGATGACACATCTTGACATCATATGTTTATAAGTTATTTTTTGTAATTTCAAAATTCAAATAGTCGATCCGAACATTCAACATGATCTCCATATTAAAATGTGCTTGGAGACCAAATTTTACAATTTTTTAAATTGTTTACTATTTATTTAGAATTTTAGAAAATCGCTGTTTTTCAATGGTCCATAATTGTCTAAAAACAACATTTTGTACATCTTAATAAATACTAAAAAAAAAATTCCAAAAAATATAAATTTGGTCTCCAAGCACATTTTAATATGGAGATTATGTTGAACGGTTTGGATCAACTATTTGGATTTTGAAATCGCAAAAATAATTTATAAACATATAGTGTCAACACGTGTCACCATAAAATATGATGTAATTGAATCCCTCCTCACCATATAAATGCCCTATTTTTCTCTTTGCTCAATTCGCTAAAGGAAAAAAAACAAAACAATGAGAAAGAAATGATAAAGAAAACTAGAAGAAATAAAAAGGAAATTTTGTAATCCATTCGATTAAAATTTTGATCTTACGTCGCATGGATTGTTCCAAATCGCTATTGCAATTCAATTGAAGTTTTTGAATTTTCACTATCAGATAACTGAATTTCTATATAATGTATGTTTTTGTTTTTATTTGTTTGAATAATGACTATTGTACTTTATCTAGATATTGGATTATGAGGATTTATTTAATGGAATATTGGGTATTGTGATATCTGAAAATCTAGATCTAGCGGTTAAATATGGATACGTAATGTGATATATTTGTGTGGATTTATCTTATTCTTTTTTTATTGCTTCTATACTGAATAGAACAGTTATAGGAAAGTGTGTCATTAAATGACTGGTTACAAAGCTTTGTAGCTGACATCGTTTTGTTTTTTGTTTATTTCAGTTTGCAACGTAGGTTGACGAGGTGCGGATGTTAGGATCTCGTTCTGTTGTCACATTCGCCACTGTGGTCCGAACGTGACAGTACTATAAATTAATATCTCTATTTTTAAGTCCAAACCAATGTTGTAAAAAACGGTCTTAACGGCCGATTAAATGGCCGTTTAATCGTTAACGGCGGCCAAACCGTTACGAATATACTTAACAAATTCCTGTTTGCGGATGAAAACGATTAATCGGCTAATTTACCGTTTAATCGTCCATTTATTTTGGTTTATTCCCGTTTATTCTTGTTTATTTCCGTTTATTCCCGTTTATTCCAGTGAATATTTATTTTCACATTGTTTTTTTTTCTGTGATAGTGTGAAAATAAGGTTTATAATTCATGTATTGTAGTTTTATTTGTGCTTGGATATATATCCAATATTTTTTATATATGTTTTTTCTTCTTACTTACTTTGAACTTGATTAATTCTTCTATTATTTATATACCATATTTTTTTTTTTTACTGATGTAATTTTTTCAATTAGTACGGTTCATTTATGAAATTAAGTTGTTATCATAAACTAAATTTAGTGATTTTATGTTGAAATGTTTCATTTCTTTCAAATAATATGTTAGTAGTATTTGAAAAAGCTTAATTCTCAAATTTATTTTTTTATTAAATAAATGTGTTACTCACACATGTAAAATGCTTATGTGTTAAGAAAAAATAAGCGTAGTATCATGTTATAATAAAACTAAGTTAAATTAAGTTTATTTGATAAGTTTAATGAGTTAAATAAATTATTTTTAATAAATTATGATATATATACATAAATTTAATAAAAACGTTAAATTGTCCGCATAATTCTAATTAATCAGCCGCATACCGATTAATCGCTTGGCGGTACCCGTCCGTCCGACGTCAATCGCATACCGTTATTTACAACACTGGTGCAAACAATCGATCTAAACCATCAACATAATCTATAATTTAAAATATTTTTGGAGATCAAATTTTATATTTTTTTTCAGAACTTTTTATTTTTTTTAAATAGATATAAAATTTCTTGATCTAAAGAGAAAAGTAGTAATTACTTTTCTACTTATATTCGTAACATGTGATGAAATTTGTGAAGAGTGAATATGTAAACTTATTTTCTTGGTTCATAAAATTTGAAGTGGGCATCGACCTACTTAAAAAATTTCTTAGACATGATAATCCCATGAAGTAATATATAAAAATCTTAAAAAGAAAAAGAAAAAAAATCATGATTCCATAAATATTCGTATTATTAACAATGTTATTATAATTTTTTTATTGCAAACTAAAGAACCTACGTTACATCAAATTTTCCAACCTATTAAAATGTTTATGGAGCTCTGTTTCGAAAACAGATATATGCGTTGAAGATAAAAAAAATCTAAATTAGATATAATTATTAAATGTAATACAACATAAAATATTATCCATATAACTTTAATAGATAATTGAGGAGGGTTCAAATGCCTCCATTTTTCGTGCCTCCACCATGCCTCCATTTTTAAAAACTTTAATAAAGCAAAATTTAAAACTTAAAAATCAAAATAAAACAGTTGGATATGATCTACAACATTTTATCTATGCATGTGTAAAAAATTATGACATTTCAATTTTGTTTTGGTTGTCATCAAGAGCTTGTAAAAAACGTACTAATGTGGATAATTTGTAAACGTTAATTTTTCAACTTATTGATTCACATAAAAACAAAATCGAAATGTCATAATGTTTTATGAGCACATAGAGAAAATAACATAGATCACATCTAACGGTTTTATTTTGACTTTTTAAGTTTTAAATTTTGAGTTATTAAAGTTTTAAAAAATGAAGGCATGGTGGAGACAAAAAAATAATGGAGGCATTTCAACCCTCCTCTAGATAATTATATAATGTAATCATTGCATATGTTAAATAAAGAAAGAAAGAAGAGGTTATCGGACAGAAGTCGGTTCAATGTCGGATCGGAAACTCTCGGATTCGTCCTATCAAATCAAACGAATCCCGAATATGATACGACTCGTCAGTCGTCCCGAGTCCCGACGGGGCTGAGTACCCGATTTAAATTGGTACACTATTATTCCTCGAACAAAGTCACGACTTACGAAGCCACTACCTCACTCCTCTCGCCCGTGCCACCTCCGCTTGAAGCTTGTTTCGTTGTTTCGACTTCCCCCTCTTCACCAACCGATCAAAGATGGCGTTAAAAAAGAGAAAGGCAAGCAGCCTCAAGTATTCCAAGGATGTTGATTTCCGCTGCCCCACCCACGACGCATGGCACATGGTGAAGCTCGCTAATGTTGAGGGAGTTCTCCGCGTGATGTACGTAAACTTCCTCGATGAATTGTACTACAGCGATCAATTTGAGAGCCTGGACGAGATTGAGGAGCTGCTCGGCAGGTTTCGCCTCCCGGCAAAACAGCTTCAGGATTCTCAATGCGGCCAAGTCACTGAAGGAATGGTGGTGCTTGCCTCTCACGATTTCCAGGCTGCCGAGCTCTTGTTCCGCGATGCAACGGTGGATTCCGTAAGTTGGTTTTTGCATTTAACAAACAGTTTATTTTGTTGGAATAAGGTCATCGACGTAACAGGGGCGGATCCCCTTTAGAATAGAGGAAGGCACCTGCCCCTCCTGCGAAAAGAAACTTCATAATATACCTATCTCACTATGTTTTTGGAGAAAAATTATAAAAATATACTTATAATTGACAACAAATTATAAAAAATATGGCTTATACTTTCTGGCTCCACCTGTTGACGCTCTAGCTTGTTTAGGTAGTTACTGGTGCTATTTCCAGGAAAATGTAAAATAGAAAAGGTTCTTAATTATGTGAGATAAGTTGGATTTAGAAATTTCTTGTTTGCTACTTCTGTACTTGGGAAAAAAGGGAAAAACAGGATGTGAATTGGCTAAGTTTACTCCTCAGTGTTGCATCATATTGACAGTTGAACACCATTAAATCTAATTATCACAAGTTTTGTTAAGCATGATTGTAAGAGAATAGAAGGATTCCAGACGTGTGATTGCCAAAAATTATAAAATTGCAATCAAGCTAGCTAGTATCCCATCTTTCTCACTGTCATCCATTTGCCGTTTAAGCATCTCACTTAGACGCAGTTAACGACAAGAAAAAGTTAAAAGAATTTTTTTTTTCTTTTTTTTTTCTGGTTAACCTGTTTTACCCTCTGTAAAGAAATGGCTATTTCACTGGTTCAGTTTACTGTAATGATTTAATTTTGAACAAAAAGTTAATTATGTTCTGCTCTTGTAAGTAATGGTAAACTTACAAAAAATTATATACTGGTTTCTCTTCTTAGGTTTCATTGTTTTGTTCCAGGACTAATTCTTGTAATTTGATTCAGGGTTGTGTCTGTCATTCTTTTCATTAAATAAAGTATTAAATAATATTTGGGCTAAAAACTTTGAAGACTACAACTTCATAAGAAAATTAGTTCTGTTATATCAGAGTCAATATGGAACACGATTTAAGGAGCCTTTTATCATCTGCTGTACATACCATCTAATATTCATTACATGGAATCATGTATTCTCTGTTTATTTTTCTTTCTAAGTCTAGCTTGTAATAATAAGTCGGAAATAAAGCCGAAATGTAACATAATGTTAATTTGGTTGGCCATAGGAGTTACTTCCTGTCATTTTCAGAAATAAAAAATATTGCATCTGCTCATCGGCAAGAAAACTTGCACCTTTTTTTTTCAAAAAGAAAAAGAAAAGAAAACTTGCACCAAATGTAAACTCTGGTGTCGCAATCCTTGCATGCAATAATAAACAATAACACACTGCTTATTTGGTCTTTGAATATAACTTCATTACTCATCATATGCGATCTCTTAGTGCTTTGTTATACTTCTTAAATCTTAATTCAATGGAAACTCTGGTTTCTCAAACCTTGCATGCGATGATGAATGATACAAATGCTGTTTATTTGGTAGTTGAATTAAGTATATTACTCATCAAATACGGTCTGTCGGTCTCTTGGTGCCTTTTTAAACTCCAGGTTTCCCGGTCAGAACTCAGGGCCGATGATGGTACAGAAGAGAAAGAATGCACTTGCAAATTCAGTCTGAAATGGAAACATGGTCCCAGGATGGGGAAGAATGACACTATGGGAATTGAACATATATGCCTCATTGAGGAAATGCCGGTAGAGAACCCGGTTCTTGAGGGCTTTATTGACAGTGCACGAAAATCTCTGGAGGAGCGCATGGAAAATTTAGTGAATCAAGGTGGGAGTTCTGGTGTAAATCCGGCTACTTCTCATGGGGCCTCTCAATGTCCTACTAACTTCCCAGAGCTGATAGATGTTGACCATTCTGATGGCTCACCACATCATCAGGTACTTGCATTACAATTTCATTTGAAACTTGCTTTTGATACGCCCCAGTATGGACAGGATGCTGTTTGAATTTTCAGTGAAATACGAGACCTTTATAAGTCATATATAAATGCTTATTTGCTACCATGTAACAACGTCAAACAGTCTTGCTAAGGAAACTTAGGAGATTTCACCACAGTATGTTTCAATAACTCTGCATGAATTTGTTTGGAAAGACAAAGTGCAAATATGAAAAGTTAAAATATCTAGAAAAAACACACTTTACATCAATTATCAAAATAGAGGAAATATTGAAGGGTTATCTTTATCATATTGGAAAAGAGGTCTAACTTTGCTCATTTAATCAAAGGAGGGCTTGACCCTCGTTTCTGCCTCAAAAAAAAAAAAAAAAAAAGGGGTCCCTGCAATCAACCCCATGGATCTATCTATGCATATCTATTTGTTTCCTGGTAACATTAATCCAACTGTTTGTACCACCTGATAAGTTAAGAAAAATTGATAGTATGATATATCAAAAGTAAGCAAGGAACCTTTTTTCAGTAGAAAAATAGAACAACAAAAAGAAATAATTCAAACAAAACAAATTAATTCAGCTATAAAGAACCTTTGCTAACGATATATAGATATGTTACAATGCAAAGCCGTTTAGTAGCTCTATATGTATAATCCCACAGGATGAAAGGATTTCAAGAATAATTAGAAAGAACAAAATGAAGACAATAATATGTCTAAGCTGCAAAATAAATATATGCTGAAAATGAAAGGCTATGAATCTTTAGGATTGACTTGGTGCAATTTCATATTTTTGTCCCTTTGCTCTCTTTCACTGCAAAGAGCTTCACAAAGCACCAATTATTCAAAAAGATAAAAATGAGAAATTATTGAAATTGAAGATCATTGCAGTTGATAGGAAATAATCCTACCAAAGGAAAGAACTAGAACTATCAAATTCGATATGTTTGGGTGTTCATTCTCCTTTTAAAGATGTTCCTCTTGAAAATTATTTTATCCTTTCCTCTTCCAACCACCAAAAGCTCCAATATATATAACAATCAATCTTAGTATACGTACTCCTGTGTAGACATCTCTGTTTTTTCTTTTAAGTTGTACTACTGATAGCCTCTATCAGTTTTTCAAAAAAAATAGTATACGTACAAAGGATTTAAATGATTAACAAATTTAATTGAATATTTAAAAGTAACAAACTTTGGAACCTAAATTTTTCTGGGATCTTTGAGTAGTTGTAGGGTCATAAGCTATTGTGATTCTGCTCTCTTTGCCACTAAGTAAGAGACAATAAGAACTATTCAATGTCTCAATTTATAATGACAATGAAGACAGCAAAGATGGATATGATTGTGAGCCGGCTGGTTAGAGCTTCATTTTTTTTTCATTTGAGAGAGACGAGATACTTGTTTTTCTTAGATGGTACAAGCGCCGCATAAGTACGAATGAGTGTAAGATGTGAGCTATTAGGGTTTGTATATTGAGCGGTTGGGATTTTGTGTGCTATAGCCTATAGTTAGCCGCTGCCGTCTGATCAAGAGGGTAATTTGGAGATAACAAAATGTAAACCCCTGCTATAAAAGGTTATTGCCCTAAATCATTCTCACCTTGTTATGCATTCCTCTTGAAATCTTCAATTTGTTCCACTTTTTGTGATGGAACAATCTAGCTAAGGTGATGTCTATGACAAGAAACAGCGCGTCTACCAATACTATCTCCTGCATTATTTACGGCCTGGTAAATCTCCTCTCTTTTATTAAATCTGATTATTTCATCTTTCTTGCTTTCCCCTCTTTTGTTTAAGTTCCTGCTCCTTCAACCCTTCTATTGTCCCTCTTCTGTTCCTCAGCAAAACGGGCCAGGGTTATGTTTACAACTGTGATGGGGCTTTATTTTGGGGATATTTGCATGAAAGCACGTATAAATTCTTTTTAACAATACTTGCTATTTCTGTAAACAGAAATAGAAAACCAATAACCTAAGTATTCCTTCTCTATTCCAGTTATAGATGATGTCTGCTTGTTATAATTGTTGATTATAAATTCTTGTTGCTTTAAACCCAAAATATTTTGTTGCTTTTTGTATAGGCTGAAAAATATCTTCATTAAATGCAACAAAATGATGCAAACATCTTTTGATTTGCATTGAAATTGCGGATCTCCTAAAATTAAAACAATCCCAATATTTGCTATTTTTTATCTAGGAATGCTTCCAAATATGTCGTTGGAAAAACAATAACGTAAGTATTCCTTCTCTATTCCTGTCATAAATGATGCCAATTTATATGCTTGTTACAAATGATGATTGTGAATTCTGTTTTTTAAACCCAATTTTTTTTGTTGATTTCAATGCATGCTAGAAAATATCTTTGTTAAATGCAACAAAAGATGCAAACATATTTTGATTTGCATTGAAATAGATTATCTCCTTAAAATAAAACAATCCCAATTACTATGTTTATGAAAGAAAATACTTGTTATTCGCATGATATCATTACAAATTATGTAATTATTCATGTATAATTTAGAATACATTCATGTACAGTATAGCATGGCTTTAAATTGACTATTATGGTGATTGTAGGTCGATGATGTCATTGGGCAGACCAAAGATAGCATTGGGACTCTAGGAGAGGAGAAGGATGCATTGGAGGACCGATGTTCCCAGGCAGAGGCTGAGGTGGCGAGGCTGAAGGCGAAGATTGCAGATATGGAAGAACAAGCACGTGCAGCATCTGACTGGGAGAAGGAGAAGTCTCATAAGTTGGAGGGGAAGATCGAACATTTGGAGGGAGTTCTTCCTCTGGAGTTGAATTTCCAAAAAGAAAATGAACGCTATGAAGGTTTGCTTCAGGAACTCAATGCTCAATTGCAGATTTTCAAAGCTCAGATGCAAGTTGCAAAGGCAGAGAGGGAACAAGCTATATTAGCGTTGTATGAGATTGAGGCAAAGTTGAAGGGGCAAAGGTACAAGGTTGGCATGTCTACATCTGAATGGAAGATTCCTGAGCACCTCACTTTGCCGCCTTCAGAGACCGTGCTGAGTACAATAAGAAACAGCCAGGAATTTGCTCCCTTCCGCCGCCAAATTGAGAAGGAAATACGTGAACATTATGAAGCAATACAACGCAAGATCACCACTCAAGTAACAATGAAGAAGGTGCAGTTTATATAGTCTTATTAGGACTGTGGGGGCATTAAGTACTGCTAATCTTTCTGGCAAACCAACCAAAAGTTTGTTGTTACCATTGAAGAGTTGTAACTGTTATGGGCACCAGAATGTCTTCTCACAACCAGTCCATTAAGGTCCCATAACTAGTAGCCAGATTGTTAATGCCACATGAAGAAGAACAGCTTAATTAGTCAATGAACATACTAAATTGTATCTACAATACTTGGATAAATTGTCAATGGTATAAGCATTTCAAATTGATTCATCCTTTTACCCTATTAAATTTACTCTACATCAAATTTTTGCTGCATCTTTTATCAGTCATTATTTTGAGTTGTTCATACTCGGTAAATTAAATTGGTGCACCTCCTCTGCAGGAAATATGAGGAGGCCAACAAGATGCACAATCTCTTAAAAGATGATTTCAATCCTATTGAATGATTTTGTAAGCACTTGTATGAACAAATCTTATCTATTAGCATGTTGTTCTGGCCTCTTAGATCTGATAGTATGTTGTACTGGCCTTTTGATGATAACATAATTTTTTTTTGGCAGAGGTCTCTGTCTTGAATGGCGTCCAGGCCTTTTTTTTTTGTTGTTTGGCAGTGGCTTACTTCTTGAATGGTGTTCAGGCTGGATCCGTATCCTCTGCATTAACTCAAAAGGAAGTTAATGAATCAACCGTCTGATTTTAAACGAAGCCAACCCAACTTGTGTCTATAACATAGAGGGCCCTTTAATATTAGTGCAGATCTATTCGCACGAATTTTAAAACAGATCGAACAATCAAGATTCATTAACTCAAAAGATTATCTTTTGAGTTAATGCAGAGGATATGAATTCATTCAGGCTGGATGTCATACAAGAATCCATATCCTCAGAGGTAACAGAATATTTATGTTTGGATCATGGAAGTCCGATAGGAAGCCAGGCCCAATGCTGTCCGAGGTGGAATGTACGGAGCCACTTTAATAATCGTGCGGATTTTGCTTGGACGGTACAGATCCAAACAGAAATATTCTGTTACCTTACATGATACGAATTAGCCATACAGCGTGGATGACTTTTCATTTTTAGAAATCCCACAAATCTTTTCCCATTTTTTATTTTATTTATTTATTTACCATTAATAAAAATTTCGGGAGTTATGATTACTTCTAGACCTGATAACTTCATTATTTTCCGAACTTCGTAATCATAACTCTTTTCTGTATTAGTCTCATTTATAAATATGAACTTTCGGAAAAAAAAAATGACCAAAATGTTTGTCATCGTTTATAGTATTTCTCAACTTCTACAGCGTTATCTATTAATATTTTTGAAATGAATATAATATATTAAAAAAAATGAAAACTTAAATAGCACGTACGAAAACATCAATTATCTGATTTTTAAGTTATTTATTTTCAATATTTCAAATATTTACTGTAGATATGAAAATTCATGTTTTTAGTTATCTAATTAGAGCATTGTAATTACAACACGCTTTGATGGACACGGTAACAATTACACAAAATTCAGTTCGAATATAAGTTTGATGTTTTAAAAGTTTTTTGTTGTCTGACTGTCTGATTAGAACATCAGAAAAATTTATCAGACATTTATAAAGTGTATCAATATTAAAAATAGAGAGAAAAATCTATACATAACTAACAAATTAGAAATTTTAAACTTTAAAAAAAATTGATAATATTAATAAATCAATCCTACATGTAATTTTCAAACCCTCTTTCCCACATGTAATTTTCAACGTTGTCTCTCTCTCGCTCTCTCACCCTTGTCTCTCCAACCATTCTCTGAGAGTTGTTACTCTCTTTCTTTATTTCCACCCAACAACACATTCAAGGGAGGATCTACACTATGCCTGGGAGTACTAAGTCATCTCATGATTTTGAAGTTTTTAATGTTAGAATTTAATTAATTTTTTATTTCTTTAAAGTTTTTATATAGTTTATATGTGGGAAAGAGTCCAAATACCTCAATTCTCTCCCATTTCAGGAGCCCAAATCTCATACACGGCCTAGCTTCATGAGACATAATGTGTCAGCAATCCGAGTTTCACATACAAACTACTCTCTCTGAGATAAGACGTATCATCCACCATGGGGCCAACTCTTAGCCAAACCTTTTCGAAAACTAGATGGTGATTAGTCCGAGGGGGGAACGAAGACAGGAATCAAGTGTCAGTGCACCCCTGGTAACTCGGCAGGTCGATAATAGCACTCGACAAGAGAGGAGCGTTCGGCCACCCTCGAGCATACCACTAGGTGCTCATCTGGGCATGCCTATGGGAGAGTCTCCAGTCGAGAACTCTAATCCCAACCATCTCAAAAAAATGTAAAATTTGGTCTTCACGCATATTTTAATACAGAGATCATGTTGAACAGTTCGGATCAACTCTTTGAATTTTGAAAACACAAAAATAACTTATAAACATATAGTGTCAAAATATGTCACCATAAAATTATGTAATTGGATCTCTCATATATATATATATATATAAATATGCTAACCATCTACCTTCGGACCTATCACACATATCACACGCTCCTCGGCTCCTCCTTTTTCTTTGGCGTATATATGAGCATTTGTCAATTCTTTTTTCGTGTATATTTTTTCTCGTATATATTTTTCTCAATTTTCTTTCTTTTTTCATAAAATTTTGAAATGGGCATTGACCTACTTGCTTTAAAAAGTTTCTTAGACATGAAAATTAGAAGTAATTTATAATAATTCATGAGAAAGGGAAAGATCAAGGGAAGAAAATTAAGATATGGAAAAAATATCGTTGTATAGTGACCATGTAGGGGAAAAGATTTGACAATCGGTGAAGTGGGTGCTTTTGTCAAATTTTCATCTAAACTGTCTAATTCGTATTAAAATTTGTTCTGACAGTTTAGATTTAAAAAACCAGTTAAATTTATTAAATTATAAATTTATTTTAACAAATTTCAACATAAATTGAACGTTTTAAATATGACTTTGGATAAAATTTGTCTAGAGTTTTTGGAAAAAATCCGATTAATTATACATGAAAAATATCTATCAAGACACAAAAAGCCTAAATATTTTCATAAAAAAATGAAACGTGTTGACTAATTACAATGCTCTTATATGACTAAAAAAACATGAATTTTCAAATCCACAGTATATATTTGATTATATAAGACTAAATCCATAGCACATAAAGTGAGATATCGAAAAAAAAATAACTTAAAATCAGATAATTAATTTTTTTGTCAGGGTTTTAAATAGCGCCGCTATAGCGTTTTCGGACCATAAAAGGTATGGCGCTATCGGCATTATAACGCATTATTTAGCGCTATAGCAGCGTTATATGGGCATAGCGATGTTTTTTTAACCGTTCCGCTATGACGCGATAAACGCTATTTAAACCTTTGGTTTTTGTATGTGTTATTTAAGTTTTAAATTTTTTAATATTATATTCCATTTTAAAAATTATTAATAGATAACGCTATATAAGTTGAGAATACTAGCATTTTAATTGGTCATTTTTTTTTTTTTCCAAATGTTCATACTTATAAAAGAGATTAATACATAAAAGAGTTATGATTACAAAGTTCGGAAAATAATTTAACGCAAACAAAAAATTTAGGGGTCTTCTATGATCCG
This sequence comes from Carex kokanica, assembly GCA_025461125.1. Lineage (NCBI taxonomy): Eukaryota > Viridiplantae > Streptophyta > Magnoliopsida > Poales > Cyperaceae > Carex > Carex kokanica. The sequence continues at coordinate 38,084 of JAJGRX010001391.1, read as the reverse complement.
ATTCTTTCTACTATCACATTAAAAAAATAAATTTATGAGATCATTACTGAAAAAATGTCAATCTACACCACACTTTATTCTCAGCGTTTTTTTTTTTTAGAAAAAATTCTCAGCGTTTTTGTGTTATGAAGAATATAAATTCATATATTTCGGAAATGATGTCATATTTTTTTTAATTGCACATGTACCATAACTTTAGGCAAATCTCTTTAGAACCACACCCGCTAAATACTTCAATGGGTCTTTTTGATGTCTAGCCTGCTGTGATACCGTGACAATTTAACAATTTCTGCTATAGCTACGCTATTTGCAATAGTTTTTTTTTTTTTTTTTTTGTCTCGCCACTATCAGGGGCGGAACTAGAAAATTTAGTTAGAGGGAGCTGAAACTTAAAATGCACAAATATTAATTTGTGGTTAGTGGTACTTGAACCCAATACCTCCTAAAAATAAAATAAAGTCTTAACCACTAGACTACAAATACACATCTAACATTTTATGAAGTGGGTTAAACTATATAAAAATTTCAAAGAAATAAAAAATCAATTAAATTCGAACATATGTGATTAAAAATTTCAAAATCATGGGATGGCTTAGCACCCCCTAGGCATAGTGTAGATCCGCCCCTGCCCTTGCTATTATTGCTATTTAGAATATTGAAAAAACCTGTTGGGGGTTAAAAGAGTAATAATCTGCGGACACACACAATAAAGTCTATTACTTGACTAGTTTCTTAATAAGTTTCTCAATAGCCAAAGCATATTTCCCATCAAAATAATAGATGAGATATTTCTTTGTTCTTTTTCTAAAATGAAATTGTTGACATTTTCATCATCGGGCAATGAGAAAGAGAATCTTTTGAGTTAATGAATTTCAACTGTTTAATTTTAAACAGAACCAATCCGTCTCGTGTCTATAACATAGGAGCTCTTTAATATTAGTGCAGATTTAGTTCACACGAATCTTGAAACAGATTGGATAGTCGAGATTCATTAATCTCTTTTGAGTTAATGCAGAGGATACGGAGAAATCAAGGCAGCTTTTTTGAACCATCTCATTTAATAAGTGAGAGAAATAGAGATGGCGAAAATTGATTTTTTTTTTAAAGGAAAATTTCTAGGAATGTTAAAATAGTCAAAAGTAAATTTTTTTCGGTTTTAAAAATTCAAATGGACCAATCGAATAATAACCGAATCATTTAAATCCAATAACACCAAAGTTACACTGTTTTAGAGCGAAAATCTGTGAAAACTTTTCGGACCGAATTGGTATCTTGGCACATAAAATAGAAGTTTCATGCTGAAAGACATCTCGGTACTTATGATTTTTCTAAAAATCAAATCACTCAGGTTGGTTTGATAAATTTTTATTTTTTATTTATGGTTTATAAAAAAAATACCCCCCCACCCCCTCTTCAGACAAGTATACTCTCGAGTACCGTAAAAGATTTCACTTTACGGTTTGAAATTTATTTTCAGCCGCTTTGAGATTCGGACTAGTGTAGAGGCAGTATTATTGGGCTTTGAGATTGGTGCCAAGTTAAAAAGAACGGTCCGGATCCACTAATCGTAAAATAATCGCTTTTCAAGTAATAGAGAGGATGTGAATTCCCCCTCCCCACGAATTCGTATCCTCTGAGTACTACAGAGGTACTATTCTGTGGAGTAATTGAACCCGGACCGTTCTTTTAACTTTGCATGAATCTCAAAGCACAAATAATACTGCCTCTGAGCTAATCTGGAATAGGCACCGTTTTTAGTTAATTTGGACCGTAAAGCAGTGAGTCCACTTAATGCAGTAAACTACATAGGATACTTCCTTCCCGACCCCCAAATCATCCGAAAACAGTGGTCAGTACAGTCGATTTCAAAATTGTCAATTTGCAAGGCTTCTCCCCGTATAAAAGCAGCGAATCTCCTCTCACTCTCCTTAAAAACACTTCCCCTACTGGTCAATTATTCCGTAACCATGGCCATAAAGAGAAAGGCAACCAGTCAGCTGCAGCGCACGAAAGGTCTCGACTTCCGTTGCCCTGACCCCGACGACGACGCGTGGTACGGCGTGAGGCTCCTGAAAGTCAAGGAGGGGATGCTCCGTGTCATGTACCTCGAGTTCCCCGAAGAGTTCGACAAATGGTACCTCAGTGACCAGTTCGAGAGCCTCGCACAGATCGACGAGCTGCTCGGAAGGTTTCGCCGCCCGGCTGAACAGTTGCAGGATTCACAGTGTGGCGAGGTCACTCAAGGAATGGCAGTGCTCGCTTGTGACACTTTCCGGAATGGCGAAATCTTGTTCTACGACGCTCGAGTGGATTCTGTAAGTTAGCTTTTGTTTTAAAGAGTTCAATCCATTTCTTTATATTGAAGGTCATGGTCGTAGGGCGGAGTGTGTGGTAGTCAATCATACAAGTTTTTCATTCATTCTAAGAATGGGGTCAATTTACAGTATCCATCACATTTTACTCTAAATTATATATAAAATCTTACATAAATATAAAAAAAAAATTGGAGGTCAATTGACCCCCATTCATAAGGAATGCCTCCGCCCCTGGTCGTAGGCTTTTTGGATCTTCACTAGTGTCAATTTTTTTTTTTTTGTCTTTTTGAAAAATGTGAAAAAGATGAGGTTCGTATTTGTGATTAGTTAGATTTGGGGATTTTGATAGAATTGTTATTTGTGTTTGGGGAAATACAGGAGTTGCTACTCTGTACTGTATTAGATTGACCATTAATTAAATTGTCCAACTTTCTCACTGACATCCATGTGAAGGCTACAACTTTTAAAGAATATTAGTTTTGTTATTGCAGAGTTGTATGTACCATCTAATTTGCATTAAAAGTTTGGTTACATCTCATTTGCATCAGACTTTTATAGTTCCTTTTAATGTATCCTTCTCCTTCCATGTCAGCTTTTAATAATCAGTTTTGAATAAGGCACAACATTGAAGTAGAACAAATGCTCATCAAAAAGTAGTATCTTGTAAATTTGGTTGCCAGAATAAGCTGCTTTATATCATTTTCAGAAAAGAATATATATGGTTACATCTGCAGCTGGGCAAGAGAACTTACACCCAAATATAAGAACTCTCATACTTGTCTTAGTTCAATGTAGAAAACCAAAAGAGAAATTATAAAATTATAACAGAAAAATAAGAAAATTGTACCATAAGCAATGCTGAACAGTAGTGCTGCCTATTTTATCTCTGAATTTAGTAGATAGACTAATCAAATGCAGTTTGTATGTGCTTCTTTGTTGAAATTCAGGTTTCCAGGTCACAGCACAAGTCAAATGGTGATTCAGAAGAGCAAGTGTGCAATTGCCAATTCCGTGTGACATGGAGGCATGGTCCTGAGATAGGGAAGCATGCCACTGTGCGAGCTGAAAATATCTGCCTTATCCAGAAATCACCGATAGATGACCCGGTATTGGAGCACTTCATTGATAATGCAAGAAAATCTCTAAAGGAGCGGACAGGAAACTTGGATAGCCAAGGTCGGAACTCTGGCTTAAATCCTGCTGCTTCTTCCCATGGGGCTTCTCCACATCCTGCTAGTGAGCTGGAACTGATAGATGTGAGGTCTTCTGATGGCTCACATCACCATGAGGTACTTTTATGACATTTACATTTAGAATTTGCTTGGCTTGATGTGCGGTATGGGTGCATTTAGGTTCACAGTGTGTTGCAGCTTCAACATTTATTTTACTTTGCTATGAGAAGAGGAGCTAAGCCGATTGTTTTATCCATAACATAAAAATAATAATAATAATTTAAACCTATACTATCATTTCTTTCTTATTTCCAAAAGTACCGCAACCGCTGAATAATTTAGCAGTCAGAGTAAAATTAGTCAATGTACCAGAATTGGATTTTCATTAAATTATTTAATATGAGGCTTGAAATCATGAGTCTTTTAGAGAATCAAGAAATATCTGGATGCTGCATAAGATAATGCCAACAGAAAAATCCAGAAACATTGTCATCCACAGGAAATATTAAAAATAAAAAATGAAGGTTCTAGCCTTTTTAGGTACTTGCTGGTGCTTATTTCTATGAAAATGTAAAATAGAGAAGGTTCTTAATTATATGATATAAGTTGGATTTAGAAATTTTAAACAGAGTTGCTATTAATTGCTTGTTTGCTACTTCCGTAATTGGGAAGAAAAGGGAAAAAACAGGATCTGAAGTGGCGAAGCATACTCCTGTGTTGCATCTGATTGACAGTTCAACAACATTAAAATTAATTATTACAAGTTTCGTTAAGCATGATTGTAAGAGAATAGAAAGATTCCAAACGTCTGATTGCCTAAAATTGTTAAAATGCAATCATGCTAGCTAGTGTCCCATTTTTGTCACTGTCATCCATTTGCCGGTTTAAGCATCTCACTTAGACTCGGTTAACAAAAATGAAGAGCTAAAAGATATTTTTTTTCTTCCTTTTCTGGTTAACCTGTTTTACCCTTTGTAAATAAATGGCTATTTCACTGGTGCAGTTTACTGTACTGATATAATTTCGAACAGAATGTTAATTATGTACTACTCTGGTAAGTAATTGTAAACTTTAAAAAAAAAAAAATCAAATACTGGTTTCTCTTCTTAGGCTTCATTGTTTTGTTCCAGGACTAATTCTTGTAATTTGGTTCAGTGTTCTGTTTGCCATTCTTTTCATTAAATAAAGTTAACAATAATATTTGGGCTAAAAACTTTGAGGACTACAACTTCATAAGCAATTGAGTTTTGTTATATCAGACTCGATATGGAACACAAGTTAAGGAGCATTTTATCATGATCTATTGTACATACCATCTAAGTTTCATTACATGATTCATTGAATCATGTAGTCTCTGTTTATTATTCTAACTCTAGCTTGTAATCATTAGTTACAAATAAAGCCCAAATGTTACAGACACAACAAATGTAATCATTAGTTACAAATAAAGCCCAAATATTGTTAATTTTGTTGGCCTTATTAGGAGTTACTTTCTGTCATTTAAAAAAGGAAAAATGTTACATCTGCACATAGGCAAGAAAACTTGCACAAATGTAAAATCTGGTGCCGCAAAACTTGCATGCGATAATAAACAATAACACACTGCTTATTTGGTCTTTGAATTAACTTCATTACTCATCAAATGCGGTCTCTTAGTGCTTTGTTATACTTCTTAAATCTTAATTCAAAGAAAACTCTGGTTCCGCAAACCTTACATGCGATGATGAACGATACAAATGCTGCTTATTTGGTATTTGAATTAAGTATATTACTCTTCAAATACAGTCTCTTAGTACTTCTTTTTTGAACTCTGTGGGAACTGAAGATATATGCCTCATCCAGGAATTGCCGGTAGAGGACCCGGGTCTGGAGGACTTTATTGACAGTGAACGAAAGTCTCTGGAGGAGCGCATGGGAAATTTAGTGAATCGAGGTGGGAGTTCTGGTGTAAATCCTGCTACTTCTCACGAAGCCTCTCCGTGTTCTACTAACTTGCAAGAGCTGATAGATGTTGACCATTCTGATGGCTCACCACAACATCAGGTGCTTGCATTACAATTTCATTTGAAACTTTCTTTTGATATGGTCACCAGCATGCATTTTTCCTTTCCTCTTCCAACTCCCAAAAGCTCCAATATATATAACAATCAATCTTAGTACATGTTTAATTAAAAATTAAAAAGTAACAAACTTTGGAACCTAAATTTTTCTGGGATCTTTCAGTAGTTGTAGGGTCGTAAGTATTGTGATTCTGCTCTCTTTACCACCCAAGTAAGAGACAATAAGCACAATTCAATGTCTGAATTTTCAATGACAAGCCCAATAACTATGTTTATAAAAGAAAATACTTATTATTCACATGATATCATTACAAATTCTGTAATTATTCGTGTATAATTTAGAATACCTTCATATACAGTATAGCATGGCTTTAAATTGACTATTATGGTGATTATAGGTCGATGATGTCATTGGGCAGACTGGAGATAGCATTGGGACTCTAGGAGAGGAGAAGGATGCGTTAGAGGACCGATGTTCCCAGGCAGAGGCTGAGGTGGCGAGGCTGAAGGCGAAGATTGAAGATATGGAAGAACAAGCACGTGCAGCATCTGCCTGGGAGAAGAAGTCTGAGTTGGAGAGGAAGATCGAGCATTTGGAGGAAGTTCTTGCCGAGGAGTTGTACTTCCAAAAAGAAACGGAACGGTACAAAGGTTTGCTTCAGGAGGAACAGGCACGTGCAGAAGCTGAGGTGGCGAGGCTGAAGGCAGAACAGGCACATGCAGCATCCTCCTGGGAGAAGGAGAAGTCTGAGTTGGAGAGGAAGGTCGAGCATTTGGAGGAAGTTCTTGCCGAGGAGTTGTACTTCCGAAAAGAAAATGAACGCTATGAAGGTTTGCTTCAGGAACTCAATGCTCAATTGCAGATTTTCAAAGCTCAGATGCAAGTTGCAAAGGCAGAGAGGGAACAAGCTATATTAGCGTTGTATGAGATTGAGGCAAAGTTGAAGGGGAAAAGGTACAAGGTTGGCATGTCTGCATCTGAATGGAAGATTCCTGAGCACCTCACTTTGCCTCCTTCAGAGACCGTGCTGAGTACAATAAGAAACAGCCAGGCTTTTGCTCCCTTCCGCCGCCAGATTGAGAAGAAAATCCGTGAACACCTAATGAATCAACACAACCCAAGATCATCACTCAAGTAACAATAAAAAAAGGTGCAGTTTATATAGTCCTATTAGGACCGTAGTGACATAAGTACTGCTAATCTTTCTGGCAAAACCAACCAAAAGTTTGTTGTTACCATTGAAGAGTTGTAACTGTTATGGGTACCAGAATGTCTTATCACGACCAATCCGTTAAGGTCCCATAACTAGTAGATCGTCAATGCCACATGAAGAACAGCCTAAGTCAAAGAACATACTAAAATGTATCTACAATACTTGGATAAATTCTCAATGGTATAAACATTTCAAATTAATTCATTTTTTTACCCTATTAAATTCATTCTACATCAAATTTTTGCTGCATCTTTAATAACTCATTATTTTGAGTTGTTTATACTCGGTATAAATAGGTGCATCTCGTTTGCAGGAAATATAATTATGTGAAACCAAGTCAAGAGTGCTTTGTACCGGCTCCCTTTTGAATGATTTTGTAAGCAGGTAGCTTTAGTGGGTTGCATTCTTGATGATATCATATATGAACATATCTGATCTGTTAGCATGTTGTTCTGGCCTCTTGGATCTGATAGTATGTTGTTCTGTATTTTATTTTCGTTGTAAAACAATACAAGTTTGTTGATAGTTGTTTGGATAAAAGTTACATTATGGTAGAGAGATCATTTTGAATCAAAACTAGCGGTTGGGTTATGTGCAATAGATTTGGGAGAGGGATTGCAGTGACATAGGCCCCTATGACGGAAGAACAGAGGTCCCCCCCATTCCACCTTTCTAGTTATTGAAAGATTTTTTTTTTGAAAGAAGCAGGTATAGACCCGCTGATTTCCATTACTAAATGAAAACCAGATTACATTGTTTGTGAACCCGGTACCAATACTGGTACCAACAACAACAACGTATAACAAAAGCCTTCGAACAGCACCGATAGGCATCAAGCGGATACCAGCAAACAAAATATAAAACTTGAAAACTAAACTATTTTAATCAAAAAGCCCCTGCATTAAGAAATATTCCAGCAATAAGCAAAAAGACCCTGCACTTAAAGAAAAACACAAAAACTGCATCCTTGAAGCTTCTTGTTCCTCCATCTTCAAGCTTCATCATGTCGAATATGATCTATCTCAAGCATAGGGATTATATCCATTCCAGCCTCCATAAGGAAAGTAAGCAAATCTCCTGATAGGCCCTTAACATCAGGAGATAACATACACATTAGTTTTTCTAAAGCATTATACTTCTAATTAGAACACCAAAACCTAGCTATTGCAAAAATTTGTGCCCCTAAGCTACTTGCCTGTTTTGCAATGCCACCCCCCTTGAAAATAACCCTATTCCTCTCCAGCCATAAGGTCCAGAGAACTGCACCTATAATCACCATAATGATATTCTCATCCTTCATAGGAATGCAAGTACCTATATCCCACAATTCATCAAGTGTTGTACATGTAAAAGTGAAATTATTAAATTGAGTTATCCAAGCCCATAACTGATTAGCCAAAGGGCAATTCAGAAATAAATGAGAGACTGTTTCATATGATTCACAAAATACACAACTTTGGTCACCCTGCAACCCCTTCTACCCAAATTATCCCTTGTCAAAATTATGTTTTGTTTGGCCAATCAAATGAAAATTCTGATTTTTAAAGGTATATTAGCCGTCCAAATATTAGTAAATGTAGAATTAGGGATTCCACCAAAGGCCAACCAAGTATACAAAGAATGAACACTAAATCGACCAGAACTAGACCATCTCCAAACTATTTGATCGTTGGTAGAACTCAACTGAAAACCATGAAACTATAATAATAAAGCACACCACTCTGTATGATAGATACTCACTAACTGTCTACAGAAAGCAATTTATAAACCATTAGGAGTAAACACCTGTGAAACTATAATCTCCTTATCATAGGCAATATTAAATAAGTTAGGATATACATTGTGCAAGGCATAATTAGCAATCCATCTATCAAGCCAAAATCTTATAGAATGCCCATTCCCCATCTGCGAGGTATGGACGTGCACCACTACTAGCACCACCGGAGCAGAGACAGGTTGTATCTCTTTTTATATAATATTTATTTTCTTTGTATGATGAGCGTACTTTTGGAACAATGATGATGGATGGATACTTTATTCGCTCAGTTTGATTGATGATACTGTGACAGATTTTTTTGAGTATCGAGCACTATACTCGATACTTATATTTATTTTATCTATTTGGATGGATTTTATATATGTTTTTCTCTTAGTAGGCTAACTAATTTTGTTTATGTTTTTCTGAGTTGCTTGCATGACATATTCTGCTTATCACACATCACGTAGGAATGATACTAGTTAGGAACCTGAACGTGATAATAAGCAACGAATATAAAGATTAAAGAAAATTGTAAGTCTCTTAAAAGTGAAACAGGTTAGTTAAATAGGCAAGTATCGCACACGACTTAGCATTCGAGAAAACACAAAGAAGTTTCTGAACCACCTGCAGCTAGTGCGGTGTCACCTACCCCGCACACAGAAAGGCCGGCTAGCCCCATGCCGCAAGCAACAAGGCAACCGAGCCCAACTGAAGCCCCTGTGGCACCACCCATGCCGTATGCAACCTCAACCCATACCGCAGGCAATCTAAACCGCGACCCATCCAATCCGTTCAGCCGCTGAGAATGATACAAATCAACCACCGCCTGTGAACCTGGTGCTTCATCAAGACCATATCAATCTCACCAGTGTCCAACTATGAAAGAACTCGTAGGAATCAAGCGTAGGTTTGAGAGCTTGGAGTTTCATAGAGCTTTGATGGAGAACGTGAGTGAATTTTTCAAGAGCTAAGTGCCAAAGAAGGTTCATCCTTCGGAGACATGCCTCGTCAATTCTAACTGTCAGTTCTTCTTAGGTTCGATTTCTTCTTCGAAGATTTTATCTTTGCATTGGAGACAATGCAATATTTAAGAGGGAAGAGATTGAACCCTTATATCCTAGGTTTGAGGTTTAATTTTTTTCAATTTTTAGGTAATAACTAGGCTTTTACCGGACCACAAATAGAGTTTGCATGACTGGATGTTTACCTAAGTTATTAAAATAAAGTTTTGCATGACTGAACTTAATTGTCTAAGATTGCATAAAGTAGATTTAGAGTCCACACATGAAAACACAAAAAAAAATTTAAATTTTAAAAGAAGAAGACTTTAACAAATTTGTTGAGGCAATTCCTAAAATGAAAAAGTAGCATAGTTGCCAAAACACTTAATTGAAATTTTAGATTTAGAAAGACTAATGCTAACAACATATTGATTGAAAAACAAAATATATATATATATTGAAAAATGATTTTTCTTATGCATTATGTAAGTAAAAATTTCTTAAAGTTGGAAATATTTTCAAAGTACATCTTTTTAAATTGAGACCTCGATAATTTGGCAAAATATAAAAGATAGTTTTTAGATATATATAAATCTAGAAATTGTGTGTATTCATAGTAGATGCAACTAGTTTTAAAAATATACGAAAAGATGACATAAAATGAGTCCTACCAAAAATCCAAAAAAAATATATAAGTATGAAAAGAGACATAAAATGAGTCCCACCGCCTTAATTCGATTTGGGATTCGATGAAATTCTTAGGTGCATTCGGAACACATAACCTTTCGTTTGTATCTATGCGCTAGAAAAATCACCCGATGAAATCTTTAGGTACATTCAGAACACATAACCTCTTGTTTGTATCTATGCGCTAGAAGGGTAAAGACAAATTGGGCAAGGTGTATTTAGTTTCTTGCATTTATTTATATCATGAAGTTGCATCCTACTAACACACTTAGTCTATAAAAATTTTAGCTCAAGGGATCAAAATTTAATAGGACGAGAAATGGTTATTAATTGATTTTAAGATTTCTTTTACCATAATGATGTTAAGACAGGTTGTCTTTAAAGTATTTCAAAAATAAAGTTAAGGTGTTATGAATGCAAAGATTTCTATTTTTTTTTATTTTCACCAAGTACAAATATTAGGAATTAAGTAGACATTTTAGCCTTAAGTTTAAGGGGGCGTTTGGTTCGCACTATAGATAATTCCAGAGAATAGAAGGATTCCAGGGAATATAATACCAAGAAATATCATTACAGGGAATGTGTTATTGTCATGTTTAGTTCGCGCATGGCTATCGTTTCAGCTTTTCAGGAAATGTGTCATTACCATATTTGGTTCGCACATGGATATTGCAATGGCTATCGAGATTTACACACATCCACCATTTATTCCACATCAATATCGATCAATAAATTAATTTGTCAAAATTGCTTATTAAAAAAAGGTGTTGGATATATGAACAAAAGTTCATGGCTGCACTAGTAGGAATTAATACATTTTTTTTAAATATGGGTCTTGCCCGCATTTAATTGATGATTGCGGTTACAAAGTTTGTATCCACGATTTACAAAAATGCAATGTGCTCAAAACAAATATGAAAGCTATATGCTAAAGCAAAACAAGATGAAGTCTTTGAATGTGAAAATCTGAAAACCAAAACAAAAAATATTTTAAATTGGAAGTCGTAGGTCTCTGAGTTCTCTCCCTCTCGTACCAGAACATTTATGTCCAGGACTGAGCCCGCTTCAGCTCATACCAGACTGTACCAGTACTAGTTTGTTACTATCATATCTTCTTGTCAGCATACCACTCGTTATGTACCAGTCCATTTGTTGTCTTTTCACAGCCCATCCGTACTCATGTCTCCCTATATAAGGTATTTTAGTGTGTCGATCCTGTAAATTGCTCCTCGTTCTCGTGATTTCTTGTTGGCCCCTTCTCATTCTTTGTAAAATCTCAATTACCACAATATCTCATCTATTACGAATTGCATAATCAATTGCCACAATAAAGTAGCGTGCACAATGTTCCCTCCATATTACAATTGCATGATCAACATGGCTGCTCTTTGCTCCTTTGTAAGTGTCATCCTTATTGTCACATCTGATACAATACATATTGACTCGATGATTATTTATGAAAAGAACGCATATTTCATCAAAATATATACATTACGGTAAGAAAGGAAAGAAAATGGATCAGTAATAACTGGTGTTCCATGCTCTACTTGGTACAAATTAATACCAAGTATAGTGTGTGCTTTTATTTAAACATAACTGATGTTTAACAATCATTCATATTCTTCTAGTTGTATTTCATCTTATTCTAGTTGTATTTCATCTTCTTGTAGTTGTCTTTCATCTTGTACTTGTGGTCTTTCATGTTCTACTAGTTGTCTTTCATGTTCTTCTGGTTGTCTTTCATCTAGTACTCATTGTATTTCATCTTCTTCTATTTGTTTTTCATCTTCTACTAGTTGTAATTTATTTTCTTCTAGTTGTCTTTCATCTACTAGTAGTTGTATTTCATCTTCTTTTAGATGTCTTTCATGTTCTACTAGTTGTTTAATCTTCTTGTAGTTGTCTTTTGTCTTGTACTGGTTGTCTTTCAAGTTCCACTAGTTGTCTTTCAAGTTCTATTTCTTGTTTCATCTACTACACGTTGTATTTCATATTCTTCTAGTTGTATTTCATCTTCTTCTAGTTGTCTATCATGTTGTACTGGTTGTCTTTCATCTTTTTCTAGATATATTTCATCTTTTTCTAGTGGTCTTTCATCTTGTACAAGTTATCTATCATATTCTACTGGTTATCTTTCATCTTCTTCGAGTTGTCTTTCAAGTTCTATTGGTTATATTCATCTTCTTCTAGTTGTATTTCACATTCTTCTAGTTGTGCATGCTACGGTTGTCATTCATCTACTACTGGTTATATTTCATCTTCTTCTAATTCTCTTTTATCTTATACTAGTTGTTTTTCATCTTCTTTTAGTTGTCATTCATATTGTCATTATTTTAGTTGTCTTTCATGTTCTACTAGTTGTCTTTCATGTTCTACTAGTTGTCTTTCATCTTCTTATAGTTGTATTTTATCTTATTTTAGTTGTACTTCATCTTCTTCTAGTTGTCTTTCATCTTACAATGGTTATCTTTCATGTTTTACTAGTTGTCTTTCATATACTACAAGTTGTCTTTCATCTACTACTGGTTGTATTTCATCTTCTACTAGTTTTTTTTTCTAGTTTTTTAGTTCCTCATCTTGTAGTAGTTGTCTTTCATGTTTTACAAGATGTCTTTCATGTTCTACTGGTTGTATTTCAAGTTCTACTAGTTTTATTTCATCTTCTTCTATTTGTATTTCATTTTTTTCTGGTGGTATTTCATTATTTAATTTTTATCTTTCATGTACTACAAGTTGTCTTTAATCTACTACTGGTAGTATTTTATCTTCTTGTAGTAATCTTTCATCATCTACTAGTTGTTTTTCATCTATTTCTTGTTGTCTTTTGTCATTTATCTTGTTCTGGTTGTCTTTCATGTTCTACTAGTTGTCTTTCATGTTCTATTGATTGTCTTTCATCTATTAGTTATATTTCATATTCTTCTAGTTGTGTTTTTGTTGTATTTCATCTTCTACTAGTTGTCTTTCATGTTCAATTGGTTGTCTTTCATGTATCGGTTGTCATTCATCTAGTTTTAGTTGTATTTATCGTCTTCTACTTGTCTTTCATCTTCTACTAGTTGTTTTTCATTTTCTTCTAGTTGTCTTTCAACTTGTAATAGTTGTCTTTTATGTTCTACTAGTTGTTGTTCATCTTGTACAAGTTGTATTTCGTGTTCTACTGGTCGTCTTTCATCTACTAGTTGTATTTCATAGTCCTATAGTTGTATTTCATTTTTTTCTGTTGTATTTCATCTCCTTGTAGTTGTTTTTCATGTTGTACTGGTTGTCTTTCATGTTCTACTGGTTGTTTAATCATCTTCTAGTTGTCTTTCGTTTTGTACTGGTTGTCTTTCTTGTTCTACTTGTTGTTTCATCTACTACTCTTTGTATTTCATATTCTTGTAGTTGTATTTCATCTTCTTCTAATTGTCTTTCATGTTCTACTGGTTGTCTTTCAGCTACTACTAGTTGTTATTCATCCTCTTCTAGTTGTCTTGCATCTTCTACTTGTTGTCGCGAAAGGAAAATTTTGAATGGTTTAGATTGGAATAACAGGTTCGTGTTATTCCTTGGGAATAACAGCAGATTCATTTCCCTTCATGTTCTACTAGTTGTATTTAATCTTGTTCTTGTTGCTTTTCATCATCCACTGGTTTTTCTTCTTCTTCTAATTTGCCTTTCAACTTGTAATAGTTGTCTTTGATTTCTACTGGTTGTCATTCGTCTTGTACTAGTTGTCTTTCTTGTTCTACTGGTTGTTTTTCATCTACTAGTTGTATTTCATATTCTTTAGCTGTATTTCATGTTTTATTGGCTGTCTTTCATGTTGTACTGATTGTCTTTCATCTACTACTAGTTGTATTTAATTTTCTTTTAGTCGTATTTCATCTTCTTGTAGTTGTCTATCATGTTTGTACTAGATGTCTTTCATGTTCTACCGGTTGTCTTTCATGTTCTACTAGTTGTCTTTCATATTCTTCTAGTTATCCTTCAAATTCTATTGGTTTTCTTTCATGTTCTATTGGTTATCTTCCATTTTGTACTCTCTTTCATGTTCTATGGATTGTCTTTCATCTACTTCTAGTTGTTTCATCTTCTTCTAGTTGTTTTTAATCTTCTATTAGTTGTATCTCATAGTCTTCTACTTGTCATTTAACTTGTATTAGTTGTTTTTAATCTTCTTCTATTTGTCTTTCATTTTCTACTAGTTTTCTTTCATGTTTTCTAGTTGTCTTTCATGTTATACTGGTTGTATTTCATATTCTACTAATTATCTTTCATCATGTACTAGTTCTCTTTCATGCTCTACAGGTTGTATTTCATCTAGTACAATGTGTTTCATCTTCTACTGGTTGTCTTTCATGTTCTACTAGTTGTTTTTCATCTTTTTCTAATTGTCTTTCATATTCTACTAGTTGTTTAATCTATTACTCGTTGTATTTCATATTCTTCCAGTTGTATTTCATCTTCTTCTAGTTGTCTTTGATGTTGTATTAGTTGTCTTTCATGTTCAACTAGTTGTCTTTCATGTTCTACTGGTTGTATTTAATCTTCTTCTAGATGTCTTTCATCATCTAATAGTTGTTTTTCATATATTTCTAGTTGTCTTTTGTCATTTATCACGTTATGGTTGTCTTTCATGTTCAATTGATTGTCTTTCATCTATTAGTTGTATTTCATATTCTTCTAGTTGTATTTCATCCTCTTCTCTTGTATTTCATCTTCTTGTAGTTATCTTTAATGTTCTATTGGTTGTCTTTCATATTGTACTGGTTGTCTTTCATCTACTACAAGTTGTATTCAATCTTCTTCTACTTGTATTTCATCTCCTATTAATGGTTTTTCATCTTCTTCTAGTTGTCTTTCAACTTGTAATAGTTGTCTTTTATGTTCTACTGATTGTCATTCATCTTGTACTAGTTGTATTTCATGCTCTACAGGTTGTCTTTCATATACTGTATTTCATATTCTTCTAGTTTTATTTCATCTTCTTGTAGTTGTTGTTCATGTTTTATTGGTTGTCTTTCATCTACTAGTAGTATTTCATATTCTTCTAGTTGTATTTCATCTTCTTATGTTGTATTTCATCTTCTTGTAGTTGTCTTTCATGTTCTATTAGTTCTCTTTCATATTGTACTGGTTTTCTTTCATCTACTACTGGTTGTACTTAATCTTCTTATTGTTGTCTTCCATCTTCTACTAGTTGTCTGTCATCTTTTACTGGTTGTTGTTCATGTTCTACTAGTTTTTTTCATCTTCTTTTTGTTGTCATTCATCTTGTATAGGTTATTTTTCATGTTCTATTGGTTGTCTTTCATTTACTACTTGTTGTAGTTCATCTTCTTCTGGTCATATTTCATCTTGTACTGGTTGTTTTTCATTATCTACTAGTTATCCGTCATCTTCTTCTAGTAGTCTTTCCTATTCTATTAATTGTTTTTCATGTTCTTCTAGTTGTCTTTCATCTTCTTCTGGATGTCTTTCATGTTTTACATGTTGTCTTTCGTGCTCTACTTGATTTCTTTCAAGTTCTACGGGTTTGTCTTTCGTGTTCTACTGTTTTTCTTTCATCTTCTTCTAATTGTATTAAATCTTTTACTAGTTGTTTTTCATCTTCTTCTAGTTATCTTTCATCGTATACTAGCTGTCTCCCATTTTCTACTAGTTGTCTTTCATCGACTACTAGTTGTCTTTTCATCTTCTTCTAGCTGTATTGTATCTTCTACTAGTTGTTTTTCATCTTCTTGTAATCTTTCATGTTCTATTGGTTCTCCTTCGTATTGTACTGGTTGTCTTTCATCTACTGCTAGTAATATTTAATCTTCTTCTAGTTGTCTTTCATCTCCTACTTGTTGTTTTTCATCTTCTTCTAGTTGTCTTTCAACTTGTAATAGTTGTCTTTCACATTAAACTGGTTGTCATTCATCTTGTACAAGTTGTATTTCATGTTCTATTGGTTGTCTTTCATCTACTAGTTGTATTTCATATTCTTTGAGTTGTATTTCATCTTCTTGTAGTTGTCTTTCAAGTTTTATTGCTTGAATTTCATCTACTAGTTGTATTTCATATTCTTCTAATTGTTTTTCATCTTCTTTTGTTGTATTTCACCTTCTTGTAGTTGTCTTTCATGTTCTATTGGTTGTCTTTCATGTTGTACTGGTTTTCTTTCATCTACTACTTGTTGTACTTAATCTTGTGCTAGTTGTCTTCCATCTTCTACTAGTAGGTTTTCATCTTCTTCTAGTTGTCTATCATCTTGTTCTGGTTGTCTTTCATGTTTAATTGGTTCTCTTTCATGTTCTGCTGGTTGTATTTCATCTACTACTCGTACTTTCTTATTCATCTAGTTGTATTTCTTCTTTTTCTAGTTGTCTTTCATCTTCTTCGGGTTGTCTTTCATGTTGTACATGTTGTCTTTTGTGTTTTAATTGACTTCTTTAACGATTAGGGGTTGTCTTTCGTGTTCTACTGTTTGTCTTTCATCTTCTTCTGATTGTCTTTTATTTACTACTCGTTGTACTTCATCTTCGTTTAGTTGTATTGCATCTTTTACTAGTTGTTTTTCATCTTCTTCTGTTTATCTTTTATCTTGTACTGGTTGTATTTCAAGTTCTACTAGTTGTCTTTCATTGACTACTGGTTGTATTTCATCTTCTTCTAGTTGTCTTGCATCTTCTACTAGTTGTTTTTCATCTTCTTCAAGTTGTCTTTCATTTTGTACTGGTTGTCCTTCATTTTGTACTGGTTGTCTTTCACCTAATACTGGTTGTATTTAATCTTCTTCTTATTGATTTTCATCTTCGACTAGTTGTTTTTGTTCTTCTTCTGTCTTTCAACTTGTAATAGTTGTCTTTCAAGTTCTACTAGTTGTCTTTGATCTACTTGTTGTATTTCATATTATTCTAGTTATATTTCATCTTCTTTTGTTGTATTTCATATTCTTCTGTTGTATTTCATCTTGTTGTAATAGTCTTTCATGTTCTATTGGTTGTCTTTTATGTTGTAATTGTTGTCTTTCATCTACTACTAGTTGTATTTAATCTTCTTCTAGTTGTCTACCATGTTGTACTGGTTGTCTTTCATGTTGTAATGGTTGTCTTTCATCTACTACTCATTGCGTTTCATATTCTTCTAATTGTATTTCATCTTTTTTTTTTGTTATATTTCATCTTCTTGTAGTTCTCTTTCATCTTATACTGGTTAATTTTCATGTTCTACTTGTTGTCTTTCATGTTCTACTGGTTGTATTTGATCTTCTACTAGGTGTCTTCCATCGTCTACTAGTTGTTTTTCATTTTCTACTAGTTCTCTTTCATGTTCTACTGGTTGTCTTTCATCTACTTGTTGTATTGCATATTCTTCTTGTTGTATTTATCTTCTTTTGTTGTATTTCATCTTCTTGTAGTTGTCTTTTCTATTCTATTGGTTGTCTTTTATGTTGTACTGGTTGTCTTTCATCTACTACTAGTTTTATTTAATCTTCTTGTAGTTGTTTTTCATCTTCTACTAATTGTTTTTCATCTTCTTCTAATTATCGTTTAACTTTTAATTGTTGTCTTTCATGTTCTACTGATTGTCTTTCATCTACTAGTTTTATTTCATCTTCTTCTATTGTATTTCATCATCTTATAGTTGTCTTTCATGTTTTATCGGTTGTCTTTAATGTTTTACTGGTTGTTTTTTTTTTCTTTTTTTACTAGTTGTATTTAGTCTTCTTCTAGTTGTCTTTCATATTCTACTAGTTGTTTTTCAACTACTTCTAGTTGTCTATCATCTTGTACTGGTTGTCTTTCATGTTATACTGGTTGTGTTTCATCTACTATTTCTTGTCTTTCTTATTATTCTAGTTGTATTACATCTTTTTCTAGTTGTCTTTCATCTTTTGCTGGTTATCTTTCATGTTCACTAGTTGTCTTTCATCTTCTACTCTTTGTGTTTCATCATCTTCTAGTTATTTTTCATCTTCTACTTGTTATATTTCATCTTCTTCTAGTTGTCTTTCATATTTTTCTGTTTTTATTTCATCTTTTTCTATTTGTATTTCATCTTCTTTTGTTGTATTTCATAACCTTCTATTGTATTTCATCTTCTTGTAATAGTCTTTCATGTTCTATTGGTTGTCCTTTATGTAGTAATTGTGGTCTTTTATCTACTACTGGTTGTATTTGATCTTCTTCTAGTTGTCTTCCAACTTCTACTAGTTGTTTTTCATCTTCTTCTAGTTGTTTATCATGTTGTACTGGTTATCTCTCATCTACTACTCGTTGTGTTTCATATTCTTCTAGTTGTATTTCATCTTTTTCTTGATATCTTTCATCTTCTTGTAGTTCTCTTTCATCTTATACTGGTTAATTTTCATGTTCTACTTATTGTCTTTCATGTTCTACTGGTTGTATTTGATTTTCTACTAGGTGTCTTCCATCGTCTACTAGTTGTTTTTCATCTTCTACTAGTTCTCTTTTATGTTTTACTGGTTGTCTTTCATCTACTTGTTGTATTTCATATTCTTCTTGTTGTATTTATCTTCTTTTGTTGTATTTCATCTTCTTGTAGTTGTCTTTTCTATTCTATTGGTTGTCTTTTATGTTGTACTGGTTGTCTTTCATCTACTACTAGTTTTATTTAATCTTTTTGTAGTTGTGTCCTATCTTCTAATAATTGTTTTTCATCTTCTTCTAATTATCGTTTAACTTTTAATTGTTGTCTTTCATGTTCTACTGATTGTCTTTCATCTACTAGTTTTATTTCATCTTCTTCTATTGTATTTCATCTTCTTGTAGTTGTCTTTCATATTTTACTGGTTGTCTTTCATCTTTCATTAATTGTATTTAGTCTTCTTCTAGTTGTTTTGCAACTTTTTCTAGTTGTCTATCATCACGTACTGGTTGTCTTTCATGTTCTATTTGTTGTGTTTCATCTACTACTTGTTGTCTTTCTTATTATTCTAGTTGTATTTCATCTTCTTCTTGTTGTCTTTCATCTTATGTTGGTTATCTTTCATTTTCTACTATTTGTCTTTCATCTTTTACTGATTGTTTTTCATCTTCTTCTAGTTGCCTTTCATGTTTTGCTGCTTTTATTTCATCTTCTTCTATTTGTATTTCATCTTCTTCTGGTTATCATTCATGTTCTACAAGTTGTATTTCATCTACTACTGGTTGTATTTCATCTTCTTCTAGTTCTCATTCATCTTCTACTAGTTGATTTTCATCTTCTTCTAGTGTCTTGCATCTTCTACTAGTTGATTTTCATCTTCTTCTAGTTGCCTTTCATCTTGTACTGGTTGTCTTTCATGTTCTACTAGTCTATCATGATCTGCTAGTTGTCTTTCATCTTCTATAGGTTATCTTTTATGTTCTACTTGTTGTCTTTCATCTTCTATATGTTATCTTTTATGTTCTACTTGTTGTCTTTCATCGACTACTGGATGTATTTAATCTTCTTCTAGTTGTCTTTCATGTTGTACTGGGTGTCTTTCATGTAATACTGATTGTCTTTCATCTACTACTGGTTGTATTTAATCTTCTTCTCGTTATCTTTCATCTTCTACTAGTTGTTTTTCATCTTCTTATTATTGTCTTTTCATCTTGTATTGGTTTTCGTTCATGTTCTACTGGATGTTTTTCATATTCTACTAGTTGTTTTTAACGTTCTACTGGTTATCTTTCATCTACTATTAATTGTTTCATCTTCTTATAGTTTTACTGATTGTGTTTCATCTTGTACTGGTAGTTTTTCACATTCTACTAGTTGTCTTTCACGATCTACTGGTTGTCTTTCTTCTAATTGTATTTCATATTCTTATGTTGTATTTCATCTCCTTGTAGTTGTATTTCATGTTCTATTGGTTGTCTTTCATGTTATACTTGTTGTCAGTCATCCATTACTAGTTGTATTTAATCTTGTTCTATTTGTCTTTAATATTCTACTAGTTGTCTTTCATGTTCTAATAGTTGTCTTTCTAGTAGTTTTTCATGAAAAACAACTAGTAAAATTTGAAAAACATCCAGTAGAACATGAACAAAAACCAGTACAAGATAAAAAGACAACAATAAGAAGATGAAAAACAATCATTAGAAGATGAAAGACAACTAGAATAAGATTATACACAACCAGTGGTAGATGAAAGACAATCAGAGCTACATGAAAGACAACCAGTACTACATGAAAGACAACTAGAAGAAGATGAAAAAAAAACCTAGTAGAAGATGAAAGACAACTAGAAGAAGTAAATACATCATGTAGTCCACAAAAGACAACAAGTAAAACATGAAAGACAACCAGTAAACCATGATAGACAATTAGTAGAACACGAAAGACAATAAGTACAAAATTAAAGACAACTGGAAGAAGTTGGAAAACAACTAGTAGAAGATGCAAGACACTAGAAGAAGATGAAATACAACCAGTATTAGATGAAAGACAACCAGTAGAACACGAAAGACAACTAGTAAAAGATGAAAAACAACCAGAAGAAAATGAAAAACAACTAGTTGAAGATGAAAACCAACTAGTAGAAGATGAAGGACAACTAGTAGAACATGAAAGACAACAAGTACAAGATAAATGAGAACTAAAATAAGATGAAATCCAACTAGTAGAATATGCAAGACAACCAGTTCAAGATGAAAGACAACTTGTAAAAGATGAAAGACAACTAGTATAAGATGAAAAACAACTAGAAGATGATGAAAGACAACTAGTAGAAGATGAAAGAGAAATATAAGAATGTGAACTACAACTAGAAGAAGAAGATAAATATAACTAGAAAAATATGAAATACAACCAATTGAACATTAAAGACAACCAGTAGAACATGAAAGATAATCAGTAGAACATGAAAGACAACCAGTTGAACATGAAAAGACAACAAAAAGAAGGTGAAATATAACTAGTAGAAGATCAAATACAACTAGTAATTGATAAAATACAACCAATAGTAGATGAAAGACAACTTGTATAACATGAAAAACAACTAGTATTTAATCTACTACTCTTTAATTGATAAAATACAACCAATTGTCTTTCTTGTTCTACTTGTTGTTTCATCTACTACTCTTTGTATTTCATATTCTTCTAGTTGTATTTCATCTTCTTCTATTGTATTTAATATTTTTCTAGTTGTCTTTCATGTTCTACTTGTTGTCTTTCAGCTACTACTAGTTGTTATTCATCTTCTTCTAGTTGTCTTGTATCTTCTACTTGTTGTCGTGCAAGGAAAATTTTGAATGGTTTAGATTGGAATAACAGGTTCGTGTTATTCCTCGGGAATAACAGCAGATTCATTTCCCTTCATGTTCTACTGGTAATAGATGAAAGACAACGAGAAGAAGATTAAATACAACCAGTAGTAGATAAAGACAATCAGTATTACATGAAAGACAACAAGTACAACATGAAAGGCAGCTAGAAGATTAAATACATCCAGCAGTCGATAAATGATAACTAGTAGAATATGAAATACAACAAATAGAACATAAAAGACAACCAATAGAAGATGAAAGACAACCAGCAATCATGATAGTCAATTAATTAGTAGGACATTAAAGACAACCAGTACAAGATGAAAGACAACTAGAAGAAGATGAAAAACTAGTAGAAGATGCAAGACACTAGAAGAAGATGAAAATCAACTAGTAGAAGATGAATGAGAACTGGAAGAAGATGAAATACAACCAATATTAGATGAAAGACCACTTGTAGAACATGAAAGACATAAGAAGATGAAATACAAAGAGAAGAAGATGAAATAAAACCAGAAAAACAGGAAAGACTACTAGAAGAAGATGAAATATAACAAGTAGAACATGAAAAATAACTAGAATAACATGAAAAACAATCAGTAGAACATGAAAGACAACTAATAGAACATGATAGACCAGTAATAGATAAACACAACCAGTAGAACATGAAAGACAACCAGTACAAGATGAAAGACAACTAGAAGAAGTTGAAAAACAACTAGTAGAATATGAAAGACAACTAGAAGAAAACTAAATACAACTAGTAAAAGATGAAAGACAAACAACATGAAAGACACCCGATAAAACATGAAAGACAACTACAAGAAGATGAATTACAACATAAGAAGATGATATGCAACAGAAGAAGATGAAATACAACTAGAAGAATATGAAATACAACTAGTAGATGAAAGACAACCAGTAGAACATGAAAGATAACAATTATAAGTTGAAAGACAACTAGTAGAAGATGAAAATCAACTAGTAGAAGATGAAAGACAACTAAAAGAAGATTAAATATAACTAGTAGTAGATGAAAGACAGTCAGTACAACATCAAGGACAACGAATAGAACATGAAAGACAACTACAAGAAGATGAAATACAACAAGAAGAATATGAAAAACAACAAGTAGATGAAAGACAACCAGTATAACATGAATGAGAACTAATAGAATATAAAAAAAACAACTAGTAGAAGATTAAATACAACCAGTAGTAGATGAAAGACAACCAGTAGAACATGAAAGACAACAAGTAGTACATGAAAATTAACAAGTATAAGATGAAAGAGAACTACAAGAAGATGAAATTCAATTGGAAAAAGGTGAATTACAACTAGAAGAATATGAAACACAACGAGTAGTAGATGAAAGACGACCAATACAACATCATAAACAACTAGAAGAAGATGAAAAACAACTAGTAAAAGTTGGAAGACAACTGGAAGAAGATTAAATACAACAGAAGAATATGAAATACAACAAAAGAAGATGAAGTACAACTAGAATAATATGAAATACAATGAGTAGAAGTTGAAAGACAATTACAAGAAGAACAAAACAACTAGTAGAAGATTAAATGCAACATGTATTAGGTGAAAGACAACCAGTAGAACATCAAGAACAACCAGTACAAAATGAAAGACAACTAGAAGAAGATGAAAAACAACTAGTAGACGTTGCAAGACAACTAGAAGAAGATGAAATACAACTAGTAGTCAATGAAAGACAACTAGTAGAACTTGAAATACAACCAGTACAAGATGAAAACAACTTGTAAAAGATGCAATACAACTAAAAGAAGATGCAATACAACCAGTAGTAAATAAAAGACAATCAGAAGAAGATGAAAGATAAACAACAGAAAGCATGAAAGACAACATGTACAACATGAAAGACAATCCGAAGAAGATGAAAGACAACTAGAAAAAGATGAAATACAACTAGATGAATAAGAAACAAAAACAAGTAGTAGATTAAATACAACCAGTAGAACATGGAAGACAACTAGAAGAAGATTAAGAACAACAAGTAGTAGATGAAAGAAAACCAGTACAACATGAAAGACAACCAATAGAACATGAATGACAACTACAAGAAGGTGAAATACAACAAAAGAAGATGAAATACAATTAGAAGAATATGAAATACAAGTAGATGAAAGTCAACCAATAAAACATGAAAGACAACTAGAAGAAGATGAAATACAACTAGAAGAATATGAAATACAACTAGTAGATGAAAAACAACCAGTAGAACATGAAATACAACTTGTACAAGTTGAATGACAACCAGTATAATATGAAAGACAGCTATTACAAGTTGAAAGACAACTAGAACAAGATGAAAAACAAAGAAGAAGAAGAAGATTAAATATTACCAGCAGTAGATGAAAGACAACCAGTACAACACGAAGGAGAACCAATAGAACATAAAAGAGAACTAGTAGAACATGAAAGACAACTAGAAAAAGATGAAAAACAACTAGTAGAACATGAAAGACAACCAGAAGAAGATGAAATAAAAGATGAAAGACAATTAGAAAAAGATGAAACACAAAGTAGTAGATGAAATACAAATGCAGCATGAAAGAGAACCAGTACAAGAGGAAAGATGATTAGTAGAACATGAAATACAAACAGTATAACATGAAAGACAACTACTAAAAGATTAAAGACAACTACTAAAAGATTAAAGACAACTAATACAAGTTAAATGACAAGTAGTAGAAGATGAAATACAACTAGTAGAAGATTAAAGACAACTAGAAGAAGATGAAATAACTAGAAGTAGATGAAAGACAACCCGTAGAACATGAAAGAGAACCAGTACAATATGAAGATAACCAATAGAACATGAAATACAGTTAGAAGAACATGAAAGAAAACCAGTGGAATTTGAAGGATAACTAGAAGAATATGAAAGACAACTAATAGAACATGAAAGACATCTAGTACAACATGATAGACAACTATAAGAAGATGAAAAATAATAGAAGGTGAAAGACGACTAGAAGAAGATTAAATACAACTAGTAGTAGATGAAAAACAACAATTACAACATGAAAGACAACCAAATATGAAATACAACAGAAGAAGATGAAATAGAAGAATATGAAATACAACTAGTAGATGAAAGACAACTAGTAGAACAAGAAAGACAACAAGTACAAGACGAATGACAACCAATACAAATCAAAGAAAACTATTACAAGTATAATGCAACTAGAAGAAGAAAAGAAACAACTAGTAGAAGATGAAAACAACAAGAACAAGATTAAATACAACCAGTAGAACATGAAGGGAAATGAATCTGCTGTTATTCCCGAGGAATAACACGAACCTGTTGTTCCAATGTAAACCGTTCAAAAATTTTCTTGCGCGACAACAAGTAGAACATGGAAGACAATTAGAAGAAGACGAAAAACAACTAGTACAAGATGTAAGACAACTAGAAGAAAATGAATAACAATAGTAGTTGAAAGACAACAAGTAGAACATGAAAGACAACTAGAAGAAGATGAAATACAATAGAAGAAGATGAAATACAACTAGAAGAATATGAAATACAACGAGTAGTAGATGAAACAACAAGTAGAACATGAAAGACAACTAGTAGAAGATGGAAGACAACTAGAAGAAGAAGAGTAACAATTAGTAGTAGCTGAAAGACAACCAGTAGAACATGAAAAACAACTAGAAAAAAGATGAAATACAATAGAAGAAGATGAAATACAACTAGAAGAATACGAAATACAATGAATAGTAGATGAAACAACAAGTAGAACAAGAAAGACAACCAGTACAAAATGAAAGACAACCAGAAGACGATTAAACAACCAGTAGAACATGAAAGACAACCAGTACAACATCAAAGACAAGTACAAGGAGATGAAATACAACAGAAGAAAATGAAACAACTAGGGGACTATAAAATACAACTAGTAGATGAAAGACGACCAGTAGAACATGAAATACAACTAGTACAAGATAAACAACAACTAGTAGAACATAAAAAAACAACTATTACAAGTTGAAAGACAACTAGAAGAAGATGAAAAAACAACTAGTAGAAGATTAAATACAAACTAGTAGTAGATGAATGACAACCAGTACAACATGAAAGACAACCAATTGAACATGAAAGACAACTAGTAGAAGATGAAATACAACTAGAACAAGATGAAATACAACTAGAATAATATGAAATAAGACAACTAGTAGAACATATTTGTACAGAATGCGGTGAGTTATTAAAGAGATGCTATTCATAAAAGAGATGAATCCAATACAGGGAACAAAAATGAACGGGAAAAAGAAAAAGGGACTCAATACAGGGAATTCTCATAGGCGGCTGTATGCTGAAATACTCCAAATTAAAGGGTGGCCGAAATTCAAAAAAATGGATATGAGAAGTAGCACTGGGACTTCTGATATGCGGCTGTATGCGGGTATACACCAAAATGCGGAGTGAACCAAAATGAACCGGAAAAAGAAAAAGGGACTAAATAAAGGGAATTTTCATAGGCGGCTGTATGCTGAAATTCTCTAAATTACAGGGTGGCCGAAATATAAAAAAAAAAAGAAAACGAGAAGTAGCACTGGGACTTCTCATATGTGGTTGTATGCGGGGGAACACCAAAATTCGGAATGAACAAAAATGAACAGAAAAAAAGGGGACTCAATACAGAGAATTCTCATAGGCCCGTATGCTGAAATACTCCAAATTACAGGGTGGCCAAAATTCAAAAAAATGAAAACGAGAAGTAAGACAGGGACTTCTCATATGCGGCTGTATGATGGGGAACACCAAAATGCGGAGTCAAGAAAATGAACAGAAAAAAGAAAAAGGGACTCAATACAGGAAAATTCTCATAGGCGGCTGTATGCTGAAATACTCCAAATTACAGTGTGGCCGAAATTCAAAAAAATAAAAACGAGAAGTAGCACTGGGACTTCTAATATGCGGTTGTATGCGAGGGAACACCGAAATGCGGAGTGAACAAAAATGAACAGGAAAGCCCGCATTCTGTGCAATAACTCACCGCATTTTTGTTAAAATATTAAAACGTTACTTTATGAAATACTTAAGTATGATAACGAAATCAGCAACCGTGAGACAAATATAAGACCATAACAATCAAACATAAAAGTTCACAATATGAAATGCTCATGTGCAATAGATTTAAAGGTTCAATCCAATTTGCTTATGCAAGCCTGTTGTTTAACCATGCTTTATTGCAAATTTAGCAATTCTCAAATATGCACAATTAATTGTCCAAGTATATAAATTCTCAACATTTTCCTTTGTTTATCACGTGTTGTAACACAGGGACTTCTCATATGCGGCTGTATGCGGGGATACACCAAAATACGGAGTGAACAAAAATTGCCAGGAAAAAGAAAAAAGGCCTCAACACATGGAATTCTCATAGGCGGCTGTATGCTGAAATACTCCAAATTACAGCGTGGAAGAAATTCAATAAAATAAAAACGAGTTGTAACATAGGGACTTCTCATATGCGGCTGTATGCGGGGATACACCAAAATACGGACTGAACAAAAATTGCAAGGAAAAAGAAAACAGGCCTCAATACAGGAAATTCTCATAGGCGGCTGTATGCTGAAATACTACAAATTACAGGGTGGCCGAAATACAAAAAACTAAAAACGAGTTGTAACACAAGGACTTCTCATATGCGGCTGTATGCGTGGATACACCAAAATGCAGAGTGAACAAAAATTACCAGGAAAAAGAAAAAGGGCCTCAATACAGGGAATTCTCATAGGCTGAAATACTCCAAATTACAGGGTGGCCGAAATTCAAAAAAATAAAAACGAGTTGTAACACACGGACTTCTCATATGCAGCTGTATGCGGGGATACACTAAAATACGGAGTGAACAAAAATTACCAGGAAAAAGAAAAAGGGCCTCAATACAGGGAATTCTCATAGGCGGCTCTAAATTACAGCGTCGCCGAAATTCAATAAACTGAAAACGAGAACTAACACAAGGACTTCTCATATGCGGCTGTATGCGGGGACACATCAAAATGCGGAGTGAATATTAACAGGAAAAAACAAAAGGACTCAATACAGGGAATTCTCATAGGCGGCTGTATGCTCAAATACTCCAAATTACAGGGCGGCCGAAATTCAAAAAACTGAAAACAAGTTGTAACACAGGCACTTCTCACATGCGGCTGTATGCGGGGACACACCAAAATGCGGAGTGAACAAAAATTAACTGGAAAAAGAAAAAGGACTAAATACAGGGAATTCTCATAGGCGACTGTATGCTGAAATATTCCAAATTACAGGGTGGCCGAAATTCAATAAAATGAAAACGAGTTGTAACACAGGGACTTCTCATATGCGGCTGTATGCGGGGATACACCAAAATACGGAGTGAACAAAAATTACCCGGAAAAAGAAAAAGGTCCACAATACAGGGAATTCACAAAGGCGGCTGTATGCTGAAATACTCCAAATTACAGGATGGCCGAAATTCAATAAAATGAAAAGGAGATGTAACCCAGGGACTTCTCATATGCGGCTGTATGCGGAGATACACCAAAATACAGAGTGAACAAAAATTACCAGGAAAAAGAAAAAGGTCCACAATACAGGGAATTCTCATATGCGGCTGTATGCTGAAATACTCCAAATTACAGGGTGGCCGAAATTCAAAAAAATGAAAACGAGATGTAACACTGGGACTTCTCATATGCGGCTGTATGCGGGGATACACCAAAATAAGGAGTGAACAAAAATTACCAGGAAAAAGAAAAATGTCCACAATACAGGGAATTCTCATAGGCGGCTGTATGCTGAAATACTCCAAATTACAGGGTGGCCGAAATTCAATAAAATGAAAAGGAGATGTAACACAGAGACTTCTCATATGCGGCTGTATGCGGGGATACACCAAAATACGGAGTGAACAAAAATTACCAGGAAAAAGAAAAAGTGACAAAATACAGGGATTTCTCATAGGCGGCTGTATGGAGAAATACTCCAAATTACAGGTTGGCCGAAATTAAAAAAAATGAAAACGAGATGTAACACGGGGACTTCTCATATGCGGCTGTATGCGGGGATACACCAAAATAAGGAGTGAACAAAAATTATCAGGAAAAAGAAAAAGGTCCTCAATACAGGGAATTCTCATAAGCGGCTGTATGCTGAAATACTCCAAATTACAGGGTGGCCGAAATTCAAAAAAAATGAAAACGAGATGTAACACGGGGACTTCTCATATGCGGCTGTATGCGGGGATACACCAAAATAAGGAGTGAACAAAAATTACCAGGAAAAAGAAAAAGTGACAAAATACAGGGATTTCTCTAGGCGGCTGTATGTAGAAATACTCCAAATTACAGGGTGGCCGAAATTCAATAAAATGAAAACGAGATGTAACACGGGGACTTCTCATATGCGGCTGTATGCGTGGATACACCAAAATAAGGAGTGAACAAAAATTACCAGGAAAAAGAAAAAGTGACAAAATACAGGGATTTCTCATAGGCGGCTGTATGGAGAAATACTCCAAATTACAGGTTGGCCGAAATTCAAAAAAATGAAAACGAGATGTAACACGGGGACTTGTCATATGCGGCATTATGCGGGGATACACCAAAATAAGGAGTGAACAAAAATTATCAGGAAAAAGAAAAAGGTCCTCAATACAGGAAATTCTCATAGGCGACTGTATGCTGAAAAACTAGAAATGAAAGGGGGCCGAAATTCAATAAAATTAGAAGGAGATGTAACCCAGGGACTTCTCATATGCGGCTGTATGCAGGGATACACCAAAATACGGAGTGAGCAAAAATTACAAGGAAAAAAAAGTGACAAAATACAGGGATTTCTCATAGGCGGCTGTATGGAGAAATACTCCAAATTACAGGGTGGCCGAAATTCAAAAAAATGAAAACGAGATGTAACACGGGGACTTCTCATATGCGGCTGTATGCGGGGATACTCCAAAATACGGAGTGAACAAAAATTACAAGGAAAAAGAAAAAGGTCCAAAATACAGGGAATTCTCATAGGCGGCTGTATGCTGAAATACTCCAAATTACAGGGTGGCCGAAATTCAATAAAATGAAAAGGAGATGTACCCCAGGGACTTCTCATATGCGGCTGTATGCGGGGATACACCAAAATACGTAGTCAACAAAAATTACCAGGAAAAAGAAAAAGGTCCAGAAAACAGGGAATTCTCATAGGCGGCTCTATGCTGAAATACTCCAAATTACAGGGTGGCCGAAATTCAATAAAATGAAAAAGAGATGTAACCCAGGGACTTCTCATATGCGGCTGTATGCGGGGAAACGCCATAATACGGAGTGAACAAAAATTACCAGGAAAAAGAAAAAGTGACAAAATACAGGTATTTCTCATACGCGGCTGTATGCTGAAATACTCCAAATTACAGGGTGGCCGAAATTCAATAAAATGAAAAGCAGATGTAACACAGGGACTTCTCATATGCGGCTGTATGCGGGGATACTCCAAAATATGGAGTGAACAAAAATTACCTGGAAAAAGAAAAAGGTCCAAAATATAGGGAATTCTCATAGGCGGCTGTGTACTGAAATACTCCAAATTAAAGGGTGGCCGAAATTCAATAAAATGAAAAGGAGAGGTAACCCAGGGACTTCTCATATGCGGCTGTATGCGGGGATGCACCAAAATACGGAGTGAACAAAAATTACCAGGAAAAAGAAAAAGGTCCACAATACAGGGAATTCTCATAGGCGGCTGTATGCTGAAATACTCCAAATTACAGGGTGGCCGAAATTCAATAAAATGAAAAGGATATGTAATACAGGGACTGCTCATATGCGGCTGTATGCGGGGATACTCCAAAATACTGAATGAACAAAAATTACTAGGAAAAAGAAAAAGTGACAAAATATAGGGATTTCTCATAGGCGGCTGTATGGAGAAATACTCCAAATTACAGGTTGGCCGAAATACAAAAAAATAAAAACGAGATGTAACACGGGGACTTCTCATATGCGGCTGTATGCGGGGATACACCAAAATAAGGAGTGAACAAAAATTACCAGGAAAAATAAAAAGGTCCTCAATTCAGGAAATTCTCATAGGCGGTTGTATGCTGAAAAACTAGAAATGACAGGGGGCCGAAATTCAATAAAATTAAAAGGAGATGCAACCCAGGGACTTCTCATATGCGGCTGTATGCGGGGACACACCAAAATACGGAGTTAGCAAAAATTACCAGGAAAAAAAAAAGTGACAAAATACAGGGAATTCTCATAGTCGTCTGTATGGAGAAATACTCCAAATTACAGAGTGGCCGAAATTCAATAAAATGAAAAGAAGTTGTAACACAGGGACTTCTCATATGCGGCTGTATGTGGAGATACACCAAAATATGGAGTGAACAAAAAATACCAGGAAAAATAAAAAGTAACAAAATACAGGGACTTCTCATAGGCGGCTGTATGCTGAAATACTCCAAATTACATGGTGGCCGAAATTCAAAAAAATGAAAACGAGATGTCACGCGGGCACTTCTCATATGCGGCTGTATGCGGGGATAGACCAAAATAAGAAGTGAACAAAAATTACCAGGAAAAAGAAAAAGGTCCACAATACCGTGAATTCTCATAGGCGGCTGTATGCTGAAATACTCCAAATTACAGGGTGGCCGAAATTCAATAAAATGAAAAGGAGATTTAACCCAGGGACTTCTCATATGCGGCTGTATGCGGGGATGCACCAAAATACGGAGTGAACAAAAATTACTAGGAAAAAGAAAAAGGTCCAAAATACAGGGAATTCTCATAGGCGGCTGTATGCTGAAATACTCCAAATTACAGGGTGGCCGAAATTCAATAAAATGAAAAGGAGATGGAACCCAGGGACTTCTCATATGAGCTGTATGCGGGGATACACCAAAATACGTAGTGAACAAAAATTACCAGGAAAAGAAAAAGTGACAAAATATAGGGATTTCTCATAGGCGGCTGTATGGAGATATACTCCAAATTACAGGGTGGCCGAAATTCAAAAAAATGAAAACGAGATGTAACACGGGGACTTCTCATATGTGGCTGTATGCGGGGATACACCAAAATAAGGAGTGAACAAAAATTACCAGGAAAAAGAAAAATGTCCTCAATACAGGAAATTCTCATAGGCGGCTGTATGCTGAAATACTCGAAATGATAGGGGGCCGAAATTCAATAAAATTAAAAGGAGATGCAACCCAAGGACTTCTCATATGCGGGGATACACCAAAATACGGAGTGAGCAAAAATTATCAGGAAAAAAAAAGTGACAAAATACAGGGATTTCTCATACGCGGCTGTATGCTGAAATACTCCAAATTACAGGGTGGCCGAAATTCAAAAAAATGAAAACGAGATGTAACACGGGGACTTCTCATATGCGGCTGTATGCGGGGATACTCCAAAATACGGAGTGAACAAAAATTACCAGGAAAAAGAAAAATGTCCAAAATACAGGAAATTCCCACAGGCGGCTGTCTGCTGAAATACTCGAAATGACAGGGGCCCGAAATTCAATAAAATTAAAAAGAGATGTAACTCAGGGACTTCTCTTATGCGGCTGTATGCGGGGATACACCAAGATACGGAGTGAACAAAAATTACCTGGAAAAAAAAGTGACAAAATACAGGGATTTCTCATAGGCGGCTGTATGCTGATGTAACGTTAAGAAAATTTCAGAATAAAATTCTAAATCTTTTGTTTATTTAGAATGTTTCAAACAAAATTAAAATTTGATCGACGAGCGAGGAGTGGGAAATTAAAACAAGTTAAATGGGTTAATATTGAATTTTAAAGCTATTTGGACCATTTATTCATCCCAGCACGAATCTTGAAGCACCCTATGTGATAAAACCCTCTCCCCTCTCTCTTCTCCCTTGTGTGTGGCTGGCCAAAGAGAAAGAAAGAGAAAGAGAGTGAGAGAGAAGGAAAGAGAGGGAGAGCTCCAAAATTCCGCTGGATTTCGCCACGGTCCGGGAAATCGAGGTTGGAACAGAGACGGCAGCCGTAGATCTCTCCTAGCCATCTTGCCGGTAATCCTTCTTTTCCCTTCTTCGCTTGAAAATCCGAGATTTCTCGAATCCACGGGTTATTCGTTTCAAACCCGAGATTAGAGTTAGAATTGATCGAACTCTAACTCCTTTGAGCTTCTCCGTGATTTCATCTCCCATTTTGGATTTCCCATTCTAGGGTTTTGGTACCAAATCCCTAATTAGAAAGCGGCATTGATCGATTAGGTTAGTCCGACCGAATAGACTTGTCCTCGGTAGGGTTACCGCTTGATCGGGAAAGGTTAGAACGTGTAATGGTTAAATCGAGGTTTCGACCAAATTAGGGTTAAACCAACCGGCAAATCGAATTGATGCGTAAACCAAAACAGCGAACCAGTACAGGAATTAGACCTAATTGAGATGGTATACGTGGAATGTAGGTGTAGGCTCAGTCGAGCAAGGGTTTGCGGGGCATTCCGAGGCGCCTGATCCATAGTCACGCGTTACGCCTATTGCCAACAGGTGCGGGATTCTTGGACTTGTTTGATAATTTATATTCATGAATTAAACTGCTTCCAATTGTCATGTTGAACTGCTTGATTGATTGAATCATATGCATAACCGTATTAATTTAGAACTGATATGCACTGAAATCGCCTTATTGCGGGCCGCAACAACCCCCATTACGGGCCGAAATCAGCAGAGCAGCTTAAAATAAACTCTCTGAATGCTTTGTTGCGGGCCACAATGAATGGAGTATAATTCAAGTACTCTCTGAATGCTTTGTTGCGGACGGCAATGAATGTAGCAGAATATAATACTCTCTGAATGCTTTGTTGCGGGCCGCAATAAGAGCCCGAAAAATGCCAATAAGAGCTGGAAATTGTCTGGTAATTAAGTTGCGGGCCGCAATAACCCCATTTCGGTCTGAAATGAATATCACAGTTGTATTTGCATGTTGAATGGTATATCGTTTGTTTGTGTTCTTTTGTTTTGGAACTACGGTCGAAAGTCCCCAACAATTTGTGACTATCTGGTATGGTCGGTAACGTTTCGAAGTCAACGCTGGGCGATGACTCGAAACCATATGCGCATATGGGTATAGTTAATCACTGCTGGGCAGTGATTGATGGAGATCAGTCAATGCTGGGCAATGACTGATTGTGACGGAGACTTTGGGTGACTGTGAGGAAACGATGGAATGGTGTCATATCCAGTCTGGGACAGGAATGACAGTTTGGTTTGACGTGTTGTGAATTGACGATTCTGAGCTTATTGCATACGATTTATTATCTGATTATGAGCCAGACCTTAGTTAACGGTTAAGCCAAAGCACTGCGGATGGGTGTCCGATAAAGGGTCCAGCTTGGTGGGCCATCTGTGGGTGTCAGTGACCCTACAGATGTGGGTTTGATAAAGGGTCCAGCTCGGTGGGACATCCGTAGGTGCTACCAACTGTAATAAACTGAGTTAAGCCAAAAACGTGCGTGTTTGAGATTCATCTTGGAAATTCCGTAAATTGTGTTTCATTTGGTAAATTGTTGTCGATCATGTGCACTTGCTTTATTTATGAATATGCATCTGTCTGTACTGCTTTTGTATGGTTTCATTTTTGAATATAGATTTTGATTGCAAGTCCAATAATCTAAACTATGGCAAATTTCGCACTGAGAATTTATTCTCACCCCCACTCTTGGGTTATTTTACAGGATCTGGGGCGTCAGGTTCCGGAGATGCACGCGAGCAATAGACCCTTGATAGTTGCTTCTGTAGGGCCTAATCTACCCTTTTGTTGTATAGTTTAGGGTTAGGCCTGATGATTAGTATCTGTACGAGATACTTTTGTTGTATTGTACTTTGTCCAGACCATATACCCTTATATATGGATTTATATATATATATATATATATATATATATATATGAGTAGAACTAGGGTGCTCCTAAGCTCACCAAGTCATTTCGTGAGCGCGACTCTAAAACCTATCGAATTGACTTCAAACGACATTTTCAAACCGTTAGATGTTCAATCTAATATTAAAATGTGCTTGGAGACCAAATTTTACATTTTTTGGAATTTTTTTACTATTTATTAAGATGGTTTGAAAATCGCTGTTTTCCAATGGTGCAGAATTTTAATAAAAACAGCGATTTTCAAACCATCTTAATAAATAGTAAAAAAATTTCAAAAAATGTAAAATTTGGTCTCCAAGCACATTTTAATATAGATTGAACATCTAACGGTTTGAAAATGTCGTTTGAAGTCAATTCGATAGGTTTTAGGGTCGCGCTCACGAAGGGCTTGGTGAGCTTAGGAGCACCCTAGTTCTACTCATATATATATATATATATATATATATATATATATATATATATGTAGGAATGTGTTTGATATTAGTTAATTGTGCATATTATGAATGAACGGTTAATCGCCTTGTAAACATACACGGCGTTGTATGTTTACGGCAGGGAACTGTTGCAACCGTGGCTGCGGGGTGTGACAGCTGAAATACTCCAAATTACAGGGTGGCCGAAATTCAAAAAAATGAAAACGAGTCGTAACACGGGGACTTCTCATATGCGGCTATATGCGGGGATACACCAAAATACGGACTGAGCAAAAATTACCAGGAAAAAGAAAAAGTGACAAAATACAGGTATTTCTCATTGGCGGCTGTATGCTGAAATACTCCAAATTACAGGGTGGCCGAAATTGAAAAAAATGAAAACGAGATGTAACACGGAGACTTCTAATATGCGGCTGTATGCGGGGATACACCAAAATACGGAGTGAGCAAAAATTACCATGAAAAAAAAAAGAGTGACAAAATACAGGGATTTCGCATAAGCGGCTGTATGCTGAAATACTCCAAATTACAGGGTGGCCGAAATTCAAAAAAATGAAAACGAGATGTAACACAGGGACTTCTCATATGCGGCTGTATGCGGGGATACACCAAAATACGGAGTGAACAAAAATTACCAGGAAAAAGAAAAAGTGACAAAATACAG
The DNA here is from genome assembly GCA_025461125.1 of Carex kokanica. Lineage (NCBI taxonomy): Eukaryota > Viridiplantae > Streptophyta > Magnoliopsida > Poales > Cyperaceae > Carex > Carex kokanica. The sequence continues at coordinate 2,604 of JAJGRX010001391.1, read as the reverse complement.
GGATTTCTCATAGGCGGCTGTATGCTGAAATATTCGACATGACAGGGGGCCGAAATTCAATAAAATGAAATCGAGATGTAACCCAGGGACTTCTCATATGCGGCTGTATGCGGGGATACACCAAAATACGGAGTGAACAAAAATTACCAGGAAAAAGAAAAAGTGACAAAATACAGGAATTTCTCATAGGCGGCTGTATGCTGAAATACTCCAAATTACAGGGTGGCCGAAATTCAAAAAAATGAAAACGAGATGTAACACGGGGACTTCTCATATGCGGCTGTATGCGGGGATACACCAAAATACGGAGTGAGCAAAAATTACTATGAAAAAAAAGAGTGACAAAATACAGGGATTTCTCATAGGCGGTATGCTGAAATACTTCAAATTACAGGATGGCCGAAATTCAAAAAAATGAAAACTAGATGTAACACGGGGACTTCTCATATGCGGCTGTATGCGGGGATACACCAAAATACGGAGTGAACAAAAATTACCAGGAAAAAGAAAAAGTGACAAAATACAGGGATTTCTCATAGGCGGCTGTATGCTGAAATACTCCAAATTACAGGGTGCCCGAAATTCAAAAAAATGAAAACGAGATGTCACACAGGGACTCATCATAGGCGGCTGTATGCGGGGAAATACCAAAATGCGGTGTGGACAGAAATTAACAGGAAAAAGAAAAAGGGACTGAATACAGGGAATTCTCATAGGCGGCTGTATGCTGAAATACTCCAAATTACAGGGTGCCCGAAATTCAAAAAAATGACGACGAGATGTCACACAGGGACTTCTCATAGGCGGCTGTATGCGGGGAAATACCAAAATGCGGTGTGGACAGAAATTAACAGGAAAAAGAAAAAGGGACAGAATACAGGGAATTCTCATAGGCGGCTGTATGCTGAAATACTCCAAATTACAGGGAGCCCGAAATTCAAAAAAATGAAAACGAGATGTCACACAGGGACTTCTCATAGGCGGCTGTATGCGGGGAAATACCAAAATGCGGTGTGGTCAGAAATTAACAGGAAAAAGAAAAAGGGACTGAATACAGGGAATTCTCTTAGGCGGCTGTCTGTTGAAATACTCCAAATTTCAGGGTGCCCGAAATTCAAAAAAATGAAAACGAGATGTCACACAGGGACTTCTCATTGGCGGCTGTATGCGGGGAAATACCAAAATGCGGTGTGGACAGAAATTAACAGGAAAAAGAAAAACGAACTGAATACAGGGAATTCTCATATGCGGATGTATGCTGAATTACTCCAAATTACAGGGTGTCCGAAATTCAAAAAAATGACGACGAGATGTCACACAGGGACTTCTCATATGCGGCTGTACGCGGGGAAACACCAAAATAAAAAGTGAACAGAAATTAACAGGAAAAAGAAAAATGGCCTGAATGCAGGGAATTCTCATAGGCGGCTGTATGCTGAAATACTCCAAATTACAGGGTGTCCGAAATTCAAAAAAATACGACGAGATGTCACACATGGACTTCTCATATGCGGCTATATGCGGGGAAACACCAAAATAAAAAGTGAACAGAAATTAACAGGAAAAAGAAAAATGGACTGAATACAGGGAATTCTCATAGGCGGCTGTATGCTGAAATACTCCAAATTACAGGGTGCCCGAAATTCAAAAAAATGACGACGAGATGTCACACAGGGACTTCTCATAGGCGGCTGTATGCGGGGAAATACCAAAATAAAAAGTGAACAGAAATTAACAGGAAATAGAAAAAGGAACTGAATACAGGGAATTCTCATAGGCGGCTGTATGTTGAAATACTCCAAATTTCAGGGTGCCCGAAATTCACAAAAATGAAAACGAGATGTCAAACAGGGACTTCTCATAGGCGGCTGTATGCGGGGAAATACCAAAATGCGGTGTGGTCAGAAATTAACAGGAAAAAGAAAAAGGGACTGAATACAGGGAATTCTCTTAGGCGGCTGTCTGTTGAAATACTCCAAATTTCAGGGTGCCCGAAATTCAAAAAAATGAAAACGAGATGTCACACAGGGACTTCTCATAGGCGGCTGTATGCGGGGAAATACCAAAATGCGGTGTGGACAGAAATTAACAGGAAAAAGAAAAACGGACTGAATACAGGGAATTCTCATAGGCGGCTGTATGCTGAAATACTCCAAATTACAGGGTGTCCGAAATTCAAAAAAATGACGACGAGATGTCACACAGGGACTTCTCATATGCGGCTGTACGCGGGGAAACACCAAAATGCGGTGTGGACAGAAATTAACAGGAAAAAGAAAAACGGACTGAATACAGGGAATTCTCATAGGCGGCTGTATGCTGAAATACTCCAAATTACAGAGTGTCCGAAATTCAAAAAAATGACGACGAGATGTCACACAGGGACTTTCTCATATGCGGCTGTACGCGGGGAAACACCAAAATAAAAAGTGAACAGAAATTAACAGGAAAAAGAAAAATGGCCTGAATACAGGGAATTCTCATAGGCGGCTGTATGCTGAAATACTCCAAATTACAGGGTGTCCGAAGTTCAAAAAAATACGACGAGATGTCACACATGGACTTCTCATATGCGGCTATATGCGGGGAAACACCAAAATGCGG